>CM076584.1:502100960-502345742 GCA_034641835.2 Pinus albicaulis
ATATCCCGGAAATGGATTTTTCAGCAGATCATGCCTGGAAAACGCATTATTCAGGTATGATGGCTTCATCTATCATATAATATGTCTGAAAATGCTCAGCAACCAAAAGAAATAACAGCAGCAACCTTTACTCAACTTTTAGGGGCAAAAAGGTGGGGAAAAGTGAGGATTTTGGCCCTAAAATGAGTGTATAAGAAAATCTGCGTAAAATGACGGCTCAAGGTTCTGGAATATGTTAGAATAGGTTAATAGAGACTTCCATGTCGAATTTCAGCTCAAACAAAGGCGTTTTGCTTAGTTAAACAGTTCCTCCTTCTCGACTAGTCAATAGAAACCCTGATTTCCCAAGACTTTGAGTATGCAGAATTTAACTGAAGCAAGGGCAGCGTATTTTCTGAAGGTATGAGATGTAAAGCACTATGAATAATCAGAGAATGAGTTTGATTACAATGCATAGGCTTTCAGCAAGGTTAAACAACAGTTTTATATAGAAAACCCCTCAAGATAGAGGTGCCGCAAGACAAGAAAATCATCCAGAAACCCTTCAGCGTTTTCTCCAGGTGGCTGAAGCTTATATTTGTTATGTTACAGATCTACAACTGATAAATACATGAAAACATAGATCTATAATGAGACCAAATGCCCAAAGGGCTCTTTATTACTTTCCCCTTGGGAATTTCAGCAATACATGAAAATGCCGGAGTAGATCTGAGTTTTACTGCAGCAGATTTGCAGAATGATTCAGAATTTCTGAAGCAAAACTTCAGTATCATATCAGAAATATACTTGGAGTGGTTGGCCAATCCAAGGATCACCCTCAATTAGAAATCTAGCTCCAAAATGATGCCAAAAACCCTGGAATGTTGCTCCTTCAGCAATAACGCAGATCTGGGGAAAGAACTGCGTAGTATACCATGAAGAACACTTTGGCCTGATGCCAAGATCTGAGAATAAGCTCCAATGTCTCCCAATCTGATCCTCCAAAGGAAAGAAAGGCTCTCCCTCTGAAAAATAGGAGAAGGAGGTGGTGTCGTAAAATCACCACGGCAACACCCTACAACACAGAATTACGCTGCTGCAGCAATAATGCTGTCCTGGAGGATGATGCTAAGAAAATAACCTTGCCCGAGCAGGCACTCGAAGTCCCACGGGGCTAAGGGTGAGATCTCCGCACGGAGACACTCGGTGCACTAAACAGTGCAGCAGACGAGCTAAACAGCCAGCGTGCCAAAGAAAGACAAATGTCTCACTCAATAATCAATAATCCAAGAATCCAAGCATGAATCAAATGAGGAGGCTCCTCCATCTTTTATAGTGTTGGTTTCCCTCCAAAACCCAATGTAGCGTCTCTCTCTCCTCCACATCCTCATCCTTATCCACATTCTCATCCTTATCTGCGCAGAAGCTTGGAGAAACTTCTAGAGTGTACATAGGCCCCCTCCTCCACATGGTGTTGGGTCCCCCCTTGACTCCCACTTAAGTCACAACGTTGTGCTATTAGGTGGATGTCTTATTTCATTTAAGTGAGTTTAGACTCTCTTTACTCACTTTTTATTTACTTACAAACTATAGGTGGCAAAATAAACAAAATAGAATATTCCAATTTGCTGTCGCAAATTAGGAATACATCCTCTAAGAGAAACTCGTAATCCTCCAAAGTAAAGCGCTAAGTGTAGAAGCACTGAAATGCAATAGTGAAAAGTCACCATGAAATCTCCGGTCAAATATTCCATCAAATATTCCTTTTGGTGTAGACTCCTCTAAAATTAATTCGATTTTCCACATGTGCAAGCTGATAAATTCAAAGAAGCAAACATCGCGATTTTTCGGGCTGCCGATTTTATCGGCGATTTTTTCAACGATTTTTTGAAAAAATCGTTATCGCCAAAAAAAATCGCGAGTCGAACTGAAAAAATCGTGGCCTTCTCAAACAACGAGTTTATAATGCGATTTTGGGTTTTTTGTTTTTCATTTTTACTTGGACAGATTGGGTTATGAGAGCTAAGGAGTGAAGGAGGAGAGCCAAGGAGGGAGATACGTGATCTACAAGCCCAAGATTGGACAAAAGTGAAGAATTTCTTGCAAGCCAAGCGAACAAAAATCGAATTTGGACCAAGTGTCTCCGGCAAAACGTTTTTTCCAAGTATGGGCATCAAATTTGACCCTTTTTTTTTTGTTTTTTTCTTGTTCTTCCATGGGTTTCTATTACCCATGTATTTTTCATCATTTGTGATTGCATTTGGTTGTGTTTTTTTTTTTTTTTTTAATTGAGAGGAGAGGGTTTATTTTGGTCAAAAATGCAAAAAATTGTTTGTTAAATTTTGTTTTTTATATTTCTTCTTGTGCTCTTAGTTTCTTCCCATTATTTTTGCTTGTGTTTCAACATGTATTTTTTCCCATTATTTTTGCATTGAGTTGAGGGTTTTTTTTTGTGAAAAAAATCAAAATGTTGTATGTAAAATTGTAATTTTTATTTTATTTTATTTTTTAACTTGCAATTTTTCTTGTGCCCTAGGTTCAAATTTCAACGTTCAAAGTTCAAAGTTTCCAACATGCCAAGGAAATTAGATCCTTTATGGGAATTTGGTGAACCTGATCAGGGGTTTGACCGATCAAACTTGACTTGCAAATTATGTGGTCAACACATGACAGGGGGGATATACAGGTTGAAATACCACTTGGCACAAATTCCTGGGCATGAAGTAGGCCCTTGCAGAAACACCAATTCAAAAATAATCAAAAGAGCCATGAACTCATTGGGAGAAATAGAAACCACTAAACTCAGCAAAGCAGCTCTGAAAAGTCAAATATCAGGGTTTGGAGTTGACCGTGAGAGTGGTAGTGGCTCTTCAGCATCAGCCTCTTCTACAGGCAGCCCCGCAGTTGCCTCCTCATTTTTTGTTCCTAGAACCACTCCCGGGGCACAACCATCTATCTCCTCCCTTATTAAAAAAAAGGAGAAGGAAGAAGCTGATAAGTTGTTGGGAAAACTATTTCTTTGGAGTGATATTCCTTTCAATGTTGCCAGGAACAATCCATTTTATCAGGCTGCGATTGATGCTATCGCTGTTGTTGGCCCAGGATACAAAGCCCCTTCATATAATGACCTTAAAGGGCGCATTCTGCAAAATGAGAAAGCTGACTGCACCAAGAGATTGGAAGAGTTAAGGGCATCATGGGAAATCACAGGATGCACTGTGATGTCAGATGGTTGGACTGATTAAAGGGGTAGGACCCTTATTAACTTCTTGGTCAGTTGTCCCAAGGGGACAATGTTTATGAAATCTGTTGATGCATCTGCACATGTCAAAGATGCAAGATTATTATGTGATTTATTAGATGTGTTCATTACGGAGGTTGGGCCCCAAAATGTTGTCCAAATCATAACGGACAACGCTACAAACTATGTTTCTGCTGGCAAGATGCTTATGGAGAGGTATCCGAGCATATTTTGGACACCTTGTGCTGCACATTGCCTTGATTTGATGTTGGAGGACATCGGAAAGATTGATTTTGTCAATGATATTGTAGAATCATCAAGAGAATCACAAAATTTATATATAACCATGGATCTGTGCTTCATTTGATGAGGACATTCACCAACAAGAAGGAGTTGGTGCGGCCTGCATTTACACGATTTGCCACTACTTTCATCTCTCTTCAATCCCTCTTGAATTCTAAGTGGGATTTGAAGAGAATGTTTCTTTCAGATGAGTGGCGTGCTTTGACTATCAGCCGCAAATCAGAGGGACAGGCCATCTGCAGGTTGGTGTCATATCAGGAAGGTTTCTGGGCTGGAGTGGAAGAGGTGTGCAGCATTAGTGAACCTTTGGTAAAGGTTCTTAGATTGGTGGATGGAGACAAGCCCGCAATGGGCTACTTGTATGAGGCCATGGATAGGGCCAAAGAAGCTGTTCGCAGCTATTATGATGATAAGGGTGATGATGGGTTTCAGAGACAACTTCTTTTATGGGAAGTGATTGATGATCGATGGAACAACACACTCCATCGTCCCATTCATGCTGCAGGGCTCTTCCTGAACCCCGCATTTGCTTATTCATGTGGTTTTGTATTTGATGCGAGGTCATGGATGGCTTTTTCACTTGTGTTCAGAAGATGGTGCCAAGTCCATCAGAACGTGCAGAGATATCCAAAGAGATGGAGGTATACAGAATGGCAGGTGGCACCTTGAGCTTCGACATGGCTGTCCAGGATAGGACTGCTAAAATGCCAGGTAAGATTTTCATTATTTTAAAAATTTTCTTATGTTTGTAACTTTATAAATTATAAGTTTATCTTATTTGTTGTAAATTGTAACTTGTAGATGCATGGTGGAGGAGCTACGATGGCAGATTACCAAAACTCCAAAAACTTGCCATTAGAATACTCAGCCAAACATGTAGCGCTTCAGGATGCGAGCGCAACTGGAGTGTATTTGAAAAAATACACACCAAAAGGCGCAACAGGTAAAACACTTAACATATTCAAATTTCGAACTGATTTTTTGAATTCATTAAATATTTTTTTAAAAATATTTAATTTATTAATTTATGACCCTTGTACAGGTTGGAGGGTCAGCGGCTCAATGACATGGTTTACGTCTACTACAATCTTAGATTGTGGGTGAGACAACTTGAGAGGACCCCTGATATGGAGGCCATCTCTTTAGATACGATTGACACCACTGCTCAATGGAGGGTTGAGGCTGAGAGGCCTGTCATGGAGTCAGCCCCTGATTGGATAGAGCAGGAGGTAGTGGAGGGGGAGGACGAGGAGGAGCAACAGCAGCAGGAGGAGGAGCGAGTCGCAATATCCCCAACGAGAAATGAACGTGTCTGACAATACAAACCATGCAACTACATGAGGAAAAAACTTGGGAACTAGAATATAGAGCAAGTACACATAAAAATACCAGAACGCTAAGCCATTTTATTAATCTGAGAATACATGTATGGGTACAATAGATAATCAGAATAAGTGCACCTATCCTTGCACAAGGCAAGTGAAGAACCCTCTCAGAATAGGAAATGGCTGCAATAGAGACTGCGTCCTAGCTGCTGGAGAAATCTGCCGTAGAATGCTGTTGCTGCAATGAACTGGAACTAGGGGCTGATCCCCTCACCGGAATGAGCTGAAAATCGGTAGACTGCCTGTACTCACTGCTCCGGACCAAACCCAGAAACCATGAAGCAAATGGACCACCTCCGAAAAACACCCCAGAAGCCCTCCTCAAGGAAAACGCTGTCTCTCCCAAGCACAACGCAGATGCCAAGGGAAGAATGCTGGAAAAGGGCCACAAATCCCTCTACAAACTCTCCAACTGAAAAGACTAACCCTCCAAGCTGAAACACGCTGAAAACTCCACGAAAATCCCCACAACCGAGCTGCTCCAACTCCAACTGCGTCCTCCCTCCAGGACTGCGCAGTCACTCAATGAGGCCCAGCTCCTCTGCAAAACGTCCACCCAAATCACCTGCAAATCAACTGCTAAAACTGAAGGAATACCTTGCCCGAGCAGGCACTCGAAGTCCCCCGGGGCCAAGGGTGAGATCTCCGACTGGAGACACTCAGTCGCACTAAACAGTGCTGCAGACCGACTAAACAGCCAGCGTGCTCAAGTAGACAGAAGTCTAGCTCAAAATATCATCAACATATCAATAATGCCAAATGGAATGGCTCTCCCACCTTTTATAGTGCTAGCTCCCCTCAAAACCCTAACGTGGTCCCCTCTCTCCACGTGCTCCTCCTAAGCCTGCGCAGTTGCTTCTAGAGCCTACGTGAGGCCTTCCTCATACGTGGTGTGGACCCCCAAGGCTTCTCTTTAAGTCACAACGTTGCTCCTACTAGGAAGTACTTTATTTTATTAAAGTGAGTTGACCCCTCTTTCTCACTTTTATTTATTAATTAACTATAGGCGGCAAAACTATACAAAAATCAAATATTCCAATTAGCGATGCTAATTAGGAATATTACACGGGAGGAGTAGGTGACACCACCTACCACTACTACCGGTAGAGGATGTGGTCTGCCTCCTTTAGCTCCTAGTGCTTCAGGTTCCTGTTCTGGTGCTTTAGTTTCTACTTCTAGAGCAGACAAAGTCCATTGCCAGTCCTGCCAGCTACTTCATCTAGAGGGAAAGGCAAAGCTGTTGTATTTTCTCGCAAGAGGGGCAGAGGAAATCAGTAGTATAGGACCTCCTTGAGTTGATGCTCCCTTCGAGATCTCATATGTTGACTTGAATGCCCGATGTGGGAGCCGATCGGGAAGTTGCACGGGATACGGCATGCGCATGTTGAGGTTGGATGGCGAGAGATTTTGAGTTGGTACCCGGTGGAGTGGGTTATGGAGATAGTGGTGGACCCGAGTGTAGTTTAGCAGGAGTACACAGGTGCTGGGAATACAGGGACCCCAGATTGGCATTGGGATCTAGGCGGGATCACCTATCATTTCCCAGGCAGGTCGGTTGACTATGTCTTGGAGGGTACAGTTGGCCTAGCAGTAGAGCATGCGCATCCGCTAGGGGAGTTTCGGTCAGCTCCAGTGGCCAACCAGTTTATGGGCAGACTCCCTAGGTTGTCTTGGTATGACACTCATACACGGGATCACGGGGTGGTCAACATACCTTGGCAGGAGCTTGTCGGAGGAGGTGGCATTGGCAGGCCACCAGATGGCGCCTTGTATGGGGCCAAGGATTCTTCACCTTTGTGTGGGGCACAGAGGACGTAGCGGAGCCGAGCAGTGGTGGTAACACTACTGACACATAGGGAGATTCACTTCTCGGACCCCTTGAGGAGGATTTGGAGTGATGATCCTTTCGTCGGCAGGTATAGTGATACGACGGTGGAGACGATGTTACCGATTGGTGGTAGTCCGACATGTAGGGGCACAGCTCTAGGTCATCACATCCGGGGATGTGTGGGAGCCTCTAGCATTGAGCGGTGGATTGCCGGTGGACATGGAGTAGCATGGTGGTGTACCATAGTGTGTGGGACTGCATTGTGGAGTAGGAGTATCCTACATCACATTGAGAGCATGCGGAGAGTGACCGATGCCTGGACACAGTCAGGGCACGAGACGGTACAGGGTACTACAGCAGTAGCACATGGTATCCAGCAGCATACCGAGGTATGCCTCAGTGTGCAGTGGCATGTTGAGGAGTATATGGATGATCAGTGGTATGCGAGGGCATACGGTGCTGCACAGCAGGGTCTTAGAGCATTGCTTCCAAAGAGACTCAAGGACAGGGACATCGGGCTTACCTTTGGTAGTAGTTCACCCAGGATCGATGGAGAGACAAAGGAGCAATACTTGGCGGTATCTGTGGGGACTCACACACCTGACTCGCTTCGACATCACTCACAGGTACAGCTGATTATGTTTTTGACCTTTGGCACTTTGGGCGTGAGCAGCAGGGTACGCGAGGTTCACCCTAGATATTTGGATGACACTCAGTACACTAGGCGAGAGACTTCTCAGCAGTGGCATTGGGTTGGTGTGCTAGTTGACAGCCACAGGTTGGGGGATGAGATGATCCTTTGCAGAGGTGGTGCTTCAGTCATCACTGAGCCTACGCTTGGGGAGCAGGTCATGAGGGAGACATGCATCACTTTTCCCTCACGGCATGTCGAGAACATGCATGGGCAGAGGATACTGGGTTCAGTAGAGATAGCATTCCAGCATGCGTCTAGACTCCAGACATTGTATCGACACTTCATCAAGAGGGTGGATGGCATATTCACTGCAGATGAGGTGGTGGAGGTAGAACAGGAGGGCCTTTCTCCTGTATGCCAAAGTGAGGACTCTTCTTCATATGAGTCCATAGGATCAGTTGAGGTCGCTTCTGGGGAGCGAGAGCAGTCACACAGAGATGGAGACAATAGACTAGAGCTGCATTCCAGTATACAGGGTGAGCAGTCAGGGGACTCTATGGGAGATTCCCTAGGCGATGAGACACTTGTGACGATCCAGTCGGAGCTATATGTGATGGAGCCTGAGTCAGTAGAGGAGGATGCTATGCACATCATGCATGATGGTCCTTTGAGGGAGAGCCAGATGGAGGCTCACATCGAGTCGGTGATGGATATGCGACTAACCGCGGGGTCAGCCATTGAGGAGGAGCAGTCAGATGCATTGACACTGAGTACAGTGACGGCAGTTGCAGATCCATATCCTCTAGAGATGTTGGAGGTTGATTGGATTGTTATGCAGGGGGCTATTAGACAGCAGGAGCTGTTGGATATGGTGGAGCATTCATCTTTTGGCCGACACATTGATGAGGTACAGATAGATGTACATATAGTCGGTCGAGCTGTAGTACTTTCAGTGAGTAGTACTCTCCAGGAGTACATCGATGGAGCTTGCAGCATATCTTGCCCACTTTGGCCCATTATAGAGAGAGGGGTTTCCTTCTACAGGCAGCTCTCATTGGCAGACAGGGCAGAGCAATGGGAGTTGATTACGGGTTGGCGGCAACACTTCAGGCGTGTTCCATATGCCGTTGTTATTGCTACATCGGATTCTTCTTCCAGGATGGACTGGCGGGAGATCATGAGTTGGTACCCTCTAGATGGTACGGTATTCTTCGTAGAGAGCACAGTCGAGCAGGGGCCCTTGGACATAACAGAGGTTATAGATTCCAGCTGGCAAGGTGGCACAGGACATCATTTCTTCAACACTCCATCCCGATTTCAGGAGAGCAGGATCAGCATGGGATTGAGTCACAACTTGGATTGGAGAGAGGTGATGAGTTGGTATGCAGTTGGAGGGGTAGCATATGCAGCTACAGGTACAGCGCAGCAGGAGCCCGGGAGCATTGATGCTTGTTGGTGGTCTTCACCTCTTAGAGCATTGGTCATAGCTAGAGGCAGTGCACAGTCTAAGCCGTGGGACTTGTGCGATTATTGGCCACGGTGGCGATGGGATCCGGGAGGATTATTGGTTGGCTGGTACTGTGAGAGGTCACTTTGGGATCCTGGCATTGAGATATCCCTTCGTATCAGGGTGATGCAGAGGTCAGAGAGGTTTCAGTGGGACCCAAGCACATTTTGCAGTATCGGTAGGGAGCATCAGCTAGAGAGTAGGCTTGTTCAAGCGTTGCTTGAGGACAAGCAATTTTTGCCGGATGAGGATGCCACTTGGGAGAGCGAGAAGACATTGCAGCATCCATCACTTCAATTGCTTGAGGACAAGCAACGTTTTGCCGGGGGAGACTATAATATTCCTAATTAGCACCGCTAATTGGAATATTTGATTTTTGTATAGTTTTGCCGACTATAGTTTATTAATAAATAAAAGTGAGAAAAGGGGTCTAACTCACTTAAATAAAATAAAGTGTTTCCCTAGTAGATGCAACGTTGTAACCTAAGGGGGGAGCCAAGGGGGGCCACACACCACGTGGAGGAGCCAATGAGAGAGAGGACGTTGGTTTTGGAGGGAAACCAATGCTATAAAAGGGGGAGGAGCCTCCTCATTTGGGGCATTATTGATGTTGATGATATTTGAGCTAGACCTTTGTCTTCTTGAGCACGCTGGCTGTTTAGCCTGTCTGCAGCACTGTTTAGTGCGATTGAGTGTCTCCGGTCGGAGATCTCGCCCTTAGCCCCGGGGGACTTCGAGTGCCTGCTCGGTCAAGATTTTTCCTTCAGTCTTTTGCGGGAGATTTGGTTGTTGTTTTGTGGAGGAGCTGGGCTTCTTTTGGTGACTGCGCAGTCCCTGGGAGAGAGGACGCAGTTCCTGGAGGAGGTGTTCTATTGCGGGGTTTTCCGCGAGAGATTCAGTGAGATCCGGTGTAGAGGTTCAGTCTTCATCAGGGGGAGATTTTCCGGGGAGTTTGTGGCCCTATTTCAGCATATATCATTTGGCATCTGCGCTGGGCTTGGAGAGACGGCGTTTTTCCTTGAGGAGGGTTCCGGGGGTGATTTTCGGAGGCTCACCATTTTCTACATGGTTTCTGGGTTTTGTCCGGGGTAGTGAGTTCAGGTGTTCTGCAGATTTTCAGCTCATTCCGGCAAGGGGATCGGCCCCTAGTTCCAGATCATTCCAGCCGCAGCAGTTACGGCAGTTTCTTCCAGCAGCTGGGACGCAGTTTCTGTAGCAGCCATTTCCTGTTTTCTGAGAGGGTTCTTCACTTGCCTTGTGCAAGGATAGGTGCTATTATTCTGATTATCCATTGTATCCATTTATATTCTCAGATTAATAAAATGGCTTAGCATTCCCGACATTTTATGTGTATTCGACTTCAGCTCATTTATTCGCATGCTGGAATTTGTACTTGTTTGGATCGAGATGGAGCGCAAGACCCTAGGTTTTGTCTGCTAAAATCTAGGCTTTGAATTCTTTGTGGATTATTATGACTTATTACATGACTCTGTTGATTGGATGGCTGCGACCATACCTGAGTCTATTTGTTGATATTTATTGCTGGATGGCTGCGTCCATACCTAGATCTCTGTTTTTATATATACTCTATTATGGATGGCTGAACCCATGCCACATGTTCATGTATCTGAGGTATCATTTGTATTTGTAATTGTAGGTTTTTCTGACAGCGATATTTGGTTCGAACGCATTCTCATAAAGCATTTCGCCCCTCCCTATCCCTCGGACCTCATGCTTTAGGGGGCATCTGTTACACAAAATTTTGTCACTGTCCTTACAATCCCCATCCCGCACATTGAATGGTCATTTTTGTGACTTATGAAAAGTGTCATGCCTTGCAAAGACCTTCATTGCATCCCTCTACATGAAGGCAACATTCCTCTTGTTGACAATTTCCTGAACAGAGCATCAAAAACCCCTATTTTTGCCTCGGCGCGAGTAACCAGTTCTACCCTCGCATCGATGTGGAAGATTAACACTAGGGCTCACGCCACCTGGCACTCTATCCTAGTGTAATACCCATGCCAAGCTATTTTTGGAATGTTTTTTAAAAATAGAGGTGGAGGTTCCATTCCAACCACCTCGGGGATGAGTCATTGGGAGTGGTTGAACTGAAACAACCACGGGCTTCCTCCTTTAGTTAGTAGTTTCCACCTCCCTTGGAACAATCCTAAGAGATAGGCCTCCCTTACACCATTGTAGGGATCCCAACCTCCTCCTTTTCCTCTATATGAACACAACTTCTCCTTTTATGAAAGCTAGCTAAACAAAGAGAATTATACAGCTGAAGTGCTGAACTTGGAGAAATGAACTATAACTGAATAACTGAGTTATTGAGAAGGTAGAACAAGGAGGAAATCCATCGAGAGGGCCTTTATCCCATCCGAATTCCCCGACGAGTTTTGAGATGTGCTTTTCCTGAACCCCACTGGAGGACATCACTACATCAGAACATGGTTGTATCTCTTCTTTCTACCTAATAATATAAGTGACTATTGTCTGGTTCCCATCTTGTATTTTGTCTTTATCAAATGCAATATGCTTAGCTTTCTCTGACTGACTAGTATTTTTTGGATGAAATTAGTATGTGGTATGTGGTTATCATCTTCTGATCCATGTGCAGGTGTCCAAGCGTGATAAGCGAAGGGATTGTGACTTGCCAAATCAGGAGAGAGAAGTTCTCATCACCACTACGATTGCCGACAATAGCATTGGACCACATGTAGGCCATCTTATCGTGTCTTCTTTCATTCAAATTTCTAGGAACCTACACTATAGCATGATTCCTTGTTACTAGACCCACTCTAGGGCTAGAGGGATCATCTCTGTCCACAGAGAGGATTTACCTACATAACACTCATTTTCCCAGGCTCCCAAAATCCCTAACTTGTAACAAAAATTCCCTATCCCAAACCCCATAACAGTAATACTCCTTGTCACTTCCCTCATTTCATAAACCCTTTCGCCCATCTCCCTAAATTTCCCCATACCATTCCCACTTCCCAAAACTCATTCTTCACTATCATTCCATCTCCCTAGGGTTTTCACACTAAGACACTATGGAAGAAGAATAGAACAGAAGCTACAGTGAGGGAGAAGAAAGAGAGGAGAGGAGGCCACACGAATGAGGGAAAATCCTTAGACTTGAGCCAACAAATACCAGGGAACTCATGGCATATCCCATGGTTGTGACATGTTTGAAGCATGTGGGATGTTTTGAATTATGTTCGACAACAAAAAGGGTTCAACATCATCCTATGTTAAGCAAACTATTCATCTCCAATCTCCATGAAAACCAGGTAACCCTTGCTGGTGTCACTTTCACCTTGTCCACTGACATTATATCACCTGCCACCGAAATCCCAAATTTTGGGGAAAAATCGTTCAAGCAAGAAGACTTGGAGGAGCATTATTTTGAGCCATACATCAAACCTATGTATAAGAAATAAATAAAGGGGAAGTTTCCTTTATCTTACCTCATAGAGAGATATGCCCCCATGATGAAAATCATCATGAGATACTTTTCTTGTGAAGTTAGGTTCTCAAGACTTTACACTTATCATATCCGGCTACTCATGCACTTCACAAGAGTTGGGATGCTCAACATACCTTATTACCTGTTTTGGAGCATTGAAAAGATGACACATATTGTCGAAAGGAGAGAATCTGAGCACCAAATGAACAATATTTTTCACCATTCCCTCATCAAAATCATAGTCCTCCATCACTTCAAACAATTGAAAATTTCATGGAGTACTTTCATAGCTCATGACATATTCACTGCTCCACCTATTCAGCATGCCCAAGATGTGCCTTCATCATCTCATCCTTCCACATCCATTCCTCCATCTCAACCCACAGTTTATGCATTATCATCATAATCCAAATATCAAATTTTGAGAAGTTTTTGGGTCAAATTTTGAAGTTTTTTGTGTTTTTTTTCTGCAAACCTAGATAGTCTTATGACATCTAGACTATTAAGGGCGCAATGCGCGCTTGTTTGGGGCCCTTTTTGACCAAAATAAGACTTCCACAAGATGAAAAATGACAAGTAAATTCCAGAAAACAACATTTATAAGCTTATTTTGGACAATTGGTAGGTGAGTAGGTGAAAAAACACCCAAAAAAATCAATGTTTTGCTTCTTTTTCTTCCTTGGCGTTGCGCCCTTGACCAGATGTGGGAGAATCAATTTTTGACAATGAAAATGAACTCCATTCAGAAAAATAAAGGTAGATTTGGAAAGTAGACAGAATAAGGTTTCCAACAAGCCACCCTGAGCCTAATTTTGACACCGGGAAGGCCTCCAAAAGTGGCCGGCAACATGGCACTGGTGTTGTGCCCTTGACAAATGTCTGAATTTTCTCAGTTTTTACTGCAAATTTGATTTTCACTTGGAAAAATGATGATTTACTTATGTAATTGATGGAATTAAATGTAATTATCATGTTTTTACTGTTACCTAGGGTAAATACATTAGATGAAAATGCATGATGAGGTGTAATGAATTAGTTCACTTAAGTTAGGGATGAGTTAGTTTGACCACCCTATACTCTAGGTATTGAGCTCAATTTTGGTGGAACTTCTCCTCCTCTCATGGATTCGACCCCTGAGGCTGGGAAGAGTTTGTTTGAGGCCTATATAATGTAGTTTTTTCAGTCATTTCAAGGGTTGGAAATCAGTTGGATGTTGGAATATTGATCAAAGACTCTATTGTAATCATTTTGGAAGGAGCCTAATAAAATGGTTGTAGCTATTTCTTTGGGATACCAGTGGTATGGTTGTCTAGCATTGTTTCTTCTCTTGATACATTTATATGAATGTATTTTTGGTCCATTTCCATTCCAGTGTATTGTATGATCACTTTCAAGTTAGAGAAATATAATACATCTCACATGCTCTGTTTTGGGAAAGTTTTCATAGTCTGTTCATTTTCTTTCAGTATAGGAAGATTTCATCTTTCATGCTCTTCCTAGCTCCTCACCTGTCTGAATCATTCCATCCCAATAACCCTAATCTGCTAGCCTTTCTACCTACCTTGCCCCATTGAATCTCTGCAACCCTAATCCTATTTTCCTTGACCTCGCCTCTTTGACCTAATATCCTCATCCAAAAAACCAATAAAATCAAATAAAAACCCCTTATGCATAGCATACCTAGCCCAAAACCCTAATTTATCCAGCCATCTTGGTTGTGACCTTGTGGAGAGAGCCCTCTTCGGTCTGGTAGGGTTAGATACCAAACCAAAAGATTGGTCTGTGGTTGCCTCTATTGGGATTTATTCTTCTCCTTATAAATCTGGTGGAGTGATAACACTGGTAAAGGTTAAATTTATGTAATTTCATGGTCATCAATATTTGTAAAGTCAATTAAGGTTAAATAGGGAATCAGTTTCTAACCTCCTTAGGTTTTGGCATGGTTAGAGAGAACCTTGTAAATAGTTTCTATGATGATGGATTCGACCCCTGAGAGGGAGAATGTAGTTTTTAATCCATCTGTAGCTTGATTTAAGTCATATTCAGGGTTATATACTTGTAGCTCAGACTTGGACTAGTGTACTTACCTATTTTGCAGAAATACAACAAACAGCTGCAACTATTTTCGTGGGATTCTTGTGTTGTGGTTTGTGGCTCTGTTTTTCCAGTTGTTTCTTTATATTTGATAATAAGATCTATCTAGATACCATATACATGCTCCTTATGCTTTATATTCTAAGTTTTTAAAACATAATTTATCAATTGTGTGCTTTATTTTTGTTCAAATAAGCATTTGAGTGTTTTTCCCCCATAAGTGAATTCATGCTTTTTCTCACTTAAAATCCGCTACATCTTCCTCACCATCACTAAAATGACAAATATTTTTGAGCCATTTATTGCATCTACCTTGCCCCATGTTATGTATGCAACTGAAATCTAGATATATTTGACCTATTTCCTAATTTTTGAGCTCTTATCCAACAAAACCCTAGTGAGATGAATATCTATCCTAAGATATATTTTTCTCTCTAGCCACTTCAATGGATGTGAGATTTCAGAGAGAGCCCTCTCTGATTTTGTAGAGCTAGCTACCAAATCCAAAGTTGGTATGAGGTTACCTCCTTCGGTCTCCTTTCTCAGCCTTGGGAAACTAAGGAGTGATAACATTTTGGCGTCGTTGTCAGGGAACGAAATATCACATTTTCCCTGGGTGTGAATGACAAGTATTAGATATGATTGTTGATGGTGGACATTGATCAAACATATAAAGGCTAAAATCTTCCACCTCGTGATTCCAAATCAGTTTCGAAATCAAATCCAAAGACTCCACTAGAGGATGAACCTTACCAACAGAAACATGAAAAGACAATTTGGAAAGATCAAGTATTCAAGTTGGAATTTCATCCAAGATACAATATGCTTTATTGTAAATTATTTCTTCTCTTTTCTTGAGAATTTCATGAAGGTTTTCCAATGTATATTGTATTCGGGAAAAGACTACATACCTACATTTTATTCCTTTCCTTTTAAGATTGTGAATACAAATTCTCCTTACGCTTTTGATTTTGTTCAAGACCCTTCTTCCGAAACACCTATTGATCACATTCAACTTGATGAGTCTCAAGAGATCAAGACTAATTTTATAGTTTCTGTACATACTCATATACCTTTTAAAGTTCTAGATAGATACACGCCACTCATCTTATCTCCTATACTCCATGATTTCCCTAAAAACTATTACAAATATCTTCCCAGGTTTGATGGAGAATATGGTAGCATCACTGCTGAAAAACAAATTCAGATTTTTGAAAATTTTCTCGACATTTTTGAAGTTGAATAAGATGATGTTTGCTAATCATCAATAATTTTTGCTGATATCAAAATATGACAAAGTTATAATCCTAGATTTCTAGAAACAACATTTGAGAAATATTGTGAGTTCTAGAAATCTCACTGCCTTCATCATCCTAAGTTTAAATATTCTTCACTATATTTTCCTCTCTGTCTCCTAAAAATATACCCCTGTTGCAAAGAAAAACTACATCATTTTAGGCATGTTTGCCTCATTCCAACACCTTCCCCCTTTCATTCATCATTTTTTCTCTAGAAACCTTAAACAATGTAAAAATCCCTTTTTACACTGTTTAAATCTAACTTTTAAGCCTATTGGACCTTATCAAAACCTTATAAAACCTTATTTCTATACTAAAACTGCCTTTTCATACAAATAGTGCTTAAGCCCCTTTTTCCTTAAATCCCTAGCCCCTTCTACGCATATAACCCTGACCTTTCGCTATTCTTAGCCCCTCCCCCATATTGAATATAACTCCGCCCTTTTCTCTTTATACACCTCCACCTTTCATTATTTAAACCCCTTTAAACCTTTGAAAATATCAAAGCGGGCCCGCTTTCCCTCGCCCTGCCTTACCTTTTTCATTGGGCCACCTCCACCGTCTATCTAGAGCCCTGGGGCCGATCCGACAGCTGTCACATCCCCGCCCCTTATCCTGCATTGATATAGCCCCGTGCTACTCGAAAAAGCTCCTCCACATCATCACGCCCGGGCCCGCCTTCCACTAAAACCCTGCCAACCATTCATATCGCGCCACCTTTCCCCGGGCTCCACCCTCCAAACTTGCGCACCGCTCCCTGGATCATTCTGCACCATCGATCTCCCTCCCTGAGATCTGGCAGCCCAGATTCCATATCGCATAGAAAATTGCGATGGGTTTAATAACCCCTAACCTGCGCGAAATAGGCGATTTTTCGCTGGACACGTGTCAATCGCCCAATGGAATCGTGTGTGTCCGTCCTTAAACCACTTACCACCCTTTTCACGTGCGATAAACCACTTATGGTTTTCCAAACCGCGTTTCCTCTCCTCATGCAAAAATTCAATTTCTTCCCAGTTCCACCTCTGGAACCTCGCCTCCTGCTCCATTCCTCCCTCTGCAAATGCCTCTCGACCACCTGAAACCCATGAAAAAGCAGTCAAACTCGCCCAACATGGTTTTAAACTAACAGTTTGTTTTATGTGCAGGTTTTTAATGGCGGAAAATTCCAGATGCCCTCCTACAGTTCGAGAACGATGAATGAAACCCCTGGATGACGATCCAGGGGTCTTAAATCCAAAATTATGGAGATCAAAGGCCCTCTTAGGGTTTGATTGATGATGAAAGCATGCTCATCAGTGGACTTTTGACCCTCCAGCACATAAAGAATGTATCCCTACACACATAAATGAAGAAATGAAGATCAAAAAGATTAAGAGCTAATATTAATCAAAGGATAAAAAAATAAGATTATCCAGGCAGACAATGATTAAAGGGATAAAGGCAAAAGGTCAAGGAAAATAAAATAAAATAGAAATACCAAACAGAATTGAAGAAAAAGTGATAAAGAGCAGACAAAAAAGCATAAAGAAAAGGTTTAAGATTTAATACAGAGATTAAAGACAAACAAAGGATAGGTTAACCTAAGACAAATTCGAATGACTCAGCTCACAGCAGTTATTCCTCTCAGAGATATTTTTAGCCACCTAAGTGCTTTGTTTCCTTCAAAAAGAATTAGGCAGTTACTGAGCTGAGTCAGATATATTTATCTAACAAACATTTATTGTAGAAGTTATGAATAAGCCTTAAAGTCAACGCACTCACCCATTTTTCCTTAGAAGTTAATATAGAAATTATTAAAACAGTGAAGTAGCTACAGATATTCTTGCCTTGAGCCTTGCATGGTATTAAAGGTCAGAAATGCACTTTCTCTGTAATAATGATACTCAAGCCCTATCTTAGGCTTCACCTCCTCATTTGCAGCATAAATACTACATCTAAACTCATTATCTTGTTGGCATTTGATGACTCTTTGAAGTAATACATAGTCTCTTGGGAGTTGAAAAGAAATTGAAGTCCTGGAACTTGTGGATGTCTTGACTTTTTTGTTGATGGAGGAGGCTAGATCACTGAATCCCTGAGCTTGGTTGTTGGTGAAGTTCTTCTAATCTTTTATTGCTATTTCCTTTTTTCATTATGTTTTCACCTTTCTGTGTTGCAGTAGAATAAAATCTTTAGGCTAAGAAATGTCTTTTCAAAGCACCTTAGTTCTGTTTATTCTTCACTGCCTTAATGTTTTCTTCTGCTAGGACATTTTAGAGAATTCTTAATTGCTCTTTGGACCCCCTAATATTTTTTATTTCATAAATAGTTGAATACAATTGGTTTCAAGCATGATTTATGGTTTTCCCTGCTTACTTGCTGCCACTTAAACACTGTTTTTGAAGTCTTTCTCTAAAGTACCATTCTTTAAAGTCTGCCAAAGAGGTTTTGTTTTGATCATACCCTTTGTACTTTCTTAACTAATAGTTTTAGAGATCTTCATAATTGTAATCAAGGATGTTTAGGAGTTCCCTCTTCTCTGATTATGAGTTATATGTGTGCCTGAAGTGTTTTTTGTCCTTGAAGGTGAAATCACTAGAAGTTAAATGAGTTTCTCGCCTTCTATATTTCATTGTAAAAGTTGGCTTGAAGTATTACTTGCTGAAGTGTGGATTGTAGAATTTATGGTTTTCCTTGTCTATTGATTGCCTCTTTATGTTCTTGTGATATTTTAAGTCCCTTTGTTGAGAATTACATATGTGATTTTTAATTGCCCTTTACCCTACTTTTCATTCTTACAATTGAAGTCCATCTCATAAACCCCCTTAAAACTTGAAGATCCACTGGCCAAGTTAGATTTTCCCTATGATACTCCCCGATCCATTGATGAACTTATCATGAATTCCATTTGACTCCATTGCCCAATGACTTAGATATTTCCTCATTCTACCTATGCTTATTGATCATTATGTCCAACCAAAACAAACAACAAAACCTCACACTTAATAACTAGCCTAAAATCAACCCTTTAAAGCAAACAAGTTCATATTCTTTGTAAAAAAAATAGAGATATCCCTCTCTGAGTCTAGGAAGGCTAGGTCCTAGGGCTCCAAAGACTAGTTCCATGTTTCCTTGTCATTTGGTATACCAATCTGGCAAATCACGGGACCCCAACATTCTGGTGATCACGGTGGGAAATTCTGAGTAAATTTATGCTTAAACACCCTTAAAAAGATTCAGAAACCATTGAATGATATTATCTGGTGATTTATCTGCCACCTCATCCCCATAACCAACATTCTGGCGATCACGGTGGGACCTTATGAGTCAATGACAAACTAAGTATACCTTAGGACTCTAGAAACCATTATTAATCATAGAAAACTCAGCTGATGGCCATAGAGTAGACTTTGTTTGTTTCACCATCTTAGCTCAATGATGATTCAAGTGTAGAAAACTCTTAAAAAACTTAGAACTACAGAAAATAAACTAATAAAACCCCAAAAAACATCTCTAGATTGGTTTTTTGTCAATTATTAATGGTGAACCATATACATTTACCTTCAAAAAAGCTAAAAACATCCACCTGGCGAATCCACTAGCCCCAGTAGGCCTATTACTTTAAAAGTTCTTTTAGATTCCCTTAAGATTGTATCAAATCAATCCTAAAGAAGTTTAGAAGCCTAGTCCCATATTTTAGAAGTTTTCTAAACACTGTGAGAGGTTAACCTTCTGAAAAAAGTCCTAAAAACTTTCAACCTCTCCAAAATTTTGAGCTTGAAATCTGGCTTCACATAGGATCAATACCAGATCTCATCCAGACCCTAATCCTCCTACTATAGTTGATGATCTAGAAAATATTTTATGGAAAACTTCTAGAGCTGGAAATTTAACTACTGACAGGACTGTCCAAAGAACGAGATCTGTCCCTGAAAACCTTGTAGTCTTGAAAGATCCTCAGTTTGACTTGTGCCATTCAAAGAACCTATTTAGAACCAAATCATATAGTGATATTGACCAATCTGACTTTGAGCCCACAGATTTGCAGCAGAGTTCTAGTAAGGAAGCCTCTCCTTCCACACCTCCTGATTTTTAGCTTCTCCACCACTTCAGCTCTTTCCATAACAAATCTGCTCATAATCAGTTTGTTGGTCCAAGTACTTCCACCACTCCCATCCAGACATCCACTGTTCAAAGCACTCCATTTCATCCCACTTTCACTTCCACAAACCCACCTCTTGTAAATCCCCCATTTTCTCCCACCATGACAGCATGGTATGCCCCATTAGTGTTACCACAACCTCTGGTTCCTTTGCCCAATGATTATCAATCAAGAATTCTCCATTTCACTGGAACTGAATCTACTATTGCCCAACAACATGTAGATAAAATGGATGATGCTTTTGATTACATGGAAATAGAATAAGAGACCATTAAGATGAGAATCATTGCCCAAAGTTTAGAAGGAGAAGCCAAAAAATGGTTTAAAAGCTCAAATCCTAATAGCATAAATGATATCCCTTATTTATACCAAACATTCATAAACAAATGGGAAATTAAAAATAACCCTTTCCAAATCCTTTCAAAATATAGAAACTATTAGAAATCATGAGAGAGCAGAGACGCACAATATTCACACACAAAAAATTAGTTTCTATATTATAATCAAACGAATATATCACAATTTTTATAGTGCTGCTGAGATCCAACTAATTCCACTCTTAGAGGGAGAAGTTGAGAGGATCTCTCAACATCCTCCAAAAAACCAAACCAATCCCTAATCTTTAGTATGCATCATAAATGAGGCATTATCTCAAACACCCCCCCCCCTTAATGCCTACATTACAGAAAACTTACAATACTGAAATCAAAATTACAAAATTTGTATTTTTCTTTGTCTGGCTGGTCTTCATCAGCAACTCTACCCACTCTGCAGTCTTTTGGACTTCGCTCTTTCTTTCTCCACATCTTCGAGCTTACCTTTCAACCCATTTAAAGTACACCTGCTTCTGACCATCAATGCTAAATTTGTAAGATTAAAAAAATCTTGACACCCCCGAAGAAGAGTCTCGACACTGAACTACCCTATGGAAATATTTCCATCTGTGAAATAACCCCGAAGAATAAATTTCAACAGTCTATAGGAAAATATTCTAGGTACAGAATATGTTCAACGATCAATCCTACAAAGTGACCTTTACACACTTATAAACTCACAAAAAATAACCTGTAATTGTCGATCTTGGAGCACCGAAGTACAACAAGAGTCTACAACATATAATAGATTTTCACAATCAAATTAGCGATACTTCCTCTCGGCACCGAAGAACGTCGAGAAACACTATTTTAAATTGTGTAACTCTATTCAATAATTGGTTCTTCTTTACAACTTAAACAATATAAAAATAACAAATTTGACATAAAACTCTAAACTCTGACAGATGCAACCAAGAAAGCGACCAACTCATGGGAGAATGAACTCGCTGCAATCTGGATATGCAAACTGTGAATCGACAAAATATGGCAGATAAGTTTGCATGGCAGCTACCATTCAACAAACCTCTGGTTCTCGTATCAAGATTGCTACTAAGGTTCAAAAAGATAATTCACAGCCTCAAATCCTTCTGTTCCTGTTCTGTTCAGGCTGCCATGTAATTCGACCTTGGGTTGATTCGTTCCACCCAAAATATCCACAGCCAAACAAAATCTGCTACGATCTCTCAATAGTCGAACCTGTCAACGCGAGCTATGTTACTCCTAATTACTGAACATAGATTTTCACTGACAGTAATAAGCATGTTACTTCCATTGAGATCTACATGTTGTCCCTCTCTTCTCAAATTCGTTGGAAGTAATATAAAGCGGATGGCATTATCTGTTTGCAATAGATGCCGTCTCCAGGCTTTCCGTCTTTGGGAGATGGAACATTCACTGCTACGTCAGATGCAAGTGATCTTCTTCCATCCATTCTTCCTAATGACACGTCCCGTGAAGGCCCATTGGTCATAACAATGACATTGCGAGCTGCAATTGATATACAACCAATGGTTAGCAACTCTATCATCCATGGCTTCCATGGCTTATCGAGGCTCTTTGCTACAAACCGATCGAACTAATTAGCTGAGAAGCTCATGGTATGCGGATTGATGTTAAAATGAACGCCGACCTTCAACATCCATTGCATGGCACTGCAACAAGCGGCACGCAGTCGGAGGTTAGTGGACATGAAACTCGTCTCCTTGGCTACCAAAATTGCAAGCGTTTCATCAAAGTACTTTCTGGCTTGAATCAAACGGATTGACGATTCCGCCATTGCCTTCGCTTCACAGTCTTCCACCGATTTCTTCTTTACACATCAGACTATCAAGGAATTAATAATCAATCCACACAGAAACTTACTGTAATTTCTAATAAAAAATAATCTTCTACATTCACACGTACTAATCCTATTTATTTACATAGAATTACGATTTATGCCTCTCAAATTTTCCTGGGCACTCCCGTGAGGGATTAAGCCCATCTTGGCTCTGATACCATATTAGAAATCATGAGAGAGCAGAGACGCACAATATTCACACACAAAAAATTAGTTTCTATATTATAATCAAACGAATATATCACAATTTTTATAGTGTTGCTGAGATCCAACTAATTCCACTCTTGGAGGGAGAAGTTGAGAGGATCTCTCAACATCCTCCAACAAACCAAACCAATCCCAAATATTTATTATGCATCATAAATGAGGCATTATCTCAAACATAAATCTTAAAAGAAATGATGGGGGGAGTGTCCAAGATTATTGCACTAGATTCAATAGTGTTTACAATGCACTTCCCCCAAACATGAAACCTCCGCTAGGCTTAGCCTTAGCAAAATTTCCTGAAGGATTTGACCCAGACATGGCCTACCATCTAAGAGAAAGAGACCCCTTGACTTTAGAAGATATGCAGAGGGGAGCTATAAGTGTAGAAGCAAATCTGATTGAGAAAAGAGCTAGGTTGAAATCAGAAAAAAGAGTTACATATAAAGATGAAACAATGGTATAAACCCCATCATCTGATGCCAAAATTGATAACTTAGTGAGGGTAATGGAAATAATGCTTGAAAAAATAAACTTAAATGATAGACTGCCTCCTAGAGAGAACCAAATCAATCCCCAAAATAGAAATATAAATCCCAATTTCATAAGATACTCTATTCAAAATAGACAAAGAGATAATGAACAACAAATTAGGCCTCCTTTTCAGGAAAACTATGTAGATCAAGAAGAAGAAAGGGAGGCAGAAAGGTTGGAAGAAAATTATGTGAATTTAATAGGATCTGACAATGAGGGCGATGTTTTCCTTACACAAGAAGAACATGGATTCTTCTCCTTAGAAAAAACTGAAAACAACCATGAGGATTCTGAATATTACCAATTGGGATTTGAAAATTCTATAATTGAGGTCCACAGACAATATCACCTTAGGAACAAAAGGAACCAAAAAACCTCCAACAACAATAACACAGAAACTTGCTGTTAAGAAAGCCTTAGAAAATCTTCCTAAAAATATAGCAAACAATTCTAACATTGTGGCTAAGAAAACTGACTTAAACAAAGACAAAACCAGCCAGCCAAGTGTTGATCCAAGCTGCCCTAGTACTTTTGCTAGTGGCCCTGAGAAATCTGTCCAAAATAACAGTCTCAATAAAAATCAGCAAATCAGAATTGCTGAAAAGACTATGATTGACAAAACAGTTGTAAATATGTCAAAAGAACTAGTCCCTTTCAGCCTCGAGGGAGAAATTTCCAAGATAAAAATTAGCATACCCTTAGCTAAACTAGGAACCCAGATGTATATAAAAATCAATTTTTGAAGCTTTGAATATAGGAAATGATATTGATACTTTAACCTTGACAGATGATAAACCAGAATTGTTGTTTGGTCCTGAAGTAGAAGGAAAATAGCAAGAAGGAACCATCCCTCCATTCTATGTCAGCTTAAATATACATGATAAGATCTTACACAATGCCATGCTAGACTTTGGTGCCTCTTAAAATCTCACGCCAAAAGTAGTGATGGAGAGATTAGGCCTAGAAATTGCTAAACCTTACAAAGACCTGTATTCATTTGATTCAAGCAGAGTCAAATGTTTAGGCCTAATCAAGGATAAACACCAGAAATGTGTCAATCTGGCACAAATTCCTGCTAAGGGTCTAGTTATGGACATAATTGTTGTTGACATTCCCCCAAAGTATGGCATACTTTTATCCAGATCATGGGGAGCCAAACTTCAGGGAAACCTTCAAATGGACATTTCTTATGTTACCATTCCAGTTTTTAACCAGAAAAGGAGGTTATATAGGGAATCTCATATGAAATTTATGGTAAGCAAAATAGATAGGGCAAACAACACTCCTGTTTATTCCATTCATTCAGATCTTGATCCATTTATCTTGTTTAATGAAGAGGAAATCAGCACAAAAGAAGATGAAAATAAAAAAGAGTTAAGCCCACTTGAACAACCAAATCTGCCCTTAAATGAAAAACATAACAGCTCAAACTTTAACAGCCTTGAACAACAAAATGATAGTGAGCAGGAGATAGAAACACTTTGGACAATGAGATTTGATGGCTCTTGTAGAAAATCTGGTTCTGGAGTTGGTGTATGGATACATAATATAAACAAAGGATATTCCTACAAACTTGTTTTCCCATGCACAAACAACATTGAAGAATATGAAGCTCTCCTCCTTGGCCTGCATTTGCTCAAAAATACAGGAGCCAAGAAAATATCAGTCTAAGGATATTCAGAGTTGATTATTAGGCAAATAAAAGGGGAGTATTCATCCAAAAAACCAATATTAAGAGAATATAGGAATGATGCCCTAGATCTCCTGAAAACTTTTGAAAAATATGAACTCACTTTCATCCCTAGAGCTCAAAATAACCTTGCAAATGAGCTTGCCTTTGCTGCCAGCAATTGTCAAATACCTCTGGTAAATGAAATGTTCACTGTTAAAGTAAAAAATAGGCCTACAGTCCTTGACAATGAAAACTATTGGCAATTGTTTGAGGGATATAAACACATTGATGATTTTATACAATCTCAAAATGATTTTGCTATACCAACACTTAGATTAAGCGATGAAGAAGAAAGTTTTGATGAAAAACAAACCCCTAAAACAGAGTTGTCCTCTACTATTGATATAAACTAGTTTTAACATCTTTATAAGCCATAATTATTTAACAAACAAGATCAAAGGGACCTTGAGGTCTTACAATACAAATATGATACGATACCAAGGGGCCTTACACCATTAGAAGAGCTTTTGGACTTAAATTATGTAGCTAAAAAACCAAAGATGGAGCCTACAGAAACTAATGTAGAAGAACATAACATAGGCAGCATGAATGAACCCAAAATGATCAAGCTATCTAGCACTCTTCCTGCTCATATTAAACGAGAATACATTGAAATTTCCAAAGAGTTTGGAGATGTGTTTGCATGGGGATACAAAGATCTGAAATCATATGATACTAGCATTATTCAACACAAAATTCCTCTTAAGGAAAATCAGAAACCTTTCAAACAAAAACTAAGAAGGATAAACCCTATTTTACTACCTTTAGTTGAGAAAGAGATAAAAAATATGTATGATGCTGGGATTATAGTCCCTCTTAGATATTCACAATGGGTTTCCAACCTTGTACCTGTTAGGAAGAAGACTGGGGAAATTAGGCTTTGCATTGACTTTCAAAATCTGAACAAAGCCTCCCTAAAAGATAACTACCCCTTGCCTAAAATGGATCACATACTCCAAAAGGTGGTTGGATCTAAAATAATATCATTGTTAGATGGTTTTTCAGGCTACAACCAAGTGTTAGTACTTCCAAGTGATCAACACAAAACTGCTTTCACCACACCTTGGGGTACATTCATGTATGTTAAAATGCCATTTGGTTTGATGAATGCAGGGGCCACATTCCAAAGGGCCATGGACATAGCTTTCTCAGAAGACATAGGCTATTTCATAATCATTTACCTTGATGACATCACTGTTTTCTCCAAAACTGACAAAGAACACTTAGTCCATTTAAGAAATTTTTTTGAGAAATGTAGGAAATATGGATTATTTTTGAATCCCAAGAAAACACTCTTTGGACTCCAGGAAGGAAAATTCCTAGGCCACATAATTTCTGAAGAAGGAATCAAAGTAGATCCCAAAAGGATTGAAGGCATATTGAAAATCAACCATCCTAGAAACTGCAAAGAATTACAATCTTTCATTGGGAAGATCAACTTTTTGAGAAGGTTCATCCCTAACCTTGCTGAACTTTTGAGGAATATCACAAACATGCTAAAAAAGGAAACAGGAGTAAAATGGACCTTAGAATCCAAAAATTCATTTGAGCTGATAAAACAAGCTCTTACTCAAACACCAGTTCTTATCAGTCCTGATTTCACCAAGGATTTCTACATTTTTTCATTTGCATCTGAACACACGATTGCTGCAGTATTGTTGCAAAAGAATAACATGGGCCAAGAAAAACCAATATACTTCTTCATTAGAGCCTTAAGCGATGCTCCACTCAAATATAATATCATGGAGAAACAAGCCTTAGCCTTGATAAAAGAATTGAAATATTTCCGAGTCTACATCTTACACTCACATACCATTGCTTTTGTCCCACATACAGTTGTCAAGGACATTCTAAATCAAGACCCTGATGGTAAAAGGGGAAAATGGATTGCTATTATCTTAGAATATGATTTGGAAATCAGGCCTACCATGCTGATTAAAGGACAAGGATTAGCAAAAATCATGGCAGAATCAAATTTCCAAGCATTAGATATGAATATGGTTGATGTTTTAGAAGAACAGGAAGAATTCACAGCTCCATGCATTGAAGAAAATTTTCTGAATTCATCTTGGTATGCTGATATCATTTATGTGCTTTTGTATCTTAACACTCCTCCTTCTTTATCAAACACTAAATCTAGATTCTTGAAACATAAAGTTTTAAATTACTATATTCTAGATGGAGTGTTATATTGGAAATTTTTTGTTGGTATACGTCTTAAATGTTTGCTGGAGAATGATGCAAGAAAAATCATGCATGAGCTACATGAGGGAGAATGTGGAGGCCACCTTTAGTAGAAAGAAACAACAAACAATATTCTTAGAGCCGACTATTACTGGCCCACCCTTTTCCCTGATACTAAGAAACTAGGCATGACTTGCCATAAGTGTCAAATTTTTTATGGCAAAAGAAAACTCTTACCTTTACCTTTGCATCCCATCAGTGTCGAGGCTCCCTTTCAGCAATGGGGTTTAGAATTTATTGGAGAAATTGACCCAACCTCATCTACCCAACATAAGTGGATCCTTACTGCCAGATTACTTTACCCAGTGGATAGAGGTCATCCCTTCTAGAAATTTTACTGACTCTATCATTTTCAAATTCCTTGAGGCCAACATATTGTCCCGATTTGGTTGTCGTAGAAAGATCATTACAGAAAATGCTGCTGCCTTCAAATATAAAAGAATGATTGAATTTTGCTATAAGTACCATATCACCTTAGGACACTCCACAACTTACTACCCCCAGGCAAATGGAATTGCTAAATCTTCCAACAAAGTTCTAATCAACATTATCAAAAGACTGCTAAATCAAATCAGAAATCATGGCATAGTAAGTTTGTTCATGCATTATGGGATAATAGGCTAACTACCAAGAAATCAATAAATATGCCCCCCAACAACTCGTATATGGCATGGATGAAGTCTTCCCAACATCTTTAGGAGTTCCAGTCACGAAACTCTTCCAAGAAGTGAAATCAGAAGAAAACGACATGCATAGAAGGTTGAATCAAACTATTCATTTGCAGCAGACAAGAGAGGAAGTTTACAAAAGGACATAAGATGTACAAGACAACATCATGAATATCTTTGATAGAAGGACTAAAAATAATGATTTTCAAGTTGGAGACACAATCCTAAAATGGGATTCTAGAAGGGAAGATAAAGGTAAGCATGGCAAGTTTGAAAATTTGTGGAAAGGGCCTTATAGCATTCACTCAATTAGGGGTCATAATGCTTTCTTTTTACAAGGTCTGAATGGAGAAGAATTATTTGAAGGTCCTGTCAATGGCAGGATGCTCAAACACTATTTCTGTCAAGAGTCTTAGCTTCAAGGCTTTCATTCATTGTATATAAACATTGCATAAGAAAATCTTGAGAACAAAAATACAAAACAATGAAAGAAAGGAAAAAGAGGGCAAATTCAAAAGAGGTATAGCCCCATACCCAAAAAATAGTACTGCTGAAAGTGTGCAAGCCTAAATGCCACTACTGATTCAAAATGATATCTTGTTCAGTCATCTAGCCTAATCAAGGTTGAACATGCTTTAAATTTATGTTGATAAGTTAGTGAAAACAATGATTGTCAAGATTATTACAAACTTGACTTGTCAAAAGAATAGATTAGGGAATATAAAATACTGGTTCCACATGCTCAAAATAGAACCAAAGAAAAAGATAAGGATGCAATACAAATGATAAATTACAGCCCTTATCCTTTTTGTTTTTTACTTTCTATGCAAAATAATGCTTGTGTGCAGCTCATTCCAATGCCACAACCATGGTAAATCAGATCGCTTAATCCTAATTTTAGACCATGCTTTAAATTTCATGTCAATAGTTTAGTGAATCAAGATTTCCAAACAACTTAATATTGGCAGTCAAATAGTTTTAGGTAGAGAATAAAAATATTTCATCAGTTTAATCTGAACTCTTGGAAGCAATAAGGATAGAGGTAGATAGTTTATTTATGTTTTCAAAAACAAAATGTCAAAGATTTTTCCAGTCCAAGTGCACTCAAAGAAGAAAAAATTTTAGGACAGGTAGGATTGGGTAGGTAGAAATGATGTTTGAAAGAAATCATATCTTGCAAATTGTTAAGATTGTCACTCCAAAGAAATATCAGCAAGTGAAAAGAAGGAAAAATCTGCCCAATTGAAAGATACTGGTCTGCTGAAACTCAGAGATATGATAAACTGGAGTTCTGGACACCTTGAAAGGAAAGCTACCCTCCCCAAGTGGAGCCACTATGAGTCATCAGTAATTTTTGCTGATATCAAAAGATGACAAAGTTATAATCCTAGATTTCTAGAAACAACATTTCGAGAAATATTGTGAGTTCTATAAATCTCACTACCTTCATCATCCTAAGTTTAACTATTCTTCACTATATTTTCCTCTCTGTCTCTTAAAAATCTAACCCTGCTGCAAAAAAAACTACATCATTTTAGGTCTGTTTGCCTCATTCCAACACCTTCCCCCCTTCATTCATCATTTTTTCTCTAGAAACCTTAAACAATGTAAAAATCCCTTTTTACATTGTTTAAATCTAACTTTTAAGCCTATCGAATCTTCTCAAAACCTTATAAAAACCCTGTTTTTATACTAAACCCGCCTTTTCATACAAATAGTGCTTAAGCCCCTTTTTCCTTAAAGCCCTAGCCCCTTCTACCCATATAACCCTGACCTGCCGCTATTCTTAGCTCCTCCCCCGTATTGACTATACCTCCGCCTTTTTCTCTTTATACACCTCCGCCTTTCATTATTTAAACCCCTTTAAACCTTTCAAAATATCAAGTAGGCACGCTTTCCCTCGCCCCGACTTACCTTTTTCATCGAGCCACCTCCACCGTCTATCTGGAGCCCTGGGCCCGATCCGACGGCTATCGCATCCCCGCCACTTATCTCGCATTGATACAGCCCTACGCTACCCGACAAAGCTTCGCCACATCATCACGCCCGGGCCTGCTTTCCACTAAAACCCTGCCAACCATTCATATCGCGCCACTTGTCCCCAGGCTCCACCCTCCAAACTTGCATGCCGCTTCCCGGATCGTTTCGCACCATCGATCTCCCTCCCTGAGATCTGACGTCCCAGATTCCATATCACATAGAAAATTGTGATGCGTTTAATAACCCCTAACCTGCTCGAAATAGGCGATTTTCCACCGGACATGCGTTAATCTCCCAATGGAATCACGTGCATCCAGCCCTAAACCACTTACCACCCTTTTTGCAAACGATAAATCACTTATGGTTTTCCAAACAACTTTTCCTCTCCTCGCGCAAAAATTCAATTTCTTCCCGGTTCCACCTCTGGAACCTCGCCTCCTGCTCCATTTCTCCCTCTGCAAATGCCTCTCGACCACCCGAAACCCATGAAAAAGCAGTCAAGCCCGCCCCGCATGGTTTTAAACTAACAGTTTGGTTTATGTGCAGGCTTTTAATGGCGGAAAATTCTAGATGCCCTCCTACAGTCCGAGAACGATGAATGAAACCCCTGGATGATGATCGAGGGGTCTTAAATCCAAAATTATGGAGATCAAAGGCCTTCTCAGGGTTTGATTGATGATGAAAGCATGCTCATCAGTGGAATTTCGACCCTCTAGCACATAAAGAATGTATCCCTGCACATAGACAAAACAAGCAAACAAAGAAGCAGTGAAGAAATGAAGATCAGAAGGATTAAGAGCTAATCTTAATCAAAGGATAAAAAAAAAAGATTATACAGGCATACATTTATTAAAGGGATAAAGGAAAAAGGTCAAGGAAAATAAAATAAATAGCAAGACCAAACAGAATTGAAGAAAAAGTGATAAAGAGCAGACAGTAAAGCATAAAAACAAATTTTAAGGCTTAAGATAGAGATTAAATACAAACAAAGGACAGATTAACCTAAGACAAAAATAAACTCACAATAGTTATTCCTCTCAGAGATATTTTTAGCCACCTAAGTGCTTTGTTTCCTTCAAAAATCATTAAGCAGTTATTGAGCTAAGTCAGAGATATTTATCTAGCAAACAGTTAATGTAAAATTTATGAATAAGCCTTAAAGTCAACACATTCGCCCATTTTTCCTTAGAAGTTAAGATAGAAATGATTAAAACAAAGAAGTAGCTAAAGATATTCCTGCCTTGAGCCTTGCATGGTCTTCAAGGTCAGAAATGCACTTACTCTGTAATAAATGATACTCAAGCCCTATCTTAGGCTTCACCTCCTCATTTGTAGCATAAATATTGCATCTGAACTCATTATCTTGTTGGCATTTGATGACTCTTTGAAGTAATACATAGTTTCTTGGAAGTTGAAAAGAAATTGAAGTCCTGGAACTTGTGGATGTCTTGACTTGTTTGTTGATGGAGGAGGCTAGATCACTGGATCCCTGAGCTTGGTTTTTGGTGAAGTTCTTCTAATATGTTATTGTTATTTCTTGTTTTCATTATGTTTTCACCTTTCTGTGTTGCAGTAGGTTAAAAGTTTTAGGCTAAGAAATGTCTTTTGAAAGCACCTTAGTTCTGTTTATTCTTCACTGCCTCAATGTTTTCTTCTACTAGGACATTTCAAAGAATTCTTAATTTCTCTTTGGACCCCCTAAGCCTGTTTATTTCATAAATAGTTGAATATAGTTGGTTTCAAGCATGATTTATGGTTTTCCCTGCTTACTTGCTGCCACTTAAACACTATTTTTGAAGTCTCTCTCTAAAGTACCATTATTTAAAGTCTGCCAAAGAGGTTTTGTTTCGATCATACCCTTTGTACTTGCTTAACTAATTGTTTTAGAGATCTTCATAATTGTAATCAAGGATGTTTAGGAGTTCCCTCTTCTTTGATTACAATTATATGTGTTTCTTAAGTGTTTTCTGTCCTCGAAGGTGAAATCACTAGAAGTTAAATGAATTTCTCGCCTTCTATATTTCATTGTAAAAGTTGTCTTGAAGCATTACTTGCTGAAGTGTGGATTGTAGAATTTATGGTTTGCCCTGTCTATTGATTGCCTCTTTATGTTATTGTGATATTTTAAGTCCCTTTGTTGAGAAGTACATATGATAAAGGATTTTTAATTTCCTTTTACCCTACTTTTCATTCTTACAATTGATGTCCATCTCATAAACCCCCTTAAAAATTGAATATCCACTGGCCAAGTTAGATTTTCCCTATGATACTCCCTGATCCATTGATGAACTTATCATGACTTCCATTTGACTCCATTTCCCAATGAATTAGATATTTCCTCATTCTACCTATGCTTCTTGATAATTATGTCCAACCAAAACAAACAACAAAACCTCACACTTAATAACTAGCCTGAAATCAACCCTTTAAAGAAAACAAGTTCATATCCTTTGCAAAAAAAATAGAGAGATCCCTCTCTGAGTCCAGGAAGGCTAGGTCCTAGGGCTCCAAATAATAGTTCCATGTTGCCTTGTCATTTGATATACCAATCTGCCAAATCACGGGACCCCAACAATGTCAGTATCAGGATTTTTTTGTGGGAATTTACAGGGTAAGTTCTGTAGATCAAGAACCAAAGGTCACCGCTCACAAACAGATCACAAATCGGTACACTAGTATAATCACGTGGTTAAAACCCTAAAAGAGGGAAACAATCCACGGCTTGAGCCAACACGACCACTTCAGGGAATTTATTAATGTAAAAAGAAAAGTTACATATGTTTCTCTCATAAACGGTTACCAGATAAATGACTCTCCATTCTCTTTAAATAGAGATAATGGAACAATCGAGTGTTAAGCCACGGATCAAGTGTCGTTAATACCGAGGTGAGAGATAACCGTCAGATCACTACAAATCGTGATCGTCAGATTATAAGTTACAAATGTACATGGTAAAGAAACACACTTTACCTAACTCTACACTAGACTAAGTTATTCTTAACTATTTCCTATGTGTCAGAATATCCTAACATCCCCCCTTAAGAACAACCTGGGATAGGATTGAAGGATTTACAAAGGTGACACAAAAGGAGCCTATTTACTATGTGTTGAAATATCCTAACATCCCCCCTTAATAACAAATTGGGACAGGATTGAAGGATTTACAAAGGTGACACAATTGGAGAAGGAAGGAGGCATTAGAGCCTATTCCCCCTTAATGACAACTTTCCTGAACTCCAAGCATGGATCAAAGTTTGGTAAACTTCGCTTTTGTGAGAGCCTTTGTAAAGATATCAACTACTTCATCATTGGTTGGACAGTATTGCACTTCAAGAACACGATCATGAATGAGCTTTCTGATTAAGTGTATGTGGAGTTCAATGTGTTTCATACGCTGATGCTAAACTATACTGAATGACACTTTGATTATCACACCAAAGTGTAGTTGGATGCTGCTGATGAAGACCAAAATTCAGACAGGATTTTACAAAGCCACATGGCTTCCTTGTTGGCTTCAACTGCACCATGATACTCTGCTTCTGCTGAAGAAAGAGAGATGGCGCTTTGTTTCTTACAAGACCAAGTAATAGGTCTTGAACCAAGAGTGAATACATATCCTGCAGTAGAATTTTGATCATCAGGGTCACCAGCCCAATCATAATCAATGAAACCAATCAACAATGGAGATGCTCCTACACTATAATGAATCCCGAACTGAACTGTACCTTGAATATATTAAAGTATTCTTTTAGCTGCTTTCCAATGACTTTCATGAGGTTGGTGCATAAACCGAGCGACAAGACCAATGGAAAAGGAAAGGTCAGGACTGGTAAGGGTTAGATACAGAAGTTTACCAACAAGTTGATGATATAAGGTAGCATCAACTTCATGGGTAGTAGAAGTGACTAAAAGCTTGACTCCAGATTGAAAGGGAGAAGGGGCTTGCTTACAATATTCTACACCACTTTCACATGGACATTCCTATCAACCCTCATGCTTGATATTGTTTATTTTCCCATTTAGCGACTTTATCATCATCAAAAGGTTTAGTTTCTAGCCCTATGGCTATTTTGTAAAGCCCTTTACTTCTAAGTATATCTACCATGTGAGGTAGCCATTGGAAATAATTGGTGCTGTTAAGAATAATCAGGCATGCACTTTCCATTTAAAAAAAACGAAGCTGAGAAAAGCTGAAACTAACTTCTCCAATGGAAAGATCTCGAAAAATTAAGCTGTTTAAAAAAAAACGGCTCGAAAAACAACTTTCGGATGAAGAAGTTATGCCTTTTTGAAAAAACGAGTTGAAGATGTCGAATAGTTATGGGAACGAGATGAAGTGCGGCTTTAAAAAAAAAAAATTCCGCCCCTTTTAACAAAAAGAAGCTTGAGAAAGAGATTTGAACCCAAGACCTCTATTCTCATAAACTAACTCCTCACCATGTGAGATAGTAAAAGGATTATGTTATTGTTTGAAAGGAGGAGGTTTCGTTTTTGTTTTGTTTTGTTTTTTTTGTTTTTGTTTTTGTTTTTTTGTTTTTTTGTTTTTTGTTTTTTTCAACTCTTTATTGTGCGTGCCTTTTCCTGCACAAAAAAACACAAAAACCGAGCAAAAAAAATTAAATGCAAAGCCTTACGACAAAATGTTAGCTTTTCTCCTACTCTTACCAGCAACTATCATTTTTTTTTGCTATTTCTGATTTCTTGAGATCGCACAAAGACGAGGGGAAAGAGCATACGTAGCAAAAAAAAATCCATTTTCTTGTTTCTGATTTGCCGAGATCGCATGCAGTGCACAACAAAGAGCATACACAGAGAAGAGGGTACAAATCTGGCAAATAAATAAAGCCTATAAACCGAAATAGGTAGAACTATTAACAAATATAACTGCAAAAAATATGCTTTATACCTCCAGATCTAAATTGTCATAACTTGGGCAGCCGAAAACCTTTTCGCATGAAACGAAAGGTGTTCCTCACTGTAACAGATGCTCCGAACACAACTTGAGCAGTTATCCAAGACCAAAGAATTTCAGAAATAGTAGATCTACAAAATGACATTCACATGCAATCAAACCGGCTTTAGATTTTGATCAACAATGGATGTGGCCCTCAAAATAGCTCCGATACCATGCAGGAATTTATAGGGTAAGTTCCGTAGATCAAGAACCAAAGGTCACCGCTCACAAACAGATCAAAAATCAGTACACCAATATAATCACGTGGTTAAAACCCTCAAAGAGGGAAACAATCCACGGCCTGTGCCAACGCGACCACTTCAGGCAATTTATTAATATAAAAAGAAAAGTTACATATGTTTCTCTCATAAACGGTTACCAGAAAAATGACCCTCCATGCTCTTTAAATAGAGATCATGGACCAATCGGGTGTTAAGCCATGGATCAAGTGTCGTTAAAACCGAGGTGAGAGATAAGCGTTAGATCACTACAAATCGTGACTGTCGGATTATAAGTTACAAATGTACATGGTAAAGAAACACATTTTACCTAAATCTACACTAGACTAAGTTATTCTTAACTATTTCCTATGTGTCGAAATATCCTAACATTTTTCTCTATCTTTGCAAAGTGAAGCCAATAAATGGTTCAAAAACTTGCCAGCTGCAAGCATTTTCGATTTCCATCAGTTTGTGAAAGTATTCCTTAATAAATGGGTGATCAAAAGGAATCCTTTTTTGATTTTAGAAGAATATAATCATTTGAAAAGACAACCAGGAGAAACAATGCAACACTTCTCAGCCAGGTTCAATCAAGTATATCATTCAATGCCTGGTGATCTAAAACCGCCTCCCAGTTCAACTATCTTACACTACCTATATGCCTTTGATCCAAAAATGGTGTTTCAATTGAGAGAAAGGAACACTATAAAACTCAAAGAAATGCAGGATAGTGTGATATTTGTGGAAGATAATTTGCTAATAAAAAGGTCAAAGTTGAAGGTAGAAGAAAGGGAGAACATAGAGAAGGAGTATATGAAATCTTAAGAAGTGAAGCTTGACATTTTGTAAGTAAAATGGAAGAAATGATGCAAAATATCATCATGAGGGATGAATTTTCTGTTCAAAAACACCATGTCCCACTTATTGAAGAAGAAGAGGTTGCTAGCCCTAACCATTTTCCTGTTAATCCTAGTTACCATAGATCAGAAAATGATTGTTTTATGTATTCATTTATGGACAATTATCAAAATGGATTTGTAGATCGACGTGTGGAGAAACTATCTTATGTTCTAATGCGTATGCTTGATGACATAGCTTATATGGATGATGTACCCAAGTATGATGATGAATATGATGTCAAAATAGAGGTTGACTCTTCAAGGCAATCAACGACATGTTTTTGGGAGGAGGAAGTTCAATTACATCAACTCCAATATAACACTCAGCCTATACATATCAATCATGAAAGAAATGAAGGCAACGTATAAAATTTCAAAGTGAAAACTCTTTTCCGTTGTGTTTTGCTTCATTTCAATTTCTGAGAGAAAAGTTTCCTCAGATTAAAAATCAGCAGTCTTTCAGTTTTGATATTGAGCGTGAAGAAGACAATGCAATTCTTGATCGAGAATCCTTACCCTTGTGTTTCTCCTCATTTTAAAAAATAAGAGAAAACTATAAGCAAGTAGATAATCCATTTGTCAACCCTATAAAGGGAAAACCTTCTCGTGAATCGATTGAGAATGTCACTTGTGATATGGAAGCTCCTTTCACTCCAGAATCGCAGCCATTGAGTTACATTGAGTTTCAAACCACAAACGAAATCTTAGAACCTAAAACGTATTATGAAATGATGCAAGATAATTCTATACCATTAAGTTTTGATTCATTTTAGTGTTTTGATACACACACACACACACACACACACACACACACACACACATATATATATATGTATATGTATATGTATATGTCTATATATATATATATATATATATATATATATATATATATATATATATATATATATATATATATATATATATATATATATATATACGTACATATATACATATATATACATATACATATACATATGTTTTGATACACACACACACACACACACATATATATATCTTCAGCAGGTGGGCGATTATCATTAGGATTTGAAACTCAAAGCGAAGGCCCTAAGATCCCGATGGTCTGCTGCCATAAGTAAGATCAGTAAGTAGTCAAGTCTATGAGTCAAGTCAATTCAGTTTCAGTTTTTCTTGAAGTTTTCAGTTAGTCATTTCAATATCGAGTTTTGTTTTTATTTTTAACTCCATTTCCAAGTGCATGAGGCTACCTAGTCTATGAAGTTCTTGACACCTCCTAAAGGAGCTTCCATCCCCAGCTGGAGCCAATGTCAGTGTCTATGAGTCACCAGTGATCAAATGTACTCTTTCAATGTTAGTTGATAGGGTCCTAGGTCAAATTGTTAGAGTTTCAAATAAAATTTCAATTAAAATTTGATCATTGTTCAGTGTCTAGGTATTATTGCTGCGCCCTTCATTTAAAGGTCATAAAATGCCATGTGAGAGGTCCTCAAATGAGTGTCTTGGTCATCATTTTGTTCATCAAATTATAATAATGCATACTGCAAAGGTTCAAAGTTCCAAATCATGGTTTCACATATGCATTTGGTGTCATCAATAGGTCACATAATTAAAATTCATAAAAGAGCCATGTCATCACCATAGTCACCATCACAGGAGCTAGTAATTAGGGAAAAAGTGTTCAAAAAATATTTCAAAGTTACACTTACCTCTCAATAAAGATATAACCTTTCCTAATAAAGTGATAAAGCTAGAATAAACTTTCCTATCATTTCATTTTTTAGAAAAGACATTTGATGTCACTCCATGAACAAAGCAAAAAATCGAATCCAAGCATTATAATTCTTCATTTCATCTTCATTGAATACCTCTCCATCATACAGGTTCATCTCAGCCACCAGGGCATCGAATTTCTTCATTTAAACCCTTGCCTACCTAGCTCACTGTGCTTCTGGTGCCTTCGCTGTGTTTTTGGAAAAGGAGGAAAATATGAGCATAAAAAGGGATTCATTCAACATTAAAAAGGTTCCAGAGACTCCAAATGAAGTAAGTTAGCCTTTAATACCTCTCTCATCCAGTCATTTCTCTAAAAACTCATTGCAAATCCCTCTGCAAAGGCTTCGTTGTGTTTTTGGTTTCTCTAAGTTTTTGCTCCATCTCAGTCATAAAATACCTAGTTTTCTTGCTCTATCACCCTAATACACACCTTATATGACTCCCCTAACCATTTTCCATACCCATTCCATTCATCTCCCCCATTTTCCCTACAAACCCTAGCCCGCGCTACGTTTTTCCAAATTTTTGGGTTAGGACTGTGTCTTTGAGTTTTTTCCATCTTCCCCTCACCCATTTCAAGGGATTCCACTCCCCTAGCCTCCCTAACAACTACCCCTACCCCCTATAATTTTCCCACAAATTTCCCTAATCCCTATCCCCTCCATTCCCTTCCATAAACTAGCTGTCCCTTTTCCCATGTTTTCCCAATTCTACCCTACCCTTTCCTCCTACCAAACCTAGGGTTTTGTCAAGCAAACTGAAACCATGGAAATTAAGAAGAAGAAATGTAATAAAGAAGGTAAAATCTATAGATATGAGCCAAATCATATCCACGAGATAATTTCCTCATCATTCATCAAGGAGTCTTTTGAAGATGTGGGTTGTGTAGGGTTTTGTGAAAAGATTCAAGAGGTAGGCTACCATGCTAAGTTGGCAAGCCTCTTTGCCACCAATTTCAGGAGGGATAAGACTAATATAGTAGGGATTGAATTCACCATATCAACATATGCCATATCTTCAGCCACAGGTATCCCTAACCAAGGAGAAATTTGGTTTAAGGGTATGGATTTGGACATTGAACACTACAAAGTCTCATGAAACCACACTACAAAGATGCTCCCACAAAAATTTTTCCTTTCAAACAGTTGCTAGATATATATGCTCCATTGATGAATATGATCATGAAGTAATTTACATGTGAAGGCATGTTTTGAAGGTTGTATCAATATCACATAAGGCTACTGATGCATTTCACTGCCATGAAACCTTTAAAACTAACCCACTACTTATTCAAGAGCCTAATGAAGATGGCTGAAAAGGTACGGAGAAAACAGAAAGATCATTAGGAAAAATTATTTCATCATGGTTTGGTCAAGATCATTCAACTTTCACAAATCAATTTACCATGGGAGACATTCATGCAATCATCTACTTTTGTGCCTACTAGTAGTCAACCTAGCAATCAAAGCACTCCATTGGCACGACCAAGGCCACAAGAGGGTAGCTCATCTAGTAAACCATTAGTTTCACAGACACCTAGGGAAGACATGACAAATACTCCTAGGGTAGACGTTACTAAAACTTATATCATAGGTAAAATACTAGTGTTTTCCCTTGAGAGTATGGAAAGAACTCAGCTCAACACTATCAGAGAAGAAAAATTAGGAGGCAAAGATGATTCACCCTTGCATGAGGAAGAACATGTACCTTTATAGGTTGACATGGATGACCTAGCAGAGCACAAGGAACAAAAATCAGATGACCAAATAATCAAAGAAAAATAGGCAGATATTAGAGAGCTTAAGGATAATCTCTCAAAAGCAAACTTCATGATATCATTTTTGTAGCAAGAGAACATGCAACTCAAGGTAAATCAACTACTTTCAAGCAAAACTAAGGCCGATTTAATGGAAGAGAAGGATAAGGGTAAGGCAGTGATAGATGTGGAGCAGCTAGAGGACAAGGATGTTCAGATCAAGTCAAGGAGGCCAAAGACAAGAGAAGCAACAAGACAGGAAAGACAGGAAAATGAACCCTCTCATCCTCAAGTACACCAAAACCTAGATGACACTATAGCAGCATAGATTGAGAGAGACAAAGAGTTTTGTCTTGTGATAATAAATGAACACCTGGAAAAGCTACTAAAGAAGGAAAACATAGCTACAAACCTTCAAAGACACATGGCTAGACATTATTACACTAGGAACCAGATTTGCAAAATTAGTGTTAGGAATATGAAAAGAAGCTTAAGAAAACCCTAATGAAGATTAAAAAGAGAGATAACCTTGATTTAATTTATGATGCATCATTAGTTGTCTAGGCCATCACTTATAAAGAAAAAATATAGAAATTTGAAGAAATTTGGGAATTTTTGGCAAATTTGGCAATTTTGGAAATTTATGATGCACAAAAGCGCAACGATCTCATGTTGCGCTTCTTCTCAGAGCATCCAAATGAGGTAAAATTCACATGTGTGGATATCTATTAGCTATTATATCATGAATATGTGCTCGGTTTTGCATGATATCTCACATATTTCAAGAAATATCCAAAAAACATGCAAAATTTCATGTTTCTACCTCCTTTCTGAACCCCACACTGCGCTTTTGGAGTAGTCTTGGGAGATTGGATTTTTAGGTGCCTTGGAGGTGGATTTTTTTTTCAGTTTAAAGGTTCATAGGGATATTGGACATCCTAAGCTATCTTCACCAATCATCAGTTCAACTTAAATATTAGGTTAAGCCACCCAAGAAGTGCTTCAAAGACCACATTGTGCTTCTGAGATTTTCATCGCGCATATGTCAGAAAGTCAATTTTTTTAGTTTTCTTAGTAAAAGTAAATATATCATGATTTAATTTTTCTTTTTAGAAGTTTACATGATGTAATTAAATGTAATAGTGTTGTTAAAGGTTAAATTTATGTAAATTCATGGTCATCAATGCTTGTAAAGTCAATTAAGGTTAAATAGGGAATTGGTTTCTAACCTCCCTAGGTTTTGGCATGGTCAGAGAGAATCTTGTAAACAATTCCTATGATGATGAATTCGACACCTGAGAGGGTGAATGTATTTTTTAATATGTATGTAGCTTGATTGAGGTCATATCCAGGGTTGGATACTTGTAGCTCGGACTTGGACTAGTGTACTTACCAATTTTGCAGAAATACAACAAATAATTGCAACTATTTTCGTGGGATTCTTGTGTTGTGGTTTGTGGCTATGTTTTTCCAGTTTTTTCTTTATATTTGATAATTTGATCTATATATATACCATATACATTCTTCTTATGCTTTATATTCTAAGTTTTTAAAACAGAATTCATCATATGTATGCTTTGTTTTTGTTCAGATAAGCATTTGAGTGTTTTTCTTCCATAAGTGAATTCGTGCTTTTGCTCACTTAATATTTGCTACATATTCCTCACCATCACTATAAAGAAATTTTTTTTGAGCCATTGATTGCATCTACCTTGCCCCATTTCATGTCTGCAACTAACCTTTAGATATATTTGACCTATTGCCTAATTTTTGAGCTCTTATCCAGCAAAACCCTAAAATAAAAACCCTACTGAGATGAATATCTAGCATAAGATCTATTTTTCTCTCCAATCACTTCATTGGCTGTGAGATTTCAAAGAGAGCCCTCTCTGATTTGGTAGGGCTAGTTACCAAATCTAAATTTGGTTTAATGTTACCTCCTTCGGTCTCCTTTCTCAGCCTTGGGAAACTGAGGAGTGATAACATGCTCCACTTTATCCCTAAAGGTAGGGCAGTTACTATGCTAATTATTTCAAGGCTTAGAGATATAGCCAATCCCCTCACAAAAATGGTGGCACTATCCTCTGTTTGTGAAAACCAAGCCATGGAAAAATCAAGGGCAAGGTCATCATTATACCCCTTCAGTAACTTGAAGAATCCTAGCAACTGGTGCCTTCTAAAACTGTCCACCACAGGAGTGTGTAGGTGGATTTTCTTGGTATCTGAGGGCACTCTTCTGTTAAATCACCCCCCCATATTTTTTTATGTCCTTAATTAAGTGAGAGAGAGATGCTTATTTTATGGCTTCAGTGTCTACTTTAGAGGCATTAATGAGTCAAAAATTCATTATGACTCTAATTTTTTATGTTTCAGCCATTATACTTTTCAAACAGACCTTTTAATTGCACAATTACACTACCACTTTCTGTAGATTTTTTAATAGAAATTGCATGAAATTTTAATGGATGGACGAGGGAGATGGTGAAACTTAATTCTTGTTAAGTAATAAGATATGAAGATGGTAATTTAGGAATCAATTCGAACCTTTGTCTCTCTTTTCCACCATCTCAATCTTCCTGTAGTAGTCTGTCAACCTTCCTATGAAAATTATAGTGCTTCATGTAGCACCTTTCTATAGCAATGGCAGAACAAGGTACGAAGCTCCTCGGTGGAACACCAAGATTTTCCTCTCTCTAACTGTTTTTGAAATTAAAAAATATGTAAAGGAAACCGAGCCCAAGTATATAATATGCTATTGTATATAATATGCTATTTTGATTTGGGTCTTGGAGCGTTATGGTGACTTGTCATTCAAACAAGGTTTCCTTTTCTGGACCGTTGTCCCCACTCTGAGTAATTAACTCTTGATCCCTTGTAATCACCACCCACTATTTGTGATACTAACTCAGTTGATGTGACACTTTTATGTTGCATGAATGCTTACCATCAATTTTAGTTTACTAGCCGAGGGTGGCCAAGTTAACTGGCCACCTCCAGCTTATTAACATCTCATCTTAACATTCATACATTTCAGTTATTTAAACATAGGGAGAAGGTAAGAGTCTACCATGCCTATGCCTTCCTAATGATCAATTTTTTCCAGTTACTTTCATGCTAGAGCTAGACCATATCAAGGGATTTTGACTTGCTGGCTTATTTCCCTATGTATCTCTTCATTTTTCTTCATGATGCTTGATTGTGGTGGTTGTTGTGTGTGCACAAGAACTTTGTTGATGTCCAAGATGTTGTTGCTGGTGAAAAGCCTTCCTAGGAGTGTTATGACTTCTTCAAAGCCATTTTATAAGGTTCCATTATACTCTCTAATGAGAAATACAACGATACAATGCTCTGTATGGTAACTGCACAAGATATTACAGGAGGAGGTTTCCTTCCTGTAGTAGTCCTTTCATTTCACCTTTGGGTTTTCAATCTACATGGGGGTGATGATAGAAAGTGTAATAAGACCTGGTGACACTAATAGGATCACGAGGGAGCAATGCAGACTTGTAGAAATGAATATTAGGACCTTTTTGTTTTTGTATAATTTTTTAAACATGTAGGACAAATTGGAGGATTTGAGTGAATGCTTTTGTGAGATGAGATAGATGAATCATGGAGGGATGGTAGAAAAGAATGAGGGAAATTTCTTCATCATTTTAAAGGTAATAAGGTTACTATTGGGATGTCCTTGCCCTAAGATCTCCCTCTTTTAGCTTTTCAGAACCCTTTTGTAGCACCAGAAGACCTTCCTATAACACTACAAGACCTTCTTGTAGCAACACAGAGAGGGGTGGAACTTGAATTTTAGGCTAATGGGATGGTGGAGAGAGGTGATAAAATGAGTGGGGATGATGGACAGGAGGTGAATGGATGGAGGAATGGAGGAAAATTTGAATTTTTTTGGGCTTGTAGACATAATCTGTCACTGTGCATAAGGCTGCAAAACAAAAGAAAGGTCAATAGTCATGGTATCATCTTGCGTTGTGTTTTTTTTTTTGAGACAAGTAGGCTTCCTTTGAGGAGGTTTTCAACCTATATGCCTACCCTAGGTGCCTCAGAGGAGGTTTTCACCTAGGGATCTTTATTATTCTTTGTATTTTTTTTTGCTTTGGGATTGCCTCAGAGAGGTTTTCACCCCTCGAGTTGGCCTTGGATCCCTCATAGAGGTTTTCATCCAAACTTTTTTTCTTTTCTTCTAGGAGGGTTGTGAATTGGAAGCCATAACACTCCAAATCACATTGGCTTCTCTACTAATTATATTGATAAATTCTGCCTTAGATATAGGTCTCGTGTATAACTTCAGCCTATAACTATTGACAAGCAAGGGGATCCCTTTCTCATCAGTGGTTCTAATTTGGACAACTCCATTGTCATGACATTTCTCTACCAGGTATGGGCCTAACCATCATGTCATTAATTTCCCTTTAAAATCTTTGAACCTGGAATCATATAACAAGGCCCAATCCCCTTCTTGAAAAATATTTTCCTTGATATGATTATCATGCCAGAGCTTCCTTTGCAATTGTATAACTTCATTGTGTACGAGGGCCTGCATTCTGAACTCATCCAAACCATTCAGTTGGTGCAACCTTTCTTGTTGTGCTCTTGTGATATCTAAGTCCAATTGGGTTTCCATTCTCAAAGTGTTATAATCAAACTCAATAGATAGAAGAGCTTTCTTCCCATAAACTAAATAATATGGAGTGAATCTAGTGATTGTATTCCAAGTGGTGTTATAGGCCCAAGAGGCCTCTAATAATTTGTCTTCTCAATCTCTCCTACTGCTGCTAAAAACCTTGGTGAGGATACTCTCCAATTCCCTATTGGTGACATCTACTTTCCCATTTGTTTGAGGGTGATACACAGTAGATGTTCTATGATTGATATTCTACTACCTCAGGATATTCTCAATCAAATATGATGTGAATTGAGATCCGTGACCAGTGACTATCTCCCTTTGATATCCAAATTTTTAGAAAATTTTCTCCCTTAAAATATCAACCACTTTCCGTTCTGTTACTGCTTTGAAAACCTTTGTCTCAACCCAAATTGTCAAATAGTCAGTGCACACAATAATGTATCTTCTCTATCCTGATGATGGATAAATTAACCCAATGAAATCCATGCCCCAATTTTCAAATGGATCTAAGGACACTTAAGGTTGTAAATGAATCTCAACCATGGGTGTGGGTTTCCCCATCCTTTGGCACTGATCACATCTGCTGGTATACCTTCTTGCATCTTGATGGAGAGTGGGTCAATAGTATATAGCTTGTAGAACTTTTAAAGTTGTCATCTTAGCAGCAAAATGACCCCCACAGGGCCCATCATGGCATGCTGAGAGGATTTAAAATCTTCCTCTTCCCTTACACATATCCTCAAAATTTGATCTAGTCGCATTTTGAAAAGGTTCCCCCCAATCCAAGTGAAAGGGGTGCTTTTCCTCACAATTATACTCTTCTCCTTGGATGAAATATTTGGAGGAAACCTCCCAGCAAATAGATAGTTTGCTATGTTAGAAAACCAGGGAGAAAGAACTGAAATAGAAAATACATTCTCATCTCTAGACAAAAATATCCAACTACATTTTATTTTCCTAGCTTGCCAATGATAATTAAATCAAACTATTGTAACAATAATAACCATTTAATTATTCTATAATTCACATGAGGCTTATTCATCAAATGTTTAATAGCTACATGAACAATATGCACAAAAGTTTGGTATCCAATGATATTGTGTCTGAATTTGTTCAGGGAGTGTACAACAACTAAGAGTTCTTTTTAAGTGACTGTGTAGTTCAGTTCAACCTTAGACAATTTTTTACTAATGAAGTCAATGGCATAGGGAAATTTAAAATCTACTTTTCCCAAGGCTGCATCCACAACTTTGTCTGATGCATCAGCATGGATATGGAAAGGGAGAGCCCAATTTGGAACTCTAAGTATGGTTTCAATGGTCAATTTTTATTTTAATGTTTGAAGGGCCTCTTCGCAGCTACTTTTCCAACATAAATATGAATCCTTGGTTAGCAATCAAAACAATTGTAAAGCCACTTTACTAAAATATTTGATAAACCTTCTATAGTAACCAACTAAGCCCAATAAACTCCTAACTTCTCTCTGTTTTTGAGGGGTAGGGAACCCTTTTATGATAGCAATCTTGTTTAGGTCCACTTGTATTCCTTCCTGAGATATGGAGTGGCCAAGGAAAATCACTGCCTTCATTAATAATTCACATTTCTCAGGGCTCAATGACAGATTATTTTCAATACATTTCCTCAGGATTTTACCCATATTAGAGAGGGCCTCCTGTAAATCACATCCATAAGGAGTGAAATCATCCATGTAGATCTCCCTCTGGGGTAGGTGCACATGCTTGCATCATTCTTTGATGTAAATATGGTGAGTACAAACCGAGGGATGCACCCCTTTCAATTCCTTATAGTCCCAAGCAAAAGCATCTAAGTGTTCTCTCAACATATTGCACAATTGTTCTTCTTATTTGGCCGAGAGAGAGGGATTGATATTTAAGGTTATGGATGGGCCAAACTCTACAATTTTACATGTTCATGACTTGAATCAACTGAGCACAACTTTTTCCAAGGATTGCTTCCAAGCTTTCTCACAAGTTCATCAAGTGGAATGGTATTGGGAGGATGGTTTTGAAGGATATACTCAATGGGGTCATATTCATTAGGTCCCCCCTCCTATAACAAAATCTAAGGTAGATATTGGGTATGGTGTTGCATGATACAATTCATCTTCTTCGTCATCCTCTAGTCACAAATGTAGATCATGTTCAATAGAAGGTTTGGAAGGAGGATATAATAATGATTGCTTTGATAAGGGTCCATTTTTTATGGTCATATTTCTATCCCTACAACTAATGTAGGCATCAACAATGGCCAACCAAGGTCTTCCTAGGATAATAGGGTAACCATTAAACTTGGTTTTGTGTTGGAGAACCAAGAAATCAATAGTGTACTCCCAAGATTCAATGGAGACCATGACATACTCAAAAAATCCCTCAGGAGCTACTATGGATCTATCTGCAAGTTCCAACAATGTGGTGGTTTTACTCAAATCCCCTTAGATATTTAGCTTTAGCATATTTTATTTAGTCATCACATTGATGGAAGCCCCAATATCAATCATGGTATGAGGGAAAATGATGCCATCAATGTGTACATCCACTACTGGGCTTCCAGGGTCTAGGTATTTTGGAAAAATCACTCTCTCAGGCATTAGATCAGATAATTGTCCAAAAAAATTGATGGTGGGGGCGTCTCTCTTCTTTCTCACAGGATTTTTGAAACATATCTCCTTGATAATATTATTATAGATGGGAACATCCTTTATAGCTTGGAGAAGGGGTATCTTAACACACAAATTATTCAATTCTCTTAGAAGTTCCATCTCCTCTAGGGTGTGCTGGCTAGGGTGGATCAATATCTCAGGAAAAGGAGGTGGGTTAAATTGATGAGGCACTCTCTTCCTTTTCCTCTTCAATTTCTTCAGGTGAAGAAGGTGGATGGTTATCTGGAATTACTTTTCTAGACCGAAGGTTGATCTCTTGGATCTCCACAACATAGGCAGGATACGTTTTCTCTCCACTGTAGACCTATTGTGCATTTTTTTTTTCAGGTTTAGATTGGGTTGAGAAGGAATATGAGGTTGCTTAGGTGGAGTAGGATGAGTGAGTTGTGGTTGATGTTAGGGTGGAGGTAGTAAAGAAGGAGGTTGGTTGAGTTGAGGCATCCACCCTTGTGAAGGATTGCTCCATTGAGGAGCTTGGGAAGGATATGGATGAAAATGATGGTTGACAGGTTGAGGAGGATATGGAGGAGCATAAAGCCAAGAAGGAGGTGGGAAATGATGGATGAGTGTAAGAATATCAAGGTTGCAAAGGTTAATTTTATTTGAATTGTAATAAGAATAAGGTGCACCTTGCATGCCTTGTTGGTATGGCCGAGGTCCTTGAGGCCTCCTTTGATTGATGAAGGAGAGTTACTTTGGTCCACCTTCCACCCCCTAGGTAATTTTTAGTCTTGGTAAGGAAGGGAATTTTTTTGTTCCATGGTTTTCCTCATAGACTGAGCAAACTTCTATGACATTCATTGGGCATTCATTCCAAGGGTGTCTCCTAGTGCATCTAGGGAAAAAAATAGCTAGGTCCCTCTATGCTTCCTCTTGTTTCCTATTGATATGCATGGTATCCATTTGCAATGAAAAGTTATGCAACTATTAACTCTTGAAATCCTCCAACATGTTCCCTATCTCATTTTTTATGGATGAGGTGGAGGAAGAGGTATTAACCAAGCCTTGGTTAATTCCACCCTTCTTTCTAGATGCCCTAGAGTAGTTTTTGAACATGGTTTTGATGTCATCATAGGAAAATTGATAGATATCCCCTCCAGATAGCATTTTGAGGGTCTCCAACACTTCCTCCTTGATCCCTCGAAGAAGAACTAACTTGAGTGATTCATGGTCAAGGGTGTAGTTGGCCATCCTATAGTTAAGTTGAAACATTTCCTCATAGTATTTTATAGATTCATCAGGCCTTAGGGTCATCCTAAATATTTCTTCCTTGGTTTCTTTAGACCTACATTAATCCATGTACTTTCTATTGAAGGAATATTTCATTTGGGCCCAGGTAGTGATGTTTCCCCTAAGCAGACCCATGAACTAACACAAGGTTTCATCCTTAAGGGTAGAGGGGACCAACTTCAAATTTTGTTCATCTGAGGCATAGTCATAGGTCCTACAAAAAGCAAAAAATTCAAACATAAAGGTATCATGATCCTTAGAGTTTTGGCCATGGAAGTGTGGGAGGGAAACATGGTTGATGTTCTTCATCCTAGCCTCCCCATTGGTTACACTGATGGGAAAGATCTCATTGTTTTTTGTTTTTAGCCATAGCTTGGATAGGTGAAGTAGGTTCTTCTTCTTCCCCAATAGATTATTAAAAAAATCCAGGGTGCTCGCCTAGAGGGTCTTCTAACTCCCCTGTAGTGAGAGAGGGAAGCTCACAATCATTGAAGAAGAGTGAAGGTTGACTGTGTGAAAATGTGGGGCATTTTGGTAGAAATTTTCCTTGGTTATCCCTAATCCTACGAGGCATGAAATTGTTGTTATTTTTTCTCACTTTTTCAAAACTAAGTGCAAAAAAAAAGGAGAAAACACTGCTTAAGCAGAAACATTCATCTACTTAGACACCTCCCCGACAACGACGCCAAAAAATGGTGAGCCGTGGTATTACACCAAGAGTGTTGCGACTCCCAAGGGCTACTCAACTCTATTTATCAACCCAGGGTTCGTACAAAGTTAGAGGTGACAATGCTATATGCACAACAGCTGGGATTTTACTCTTGCCACCCTCAACTAAGAAATCTGGTCAATAGTGCTCCAAGACCATTCATCCTACTATATTAGGATGAAAGCTAGCTAATTAAAATGCAAGTTAGAAGCTACCTTTAATTAAGAAAAGGAAAATGACATTAACTTCAACTTGCAAATGCTATTGAAACAATTCATGAAAAGGAAAGAGACAAACTACTTGTAGAAATGAAATGAAATTATCTTGCAATCATCCCTCTAGTTATCAGGTCTACTTGAAGAAAAGAAACTAACTACTCTTGCATAACCTATCAAACTGAATTTCATAACTTCACCTATCATCTACGTCGCTCACACTTGCATGAAAATAATTGTTCTACTTGTACCAAATTTTTGATGAAATAACTAATACTATTTTATTTTTGTAGTGATGGAAAAGGAGGGTTTGGAGTGACCTATGAGCTTCCTGTGATTAGGAAATCATAGATGTGGGTCAATACTCTTCTAAACTAAGTCTAAGTTGCAGTAAGGATCAAAACTGGTGGAAGAATGAGGTCCTACAGGTGTGCTACAGGAGCCCTGTATTGATACACAAGGGCCTATAATGCTATAGGAGGGATGCCGAGAATGTTTAAGAGGTGATAATGATGGTTTAAGGGTGTGTAAAGGTGGATGGAAGTCGAGGAAAATGAGTGAAGGGTGGCCAAATCCCGTAGCTAACCTCAAATCCCCTTGAAGGCCTATTTTTCTCTCAGTAGTCCAAGGAAAATGATCTCATGAAACATAATTTTTAGGATATAATTTGGAGTTCATAAGAGGAAGTGAGTGATTCGGATTTATGCAGGAATGCAAAAGAATACACATATAATGTTGAGATTGCAACAAGATGATGAGCTTAGTGGAAAGAAGTCGCCTTCACTAAGTGGGCCTGCAGGCTATTTTTGGCGCAAGTCTGTTTTTAGACATGTCGATCATATTCTATGAGTTGCAGGATGCTATTTGTGGATGGTTGGTCAAGTTGGAAAAAATAGATGGACTTCTATTTTTAGACATATTGGGCGGAATCTATTTTTAGATTGCCAGTCTAAAAATAGATATGTCGAATATTATTAGCTCTTAATAATATTTGGACTATAAACATTATCTTATTCTATTGGAGCACTTCAGTTAAGTGCACAGATGTGGCACAGGAGCTGACAGAAGGAATTACGCTATTCTTTAGGGTTAAGTGGAGCTATTGCATGGATACTTCAGTTAGAACTCATGTGACAGAGATTGGTGGAGTTATTGAGGTAGTTGGTGGAGTTGTGTTCAGTTTAACTGAGTTAAACATAGTTGAGATAGTTGTATCTAGTATAACTGATTGATACACTAGTGAGAGTGGTGTGAATTAATTATTAATTAATTCACTAATTATTAACTCATTAATCAACTAAAGAATACATCAGTTAACTACAGTGCATGGATAGTTTCAGTGGAGACCAATGAAGAGGTAGGTGAAAAAGCAGTGTGACTATCAGTTGTGACTATAGTGTTGCATGATTTGCAACAACCAGTGATTGGAAATTCCAATAAGGATTGCGTGAGAAAGGCTGGACCAATTCGAGTTAATTCAGAGCCATTCTTCAGCAGTGATTGTGCAGTAGAGGCAGGCTATCAGGTGGCAAAGATTAGAGCATGTGATTTGCTAGATCGGGCTTGACTAGTGTGTAGCAATTGGAGATTGTACTAAGAGCTTGTGAGGAGCTTTGTATAATGATTGTTACATGATATCTATGACATATAATATACAGATATTTGGGGGTTTTCAGCTTTAAGCTTTCCCATAAAATACTGTGTTCATATGTGTGATTATTTATGGTTTTAATGTGCGCATGCGATTGTTTTTATTTCCGCAATTAATGATCAATGGTAGAAGAGATTCTGTATTGTACATGAAGTTAAAATAGTGTGTGATCAGGAGAATCTCGGTGTATAACATATAAGTTATCAAATTTCTACATGGTATCAAAGCGATATTGATCATTGGAGCAATTGCAAAACATTAAAGCAGTTGAGTTTTGTGCTGGTGGAATTCGAATTTGCAGCAGTGTTTTCTTGGTGTTGAAGTTGAGATGTCTTTCAATGGATTGCGATTGGAGTATGCCCTTGAGGGTAGCTCAAATTATATTGCATGGAAGGACAGGATGGAGGCGGTGCTAGATGAAAATGGGTTGAAGGAGTTCATAGATGCAGAAATTCCAAAAGCTGCTTCTAGCGATGCTGCCGCACTTGACGCATGGAAAAAGAAGACAAAAAAGTGTCGAAGAATTCTATTGGAAGGTGTAAAGGATCACATAGTGTCCAGCCTTCATGGTAAGGCTTCTCCATTCTTGATGTGGAAAGTGTTGACAGACTTATTCCAAAGTAAGAGTGACCAGAGGAAGTTGGCGCTCAAGGATAAACTTAGGAACATAAAAATGGAGAAAGGCGACAGTATGCCCAAGTGCCTCAAGAAGTTCATCCAATGCAGGGATGAGCTAGGAAGTGTGGGGGTGACTGTAGATGATGAGGACTTGGTGAGCTTGGCTCTCCTTGGGCTTCTGAAGAGTTTGCATTCCTATCAGGACTCTGTCAATTTTTGGGAGAAATTGCCAGGATGGGAGCGACTTTGGTCGGATCTTGTGCAAGAGGAGATAAGGCGAAGTACCAGGGATAGATCTTCATCAAAGAATTCAGATGAAGAAAATTGTGCTTTAGCTGCCAAAGCAAGGAAGGGGAAGAGCAAGAAGAATGCTTCTCAATCCGGTGCAAAAGGCAAGAAGCAGGACATGTCCAAGGTGAAGTGCTTTCACTGTCACCAACACAGACATTACACCACTAATTGTCCACAGAAGAAGAAAAATAAGCAGGCTGCTAGATCTGCAGCTAGAGAGGCCTTAGCCTCACAGTTTGAGCTGGATTTTTTGTTGATCGCATGCTTAGTCTCAAGTGTGATGGGTTCAGAGTGGTTTATTGATAGTGGTGCGCATTTTCACATGACAGGAGATAAATATTTGTTTACTGATCTGGATGAGAAAGATCTTGGAGTGCACAACGAGATGGGCGATGATGGTAGATACAGTGCGACCGGTATCGATACCATTTCCTTTGAGAGGAAGTCTGGTAAACCCTTCGTATTGAAGGAAGTGATGCATGTTCCAAGATTGAAGAAGAATATTTTCTCTGTGGCGATGTTGGAAGACAAGGGATATGATGTTGTCTTTAGCGAGGGAAAGACTTTCCTGCGCAGTAAGGCAATTGATGAAACCCGGAGGATAGGGGTTCTTGTGAAGAACCTTTATCAATTGCAGGTAGATGGCTGCGCAACAATGGCAGGCAAGATAGAAGAAGTGGTGAGCCGGGATGAGGGCGAGCTGTGGCATAGGAGATTGGGCCACCTTCACCATGGAGCTTTGAAAATTTTGCAGCAGATTTCTATTGGGCTTCCTAAGGGTACTCTTGCGCAGTCAGATCAGTGCAAGGGATGTACCTTGGGAAAATTTGTGAAAGCCACCTTTCACGAGAAGGATAGTCGTGCCACGACGATCCTTGAGAGAATTCACACAGACGTGTGTGGACCTTTCTCAGTAGCTTCAACAGCAAAGCACAGGTACTATGTGATATTTGTTTATGATTTTTCTCGTAAGTCTTTGGATATTATTCATGCAAAGAAGAGTGAGACATCACTCCAAGTTATGAGTTCAAGGCTGGTTGAGAAAGAATCGGGAGACGGTGAAGGCTCTTAGGAGCAACAATGGTGGTGATTTCATCTGCGTAATTCAGGAAAGTTGCGTGCAGGAAGCCTCTTGAAGGAGCTCATGGCACTTGAGCGATTAAAGAGTAGGTTGGGTAAAATTAATGATCGTGGGTCTTGCCACGGAGAGCGATGTTGCATGATCGGAGGCCTTCCCATACACTTGTGGGATGAGGCATGCAATCTTGGCCGGTTTATGTGCAAAACCGTTGTCCTCTCCAGGGGATACTTGGCATGGTATTACACATGAGCGTTTTACGGCAGAGGCACAGTATTTCCCATTTAGGGATTTTGTTTCACTTGTTTACATTCATGTGACTAGGGATGCGAGGGAAGAAATTTGGAAGTAGACGCGAGAGGTTGGGATATTTGTGGGGTACACTGATACACCCCACAACTATCATGTGTATTTGCTAGATAGTCGCAAGACTGTTGTGTGACGGGATATCAAATTTCATGAGGAGAAAGCCATGAAGTGTTCACTTGAGAGGGAGCCACACTTGCATGCAGATGAAGAGCTATTGGTTCCTAAGGATGAGCCTCAGGATGTGGATCAACCACAAGATGAGTTTCATGGATTGGAAGAGACCACTCATGCAGCGCCAACCATCAGAGGGAAGAAGCACACTACAGAGGCAGTGGCTTTTTCCAGATCCGGGAAGATTGGTTAGAGACACCACGCTCACAACGACGAGAGATAGTCACACGACTACAGCTATCTTTGGATACATGGCTCTTATGAGCAAGTGTATCATGTGAGCCATCCTCTTTCGAGGAAGGTTTGTGGAGGACCACGCATGGGTAGATTCCATGGTGGAAGAAGAGTGTGATTCGATTGTCAAAAACAGTGCATGGGAGAGTGTCCCAAGGCCGGAAGGGAAATCGGTGGTGGGTTCGAGATGGATATACAAAGTGAAGCAAGAAGCTGACGGGAGTGTGGAGAAGTACAAGGCAAGATTTGTTGCCCGAGGCTTCTCACAGATTGAGGGGATCGATTGTGAGGAAACCTTTGCACCTGTCGCAAGGTATTCTTCCATACTGACGATTCTTTCTCTCTCACCACAGATGGGGTGGAACATTCATCAGATGCATGTGAAGACTGTGTTCCTCAATGGAGTGATTGAGGAGGAGGTGTACATAGATTAGCTCGAAGGTTTGAGATCTTCGGCCAGAGAGAAATTCGCATATTGTCTGGAACTCGAGAGTGTTGTATGGGTTGAAACAAGCACCTTGTGCTTGGTACACACAGATAGACAGTTATTTCACCAGACTTGGATTCTCTGAAAGTCAGGCAGATCCGAACCTATACCAGATAGTGGTGGAGGGTAAGTTGCTAATCATTGTACTTTATGTAGATGATTTGATTTTGACAGGTGATGAGCTGTTGATACTCTCATCCAAGGATGATCTTGCAAAAGAGTTTGAGATGAAGGACTTCGGCCTCCTTCATTATTTCCTGGGATTGGAAATTTGGCAGCGCAGTGATGGAATGTTTGTTTCTCAAGGCAAGTATGCCTGGGAGATACTGGAGAAGTTCAACATGCATGGATGCAAGCCTGTTGACACTCCTATTCCTGGTGGATGGAGGAAGGAGGATGCTACTTCAGCAGAGGTAGTGGATGCCACTATTTATCGACAGTTGGTGGGGTCGCTTATGTATCTAGTCAATACACGACCCAACATATGCTATGATGTGAACCAGATTTCACAAGCTATGGTTAAGCCTACCAAGCTCTACTGGAAGGAAGGCAAGCATGTATTGAGATATCTCAGAGGCACATCGGGATATGGATTATTGTACAGACATTCGGATGAGGTGAGGCTATGTGGCTTCACGGATGCAGATTGGGCAGGGAGCCCAACAGACAGAAAGAGCACATCTGGAGGGATTTTTAGTATCGGGTCGACAACAGTTTCTTGGTACAGCAGGAAGCAAAGATCTGTGGCACTCAGTTCAGCAGAGGCCGAGTATATGGCAGCAAGTTTGGCTGCATGCGAGGCTATATGGATGAGGAAGATCCTAGTCGGGTTGTTCGATTCACACTTGGATCATACTGTGATCTATTGTGATAATCAGGTTGCATCAAGCTCTTCTCGGTTAATCCGGTATTTCATGATAGATCTAAAAACAGTGACATATCTAGTATCATCCATGCTCAGATAATATTGTGTGCGACGGAAGATCATGTTACTTTCCTTACATTCCCACGGAGGATCGAAGATGTTGATATCTTGACGAAGGCACTCACGAGGATCAAATTCCGAATACCACGGGGGCGGGGATAGGGTTGGAAGATAATCCTTTGTCTTTTTGAGAGGGAGTGTTGATATTGCAACAAGATGATGATCTTAGTGGAAAGAAGTCGCCTTCACTAAGTGGGCCCACAGGCTATTTTTGGCGCAAAGTCTATTTTGAGACTATGTCTATTTTTAGACATGTCGATCATGATTCTATGAGTTGCAGGATGCTATTTGTGGAGGTTTGGTCAAGTTGGAAAAATAGATGGACTTCTATTTTTAGACATATTGGGCGGAATCTATTTTTAGATTTCCAGTCTAAAAATAGATATGTCGAATATTATTAGCTCTTAATAATATTTGGACTATAAACACTATCTTATTCTCTTGGAGCACTTCAGTTAAGTGCACAGATGTGGCACAGGAGATGACAGAAGGAATTATGCTATTCCTGAAGTTTAGGTGGAGCTATTGCATGGATACTTCAGTTAGAACTCATGTGACAGAGTTTGGTGGAGTTATTGAGGTAGTTGGTGGAGTTGTGTTCAGTTTAACTGAGTTAAACATAGTTGAGCTAGTTGTATCTAGTCTAACTGATTTATACACTAGTGAGAGTGGTGTGACTTAATTATTAATTAATTCAATAATTATTAACTCATTAATCAACTAAAGAATACATCAGTTAACTACAATGCATGGACAATTTCAGTGGAGACTAGTGAAGAGGTAGGTGAAAGAGCAGTGTGACTATCAGTTGTGACTATAGTGTTGCATGATTTGAAACAACCAGTGATTGGAGATGCCAATGAGGATTGCGTGAGAAAGGCTGGACCAATTCGAGTTCATTCAAAGCCATTCTTCAGTAGTGATTGCGCAGTAGAGGCAGGCTATCAGGTGGCAGAGATTGGAGCATGTGATTTGCTAGATCGGGCTTGATTAGTGTGTAGCAAATGGAGATTGTACTAAGAGCTTGTGAGGAGCTTTGTATAATGATTGTTACATGATATCTATGACATATAATATATAGATAGTTGGGGGTTTTCAGCTTAAGCTTTCCCATAAAATATTGTGTTCATATGTGTGATTGTTTATGGTTTTAATGTGCGCATGCGATTGTTTTTATTTCTGCAATTAATGATCAATGGTAGAAGAGATTTTTTATTGTGCATGAAGTTAAAATAGTGTGTGATCAGGAGAATCTCGGTGTATAACATATCAGTTATCAAATTTCTACATATAACCATAAATACAAAGATGCAATGGAAATAATACTTCATTTCATTAATATCAAATAACTGGAATTTGTTTAAAGACAGAATGGAAATAAACTAGCTAGGGCACTGGTATCTTATCTTTGAGAAAATATGTGGTGGCTACAAGCCTCTGAACTGTGTTACAATGAGGCTCGAGGACCTATTTACTATTGAGAAACAATGGAAAACCCTAAACATCCAAAAACCTAACCTTAGGAGATTAAGCACCAAAATTATGGGCCTTGTTTGGGTAAATTGGTACATCAACTTCTCGGGGACATAACTTTGGCATATGATATTAATTTGATGGGCACCATACCTCGTTAGAAATATCTATCAGAGGAATACAAATTTTGATGTGAGAAACATCAATCCAAGAACCCATGTTTCTCTTGATTTTCCCAAAACCATCGTTTAGGGCCTCAAAACGACTCTGGAAGTTCAGGACTTGAAAAAATGCTAAAAATAGTAAGTTGTGCTACAATTAAGGAAAATGAAAGACTGAAAGAAACAATGGTGGGACCCCAAGTGGAATAAGAGGGTTGCCACCAATATCCACCTTGACCATTCCTCCCTTCTTAGGAAGCAATGGTCCCCATTACGTTGAGTTCCTCCATGAGACGAGGAAACTTCTGCTGAACTTGCTCCCTGGTGAACCACTTGACTTGGTGTAGGAGTTGGCCAGCTTTGAAAACCCGATACAGTTGGATCTTTTGCTGGCGAGTGTTCTTGATTTACATGTCCATGATACAATATGTGGTGGTCTATTCCATGTAGTCTGGGTTTAACTCTGTTGGTGTGAGTTGTTCTACAATGTGGGAGGTGTCCAATAGAGGTGGAAAGTAGGGCCAAAGGCTATCCACAATACTGGGTGCAGAACCAGGAATGGTGGAATACTGAGCTTGCAGGCATTGGTCCCTACAACCTTGGTGATGGTGTACGACCCATATCAGAGTGGGCAAAGCTTGCGATGGGGTCCAGTGAGGCGCTCATTCTGCAAATGTAGCCACACTTTGTCGCCCACCTGGAAGTTGTGTGGCGCCCAATGTTGATAATGTTGTTTCTTGTACTTAGCATTGGCTTTGTCCAATATGTCATGAACTTGTTGGTGGATGTGGTGAATGTGCTCAATGAATATGTTCGCTTTGTCAGCCTCAGATTGGACATGAGCCGAATCATCTTGAGTAGCCGCAAATGGCATGGCTACGTCAATGGGACATAATGGCTGGGATCCCAAGCTCACGTGAAAGGGGTTGTGCCCAGTTGAGCTACGGAGAGCCTGATTATAACTGTGCTATGCATAGGGAAGGCTCTCATCCCATGTGCATGGATTCTTTGAATTGTACATGCGCATAATGTGTACAATCATCCTGTTGACGACCTCTGTCTGTCCATTAGTTTGGGGATGGAAAGTTGTGGACTTGGTGAGCTTGCTGTCCAGCATTGACTAGAGGCTGGAAAAAAATGTGCTAAAGAACCTGCTGTCCCAATCTGAGATGATAGACTATGGGATCCCAAAGTGCACCCACACTCATTCAAAGAAAATTTTATCAATGGTTTCTGTTGTGATATTCTTCTTGCAGGCTTCCATAATGGCCATCTTCGAGAATCTGTCGACGACCATGAAAACACAATCGTTTCCATGTTGGAAATATTTTCATTGATGGAAAAGGATCACAAAGGAGAAGAACCAGAATTATCATTAAGGCAAAGGAGCAGAGAAGCAACAACAATAAGGCAAAGGAGCAGATCAGGCAATGATGCAGTGAGAATGCAAAAAGGAGGCAAGGAGCACCAATGTGCAGCGAAGAGGAAAAGGAGAAAGATAAAGGAGCAACATTAGAAGTATAATATAAAGTAGAGAGAATAAAAAAAGAGGCATGGAGATTCTTTAGAGTTATTACTTAAGGAAAAGGAGCAGCAAAGAAGAAAGGAGCAACAAAAGAGGCGAAAAACAACGTTATGCATCAAAGAAGAAAACTGTGCAGTGCCGGGCCAAGTCGGGCTGGTTGTAAAACACATGCAGAATAATGGGTCTGCATTCAAAATATCGTGAATGAGACAGGTGTTCTACGTATAACAAGGAAGAAATGAACAGGATAAACCAAAGAAGTAAAGGCGTGAAGGATTCGTGAACACGTGGGTAGATTCAGGCTAGTTTGCATTTAGAATAGTGCATGAGGGCACGTGCAGTTCAATGGGTCAAGTCAGAAAATGGAGAAAGTCGTGAATGCATGGATCAAGTTGGAAAATGAGAGTGAAGTAGAGATGTACGGCGGGGATCAAGTCGTAGAAATGATAACGAGCGATGGACGGACCAGATCACAGAAGATGGTTGGCGCATATTGCACATCGACGATTTTTGTGTCTAGTGTGAAGTTGCGGGGAGGTAAGTTATTTAAGTCGCGATGCGAAGCATATCGCATATCGCATATCGCATAAGATAAGGAGAACTGTTATGGTAAATGCTAAAATGTGCGACGTGTGATAAGGTTTTTTTTGCGGGTTGCAAAATTTTAGAATCTCAAATCGCAAGTGGAAGGATAATTTCAAAGCCACAGAGATCCAAGAAATTGAGAAATGCGGGAGATGACGTGGTAGCTGACGTGGAAAGTGACGTGGTAGAAAACATGGACCTGACCCCACAAATCACAATTACATCTTGATGACGTGGCATGTGACGTGGTAGGTGACGTGGCATGTGACATGGGAGGTGACGTGGCAGATGATGTGGTAGTGACATGGCACCCCGGAGGGACCCAAACCTTTTATCGCAAATCACATGTCGCAAGAGGTTATAAAAAAAAATCAGAGCGAAACTGCGATACGAATTCGCAATGGAAAATTGCGATAAGACAGGTGGGACCCCTTCAAATATCGTAGATCGGGAGTTCGGAAGGACTAGAGCACAATGGATAACAATGAAAAGTGCCGAAATGCGATGAGAGACTGAACGCGATACCCTCCAAAGGTAAATGATAATACATTTAAAAGTCTGGGTGTATGTGTATTGAGTTATGAAATCGCATCGGGAGAAAGAAAGACATATATAACATAAAACATAGAGGAACACCGAATTGCGATAAGAAACTAGACACGAAGATAGGTCAAAGTTGAATTTTAATATATTTCAGATCCAGGGTATATGCATTTTTATAAGAAATTTCTTAAGAAAAGCGGGGGAGCTATATATAGCAATAACACAAGAAACTCTGATATGCGATATGAGGTCAGATGCGATTCATTCCAGAGTTCCTTTTTAATATATTTTAGGTCTAGGGTTGTATGGGGTTACACCTGTTTATAAATAAAATTTTGAACACAGGAGTAGACTCGGGTAACAAAGGAAAAGGTTGAACGCAGGAAGAAAACACTCGGGTAAGTAAAAATCCGTGCAAAACAGTGACCCGACTATGGAGTAACGATGTATTGTAGCCGATTAATAACAAAAGACTGAACGCGGGCAAAAGGAGACTCAAATATATGACCCGACACAAATAAAATGAGTAGAAGGCTGAACGCTATGGGCAAGAGAAGGAAGGAAGAGTGGGTCGGGTCGGAAAAAGACGGTTATGTTGCACTATTTTGAAACATAACAACAAGACAAAAAAGACAGTATGCTGTGCTAGTGTCTTGTGTTTTGATAGATTGGCTTACCAAAAGACAAGGCAACATACAAACCAGACTTTAGAGCTCTAGGATCTAGCCCTCCTAGTCTCAAAGAGGGATCTCTCAATATGTTTATAAAGATGTGTCTTGAAAGGTTTAGAAATAAATTTAAGGCTAGTTATGAGGTTCAAGGTTGTTTGTTTTTGTTTGGTTGGACAAATATGTTTCATGTGGTATTAGACAAAGCATGGGAATCTACAATCCATTGGGAAATGGAGTCACGTGAAGAGTCTAAATGGTTCTGGTTGAGAAGGAAGGGAAACCAAAGGGCAAATCTAACTTGGTCAAGGATCTGTTGAATAATATAGGTGAAATGGGATGAACATTAAGGACTAAGAGTGAACAACCAACTAAACCCCCAAAATTACTTAAAGGATTCGGGGAATGCCCTATTTCCTCCAGTAAGCTCACTGCTTTAGACTTAATCAATTTAAACACTCAAAGAGAGAGAGAAATGTAGACTAAACCTTCAAGATGAGTTATAGGATTTGGGGAACGACCTATTTCCTCCTACAAATTCACCTTTGAGAGCTTAACCAACAAAGACATACAATTGCAGTCCAAGAAGAGGGAACACCTTAGACATCTAGGACTACGATTATTGGGGCCTTCAACACAATGATAACAATAAGGAATAGAGGGTATGATTGAGATAAAACCTCACTGTCAAACTGCCAGCATTAATAACCAAAGGTAGACTCCAGATACGATATTTAGTGGTAAAGAAAGAGGGAACGCCTAAATAGTCTTTAACACAATCGAATTAACCATTTCTGAAGTAAAACAAACTGAATATAAAGAGAGCTATTAGACTGTCTTGTCACATGCAATAGCAGAAAACATATAAATAGTGAAGGACAAACAGGTCAGAGGTGCTTCTAAGATACATTTCTCTGCCTAAAATTTTTATCCTACTGTAAGCAAAGCATAATGGAATAAAGTGAAAACATAGGAGATAAAATTAACAATAAGCAACACTTCACCAAAACCAGGCTCAGGGATTCGATGGTCCAGCCTCATTCATCAATAGAAAAACACAGATCTTCACACTCTTTCAGAATGCCAAAGCTTCTTCAAAGAAACAATATGTATTACTTTAGAAATCACAAATGCCAACCTTTTACAATGAGACTTCGAAGAGTCTTTATAGGAAAAATGAGGAAAGTAGGTGTGGATAGTTTTAATGAACATCGGAGATCGGAGCAGGTGTTTTGAATGCTCCATGCTGTGTCTTAGACATTTCATTGAATTCTGGATAGGGTCAATAACTGTGTAGCTCGTTTGAGGCTATTTTGATGTGACAGCAATCACCCGCAGGGTGTTCTTGAGAAATAAATCATCTAGAGAGGAACTGTACTTCTCGATGTGAATTAAGTGAAGGATGGGCTATGAGGACTCCCATACTCCCAAATAACTGCCTCTGACAATCTGTAGTAACTTCCCTGGTGAAATCGTTGTTCTGTCTCTTTTGTACTTAATCCCGTATTAGCTCTGTTCATGCCTCCTTTTGCTGATTTCCTGAAATGTTTATGTACTGATGCAGATTTCTCTATGCAGTGTAATCAATGCACTGTCAGGTCTTCGAGAATTTCTGCCAAAACTAATAACTGTGCATGGGGCTCAATGCAGAATGAAGAATGGGAAGTAGTGATCTTGGTCCTTCCTTCAGCAAAGGACTATCCTGCTGACATATCTTGTGCACTGCCATGGCCAATGATTTGTATTCAACCGTGCTGACTATGGATTAAGCTTCTTCATCTCCAACATTTAGGCTTTTAAGTCCTTTAACCTTTTTCTGATACACTTTAAACTTCTGCAGACCTGTTTGTGCGAATACACAAGTTACCAAAGGGAACTGGAGGATTCACATCGGGGTCAATAACCTTAATCTTTGATAAAAACAAAATTCTTCTAAACTTTCTAAACCTGCAAAATACAAGAAACCTGTTATGAAATCCTGCGCGGGGCTTAAAACTGCTTCGGAAAGTTTTTGGCGGAGGTGGAGGAGCGATTGTAGAGGAAACATGCGCGATGGAGAAGGGTTACATGGCGCAACACCATGAAACCGAGTTTTAGACATGAATTAGCATGGAAAAATGCAATGGAAATCATATGCAATGGGCCTTAGGTGGTGGGACCTGGTCATGGCAGAGGGCGATTAAACGTGAGTCGTTGGATCGCATGAGGCAATCAATGGTGGTGTTTTTCCAACGGGGTTAATAGGGAAACCCGATGGGAGAATTATGGTGGAAGAGCGATGAGATCTGGGCCGTTGATCTCGGACCAAACGGACGAACACGATGGAATCGGAAGATCGCAATAAGGGAGACAGAGGGTGGCTCTCTTTAGATTTTGCAATTGCGATTGGAGCGGCGGTGTGATGGAGCGATTGCTGATGAAATCGGGGGAGTGGATGGATAGGGGTGACAGGTGTGCTACGATTAGCGTTGGGCCGTCGGATCTCAAGCGATTGACGGTTCGGATAGCAGCGGAGGTCTATAGACCAAAGCCCAATCGCATCGGGGATTTTTAAGTCACCAAAGAAATGCGCTCGCCCAAAACCTCTGATTGCGATAAGCGCCCGGGGCTTAAGCGCTTGGTTCTGGGCGCGGGTCATGTGGGGAAGTGGTTAAGGGGGCTGGCCGAAAGGGGCTAGGCCTGTGTATATTAAGAAGTGGGTTTTTAAGCCAAAGAACGAGGATTTTTAGGGATTTTCTTGGCTTTTGGTAAAGGGGAAGAGGTTGTTTAACCTGTAAAAGGGGATTTTTAGAGGTTCAAAAGGATTTTGAAGGCTTTTCAGGGGGAAATGGGGGTCTTAAAGAGGAAAAGGAGGCTTTATGAAAATGAGGGGAGATAAGTCAAAATGGGCAGCTTCAGAGGCCTTTGGAAAACAGTTTCTTTGATAGATCTGGCAGGGTTTCGGGCATGCCCTTGTAGAGACAGCAGTGGAGATTAATCCAAAGGGTCAAGAACCATCACAAGACTTAAAAGATGATGGATTTTCAGGGGAAATAAATCTCTTGAAGGCTTGTAAATAAACTTAGCCATCATTTTGTATATCACAATTTATGGGTGGCTAACAGTGGCTCCACTTGGGGAGGACAACTTGCCCTTTAGGTGTCTAGAACCTCAGTAATCTCTGTATTTAGCAGACCAATGCCTTTCCATTGGGCAACAGGTTTTCTTTTGATCTGATAATATTTGCAGCAACCTGAAAACAACTGTCATTCTTTAAAACAACATTTCTACCTACCCATTTCCTATTGTCCTAGCATTTTTTCTTCTTCCTTTGAGTGCACTTGGGCTGGCAAACTCTTTTCAACTTTTTATTTAGCAAACAAAAAAATAAACCTATCTAACGCTACCCTTATTTCTCCATGAGGCCAGATTAAACAGTTGGCCTCGTAACTTCTCTACCTAATCTAATACCTGTCAGGATTAAACAGTCTGACAGGTTTTCATTCTCTATATTCTAAGACAGAAATCGTAAAGACAGTCAAACCAGGATTAGACTATCTGGTTTTCTGTGGGTCCATGGCATAACAACAAACTGCACATGAACTAAAAATTAGCAAAAGTTACAACATTGGGAAGGCTTGCGATTTTGAAAAGTGAGAGTATCCTTCCTTCTTCTTGTGACTGAGATTTAGAGCTTGTGAGAGGCACTTTCTTCTTCATTTCAGCTCCGGTTTTGAGTTTGTTAGAGCTGATTTCTTCTTCTTTGCTGGTTCAATTTTTGAGCATATTAGAACCATCCCTGCTTTCTTCTTTGGCTCAGCTTTTGAGAGCATTGGAGCCATATTTTTTATGCTTCTAGGTTCAGATTTTTAGCATGTTTGAACCTTTCTTTTTGGTACGAGGCTATACCTTTCTTGCTTTATTTCTGCCCTCTTTTTTTTTTTTTTTTTAAACAAACGATATGTACAATGGATGAAAATATCTGTAGTCTTAAGACTCTTGACAGAAGTAGTGTTTAAGCATTCTGCCATTGACAGGACCACCTAACACTTCTTCACCATTCAGTTCCTGTAGGAAAAATGCATTGTGCCCTCTTAAAGAATGGATAATGTAGGGCCCTTTCCACAGGTTCTCAAACTTACCATGTTTTCCCTTTTCTTCTCTCCTTGAATCCAATTTGAGAACCACATTCCCAACTTAGAAGTCGTTTGCCTTAGTCATTTTGTCAAATTGCCTCTTGATGTTTTCTTGGACTGCTTGAGTTCTTTGGTAAACTTCTTCTCTGGTCTGCTGCAAATGGATGGTTTCAATAATCCTTCTTTGCATGTAATTTTCTTCAACTTGGACTTCTTGGAGGAGCTTCATGACTGGAAATCCTAAGGACGTTGGGAAAATAGCATCCATTCCATAGACCAGCTGATAGGGGGATGTGTTGATTGAATTTTTGGTGGTTAACCTATCAGCCCACAAAGCGTGAACCAACTTATCGTGCCATGCTTTCTGATTTTTCTCCAACAGCTTTTTGATGACGTTGATCAGACTTTTGTTGGAATATTCAGCAAGACCATTTCCTTGGGGATAATAGGTAGTGGAGTGGCCCAAGGTGATCTGATATTTGTGGCAGAACCCAACCATCTTCTTGGATCTAAAGGCGGCAGCATTGTCTGTGATTATTTTTCTTGGGTAGCCGAATCTGGACAATATGTTGGTCTCGAGGAATTTGATAATAACAAAGTCAGTGGCGTTCCTAGTGGGTATGGCCTCTATCCATTTGGTGAAATAATCTGTGGCTGTGAGGATCCATTTATGCTTGGTTGAGGAGGGTGGATGGATTTCCCCTATAAAGTCCAAACCCCACTGTTGGAAGGGTGTTTCAACACTAATAGGCTTCAAGGGTAAGGGCAAGAGCTTTCTCCTACCATCGAAAATCTGGCATTTGTGGCAAGACATTACTAGTTTGTGGGTGTCTGGAAAAAGGGTGGGCCAATAATAACCTGATCTAAGCATTTTGTTCACTGTGGTCCTCCACACTCTCCTTCATGCATTTCATGCATGATTTTTGCTGCATCATTCTCGAGTAAACATTTTAGTAGTAACAACATTTTTCCAATATAACACTCCATCTATCATGAAATAATTTAAAGCGTTTTGTTTTACAAATCTGGCCTTTGTTTTGGACAAAGAAGGAGGAGCATTTAAGTAAAGCAGCACATAAATAATGTCAGCATACCATGGAGAGTTCATAAATGTTTCTTCAGTAACTGGTGCTGGGAACTCTTATATCTCTTCTAAGGCATCAACCATATTCATATGTAGGACTTTGAAGTTAGACTCGGCCATGAGTTTTTCTAATCCTTGTCCATTGACGAGCTTAGTAGGCCTGGTTTCCAATTCGTATTCTAGAATAGTGGCGATCCACTTTACCCTTTTACCATCGGGGTCCTAACTTAGAATATATTTGACTATGGTGTGTGGCACGAAGGCAATGTATGTGAGTGCAAAACATACACTCTAAAATACTTTAAAGCTTTTACCAGTGCCAAGGCTTGCTTTTCCATGATGTTGTATTTGAGTGGGGCATCTCTCGGGGCTTTGCTGAAGAAGGATATAGGCTATTCTTGCCCCAATTTATTCTTCTGCAACAATACTGCAGCTATTGTGTGTTCAGATGCAAAGGAAAAAATATAAAAATATTTGGTGAAATCAGGACTGATTAAGACTGGTGCTTGAGTAAGGGCTTGCTTTACCAGTTCAAATGATTGTTTGGCTTGCACTGTCCATTTGACACCTACTTCTTTCCTGAGCATGTTAGTGATGTTTCTTAATAGCTCGGCAAGGTTGGTGATGAACCTCCTCAAGAAATTAATCTTTCCAATGAACGACTGTAATTCTTTAAGGTTCCTGGGGTGGCTGATATTCAGTATGCCCTCAATTCTTTTAGGATCTATCTTGATCCCTTATTCAGAGATTATATGACCAAGAAGCTTTCCTTCTTGGAGGCCAAATAGAGTCTTTTTGGGATTTAAATACAAGCCAAATATTCTGCATTTCTCAAAAAATTTCCTTAAGTGTTCCAAATGTTCTTCATCAGTTTTAGAGAAAAAGGCAATATCATCAAGGTAAATGATTATAAATAAGCCTATGTCCTCCGAGAAGGCTATGTCCATGGCCCTATGGAAGGTGGCTCCTGCGTTCATCAAACCAAATGGCATTTTGACATACATAAACGTCCCCAAAGGTGTGGTAAAAGATGTCTTAAGTTGATCGTTGGGGAGAACTAACACTTGGTTATAACTCGAGAACCCATCCAATAAAGATATTCTCTTTGACCCTACTACTCTCTGAAGAATGTGGTCCATTTTGGGCAAGGGATAGTTATCTTTCAGAGAGGCTCTGTTCAGGTGTCTGAAATCAATACACAGCCTAATCTCCCTTGTCTTCTTCCTGACAGATACCAGATTGGAGGCTCATTCTGAGTATCTGACAGGAAAAATGATCCCTGCATCATACATCTTCTTAATTTATTTTTCCACTGCAGGCAGTAGGACAGGGTTTATCCTCCTTAATTTCTATCTGAAAGGTTTCTGATTTACCTTCAGAGGGATCTTGTGCTGAATGATGCTAGTGTCATACCATTTCAAATCTTTATACTCCCATGCAAAAACGTCTATAAACTCTTTGAAGAGTGCTATGTATTGTTGTTTGATGTGGGAAGGCAGGGTTCTAGATAACTTGATCATTTTAGGCTCAGTTGGGCTGCTTAGATTGTGCTCTTCCATATTAGTTTCCACGGGTTCTGTTTTTGGTTCTTTAGCCACATCGTTGAAATTGAAGAGCTATTCTAGTGGCGCAAGGCCTTTGGGTATAATATCACCTTTACACTCTAGAACTTCAAGGTCCTTTTGGTTTGGATCATCAGATAAGTTTGCTTTGAAAATATTATCAAACTGATTTATATCAGTAGGGGAGGGGGGCTCTGTTTCAGGAATTTTTTCCCCATCTGAACATTATTTTTCATGGTTGCAACTTGGTGATGCTGTGACAAACTTATTCTTTGATTTCAGGAAATCCTCTATATGTTTGTCATTGTTAAAAACCTGCCAATGATATTCGTTATTAGGCACTGCTGGTCTGTTCTTTACCTTTATGATGAGATGTTCCTCAATTTTTGGTATCTGGCAGTTACTAGCAACAAAGGCAAGTTCATTTTCCAGGTGGTTTTGGGCTCTTGGTATGAACACCAGTTCATATTTTTCGAAAGTTTTCAGGAGGTCTAAAACAATGTTCCTATATTCTCTGAGCCTGGGGTTTTTGGTTGTGTATTCCCCTTTGATTTGGCTGATGATTAACTCAGAATCTCCCATCACAGATATCTTTTTAGCCTTTAAATATTTAAGTATGTGCAGCCCAAGGAGTAGGGCTTCATATTCTGCAACATTGTTAGTACATGAAAATCCTAATTTGCAGGCATGTCCTTTGTTTGAGTTGTGTATCCAAACACCAACCCCTGCACTAATTTTGCTGCAAGAGCCATCGAAACTCATTTTCCAAAATGTTTCTGTTTCATGTTCATTGGTTTTGTGTTGCTCAAGGCTGCTGGGGGTCGAGGCATCTGGAGGTTTAGAAGGAGATAACCCTGAATGTTCTGGTGTACTAATGTCCTGCCCGGTTTCTTTCTCTATTGGGATGGACTCTTCTTCATTGTATAAAATAAAATAATCCAGATCTGAATGGGTGGAATAAACAGGAGTGTTGTGAGGTTTGTCCATGCTGCTTACCATGTATTTCATGAGGGTTTCTCTGTACAATCTTCTGGTTTGACCAAATACTGGTATGGTGGCATAAGACATATCCATTTGAAGGTTGCCCTGAATCTTAGCTCCCCACGATCTAGATAAAAGCATTCCATATTTTGGGGTAATGTCAGCCACTACTACTTCCATTACAAGATTCTTAGCAGGAATTTGGGATAAGTTAACACACAGATCTTTAATTAACCCCAAGCATTTGACCTTTATGGAATCAAAGGAGTACATGTATTTATAGGGTCTAGTGATCTCTACGCTGAGGCTTTCCATTACCGCTTTAGGCATAAGGTTGTGTGATGCTCCTGAATCCAACATGGCATTATGTAAAATTTTTTCATGTATGTTTAGACTGACATATAAGGGAGGCACATCTCCTTCTTGATATTTTCCCTCAATTTTAGGACCAAACAATAACTCTGGTTTATCGTTTGTCAAGTTCAGAGTAGTAGTATCAACATGTATATTCAGAGCTTTTAGGTCCTAGTTTCTGTACACTTCCTGGGTCATTAATTCAGCCAGAGGTATGTTGATTTTGATCTTTGCAATTTCTCCCTCTAGGCTGAAAGGGACTATCGCTTTTGTTATATTTACATCTATTTTCTCAGTTACATTATTTTTAGCAATCTTGACTTGCTTAGTTTTATTAGGACTGTCTACCTGGGCTGTTTTGACAGGGCCACTAGCAGAGGTGCTAGGGCAACTTTCTTTAGCATTTGGCTGGCTGTTTTTCTCTTTGTTTGAATTTGTCTTCTTAGTCAAAACGCGGGTTTTTTCTGCTGTTTTCTTAGGATGATTTTCTGTGTTTTTCCTAACACCTGAGCTAGTGTTCTTGTCATTTGTATTATCTATGTTCCCTTTTCTTCTTAGATCATAGTGTCTGTGTATTTCCATGACTGCGTTTTCAAACCCCAATCTATAATCATCAGACTCCTCATGTATATCTTCTTCTGGTTCTGAAGAGAAGAAACCTTGTTCTTCTTCGGTGAGGAAAACATCATCCCCAATGTATGATCTGATTAGGTTCATATGCTTTTCTCCCAAATTTTCAATCTCTTCTTCCTCTTGATCTACGTAGTTTTGTTGGAAAGGAGCTCTAATTTGCTGGTCGTTATCTCTTTGCCCACCTGGATTGTTTTCTCTCCTAAAATTTTGATTTCTGTTTCTGTTTTGGGAGTTGCTTTGGTTGTCTCTTGGCTATGTTCTCTCAAGTATGCTCATCCTTTTCATCATCTCTTCCAACATCTTTTCTGTTTTTGAGCTAGATGTGGAGGGTGTAGTGTCATCTTTATAAGTTACCCTCTTTTCCGATCTCAGCCTGGCTCTTTTTTCAATTAAGTTTGCTTCCACACTCACCGCTCCCTTCTGCATGTCTTCTAGGGTTGCATAATCTCTTTCCCTCAGTTGATAGGCCATATCAGCATCGAAACCTTCAGGATATTTCACTAATACCATGCCTTGGGGAGGTTTCATGTGGGGTGGAAGGGCATCGTAGATGCTGTTAAACCTAGTGGAGTAAGAAATGATGCTCTCTCCCTGATTTATTTTAAGGCTCTGATACTCTGCTAGTATTTGGAGAGGGTTGCTTTTGACTTCCCACTTGTTAATGAATGCTTGATGTAATGAGAGAAGATCATAGATGCTATTAGGAGTTAAGCCTTTAAACCACTTCTTTACTTATCCTATTAAACTCTGAGCGGAGATTCTCATTTTAACGATCTCATCATCTATTTCCATGTAATCAAATGCATCTCCCATTTCATATACATGTTGTTGAGCTGTGGTAGATCCATTTCCAGTGAAATGGGGAATATTAGATTGATAGTCATCTGGTAAGGGAACCAAAGGTTGTGGTAGCACTAGTGGGGCATACCAGGCTGCCATGGAAGTGTTTTGTGGAGGTAAAGGATTAGCTTGAGCAACAGGTATATAGATGACAAAAATTCTTGGTCCAGTAACAAACTGTTGAGCAGATTTCGAGTGAGTGAGACCCAAGTTATGAATGAAGTGAATATCAGGAGGTGTCGATGGAGGAGTTTCTCTGTCACTGATATGTTGAGCACTATGTGGTGGTGAGATTGGAGGCTCAAAGTCTGTCTGCTCTGTACCACTGAATGACTTAGTCCTAGGTAAATTACCGGGTAAGACTGAATCAACTTGAGTATGTGATAGGGCTGCTAGGTTTTTAGGTGCTGAGTTAGTTCTATAAATGGGTCTGACTATAGTTGGATCCTTAGACGTGAGGGAATTCCGAAGAATGCTCTCTGGATTGTCAGCTATTTCAGGAGGATTTGGATCGGGATAGGCTTTGGTATGGATTTTTCTCGAAGCCAGTATGTTAAGTCTTAGATCCAATAAAGGGGAAAGCTATCCAGATATGACAATATTTAAGAGGCAAACTATCTTTAAACAAAGAAACCTAATCCTCAGAGTTTCTTTAAGTATGGATGGTGTGGTGATGAGACTGGTCTCCCAGTGGAGTCTTTTGGTCTTTTAGGAACTGTGGAGTCGCCAGGTGGAAAATCTTTAGCTTTTCTGAAGGTAAAGTGTATTATGGTTCCACCACCATGTTTATTATGAAGCCAATCTGAAATGTTTTTGGGTTTTCCTGAGTTTATGTGGTTATTTAAGGACTTACTAAGTCTAAAAGAGTTTTCTAGACTATCATATACTCAATATGTCCCACCGTGATCGCCATTATGTTGGTGTCCTGTGTTTTGATAGATTGGCTTACCAAAAGACAAGGCAACATACAAACCAGACTTTAGAGCTCTAGGATCTAGCCCTCCTAGTCTCAGAGAGGGATCTCGATATGTTTATAAATATGTGTCTTGAAAGGTTTAGAAATTGATTTAAGGCTAATTATGAGGTTCAAGGTTGTTTGTTTTTGTTTGGTTGGACAAATATGTTTCATCTGGTATTATACAAAGCATGGGAATCTACAAGCCATTGGGCAATGGAGTCATGTGAAGAGTCTAAATGGTTCTGGCTGAGAAGGAAGGGAAACCAAAGGGAAAATCTAACTTGGTCAAGGATCTATTGAATAATATAGGTGAAATGGGATGAACATTAAGGACTAAGAGTGAACAACCAAATAAACCCCCACAATGACTTAAAGGATTCAGGGAACGCCCTATTTCCTCCAGTAAGCTCACTGCTTTGGACTTAATCAATTTAAACACTCAAAGAGAGATAAATGTAGACTAAACCTTCAAGATGAGTTATAGGATTCGGGGAATGCCCTATTTCCTCCATAAAACATATAAACAGTGAAGGACAAACAGGTCAGAGGTGCTTCTAAGATACATTTCTTTGCCTAAAATTTTTATCCTACTGTAAGCAAAGCATAATGGAATAAAGTGAAAACACAGGAGATAACATTAACAATAAGCAACACTTCGACAAAACCAGGCTCAGGGATCTGATGGTCTAGCCTCCTTCATCAACAGAAAAAAACAGATCTTCACACTCTTTCAGAATGCCAAAGCTTCTTCAAAGCAGCAATATGTATTACTTTAGAAATCACAAATGCCAACCTTTTACAATGAGACTTCGAAGAGTCTTTATAGGAAAAATGAGGAAAGTAGTTGTGGATAGTTTTAATGAACATCGGATATCGGAGTAGGTGTTTTGAATGCTCCATGCTGTGTCTTAGACATTTCATTGAATTCTGGATAGGGTCAATAACTCTGTAGCTTGTTTGAGGCTATTTTGATGTGACAGCAATCACCCGCAGGGTGTTCTTGAGAAAGAAATCATCTGGAGAGGCACTGTATCTTCTCGATGTGAATTAAGTGAAGGATGGGCTATGAGGACTCCCATACTCCCAAATAACTGCCCCTGAAAATCTGTAGTAACTTCCCTAGTGAAATCACTGTTCTGTCTCTTTTGTACTTAATCCTGTATTAGCTCTGTTCATGCCTCCTTTTGCTGATTGCCCGAAATGTTTATGTACTGATGTAGATTTCTCTATGCAGTGTAATCAATGCATTGTCAGGTCTTTGAGACTTTCTGCAAAAACTAATAACTGTGCATGGGGCTCGATGCAGAATGAAGAATGGGCAGTAGTGATCTTGGTCCTTCCTTCAACAAAGGACTGTCCTGCTGACATATCTTGTGCACTGCCATGACCAATGATTTGTATTCAACCGTGCTGACTGTGGATTAAGCCTCTTCATCTCCAACGTTTAAGATTTTAAGTCCTTTAACCTTTTTCTGATACACTTTAAACTTCTGCAGACCTGTTTGTGCGAATACACAGGTTACAAAAGGGCGCTGGAGGATTCACGTCGGGGTCAATAACCCTGATCTTTGATAAAAACAAAATGCTTCTAAACCTGCTAAACCTGCAAAATACGAGAAACCTGTTATGAAATCCTACGCGGGGCTTAAAACTGCTTCATAAAGTTTTTGGTGGAGGTGGAGGAGCGATTGCAGAGGAAACGTGCGCGACGGAGAAGGGTTACATGGCGCAACACCATGAAACCAAGTTTTAGACATGAATTAGCATGGAAAAATGCAATGGAAAACATATGCAATGGGCCTTAGGTGGTGGGACCCGGTCATGGCAGAGGGCGATTAAACATGAGCCGTTGGATCGCATGAGGCAATCAATGGTGGTGATTGTCTGACGGGGTTAATAGGGAAACCTGATGGGAGAATTATGGTGGAAGAGCGATGAGATATGGGCCATTGATCTCTGACCAAATGGACAGACACGATGGAATCGAAAGATCGCAATCGGGGGAGACGGAGGGTGGCTTCGTTTAGATTTTATGATTGCGATTGGAGTGGCGGTGCGATGGAGTGACTGCCGTCCGATCTGGAGGCAGATCGACGGCTTTGATGAAATCAGGGGAGTGGATGGATAGGGGCGACAGGTGTGCTGCGATTAGCGCTGGGCCGTCGGATCTCAAGCGATTGACGGTTCGGATCGCGACGAAGGTCTATAGACCAAAGCCCAATCACATCGGGGATTTTTAAGTCACCAAAGAAATGCACTCACCGAAAACCTCTGATTGCGATAAGCGCCTGGGGCTTAAGCGCTTGGTTCTGGGCGCGGGTCATGTGGGGAAGTGGTTAAGGGGGCTGGCTGAAAGGGGCTAGGCCTGTGTATATTAAGAAGTGGGTTTTTAAGCCAAAGAACGAGGATTTTTAGAGATTTTAGGGAGCGGGTGGAAGGCAAAGAGTCATGCCTGTTCACGTCATATTCCCATATAGAATGAAAATAGCCATGAAGTTATCTCTATAAATGATTTTATTGTAATGTGAATAATGAAGTTAGAGCGTGGAAGAATGAGAGTGAGCAGATAGAGATGTTGTGCACATCCAAAGTTGATATAAAGCAAATATGAAGGTTGAAAGGGAAACAATGAAGAAGGAGTAAAATAGAGCTGATATCCAGGTAAATCAGCATATGATTTTATCGTAGTGTGAGGGAGTTTGTGCTTCTATATAAAGTTGTAGCTTGATAGATGTTTGATTGTAGCTGGTTGAGGTAGGAGCCTCCTGCGGGTTGTATCCTGCAGAAAATAGATGGGAGTTGGAGCTTCCGTGCAAGTTGCAGCTTGCAAAAATTGAGGTAGTAGCCTCCTATAGGTTGGAGCCTACAGAAAATCAGTTGTGAGAGGGAGTTGGAGCTTGCCTTTGCATCACAACAATAATAAGATGTGGTTTTATCCCTTATGGGTTTCCACTTATATCTTTTGTCTATATGCATGATGATTATGTGTTGATGTATTGTATTTAATCTGCTTATCACTTGCTGCTCACATATTAAGTTTGCTAATTCATTATATATTAATTTTATTATGAAATGGAGGTGTAAATAATTTTAAAGAAAAAGTTTAAATGTCCATGAATGTAATAAATTGATTCACCCTCCCTCTCAGTTTAGCTAAGAGTTCATCAATTGGTATCAGAGCAGGTTGCTTTAGTAACAGTTTAACAACTGGAAGGAGGTCCTAGGTCCCCAAAATGGCTAGCCTAGAAGGATGCTCAACAAATAAAGCCCCATTGTTTACTGGCACAAAATATGCTTTCTAGAAAATAAGAATGAGGACATACTTAACGTCTCTAGGTATAGAAGTTTGGACTGTTGTGGAAGAAAAATATGCACCAAAGGATACAGTCACTGAGGAAGAAGCCAAACAAAATTTCAGAGCTAATGCAAAAGAAATGAATGCAATCTTGAGCAGTCTAAGTGAGTCATAATTTATCAAAGTAATGCATAGTAAGACTGCCAAAGATATCTGGGATACTTTAGGAAACATTCATAAGGGAGGTACAAAGTTGAAGATGGCCAAACTGCAAGCACATAGAACTCAGTTTGAAAACCTAAAAATGAATGAAGATGAAGATATAACTACATTCTTCTTAAGAGTTGCAGAAGTTGTGAATATCATGATAGGCCTAGGAGAAGAAATTAAATAGAATGTTGTAGTCTAGAAAATATCGAGATCTCTACCATCCAGGTTTAATCCTAAGGTTTCTTCCATAGAATAAACAACAAACTGGGAAACCTTAACCAGAAACCAATTACTTGGGAACCTAACAACATATGAGATGAGACTTCCTAAAGGGAAGTAAAACACGAGGGAGGCTGCCTTTAAAGCAGACAAGTGCATAGAAGAAAAGGAAGGTACATCCTCATGCTCTGATGAAGAAGAAGCCAAATTTTTCAAAAGATTGGATAAAGGCACAGGTAAGTACAAAGGTAAAATTCCATTTAAGTGCTTTAATTGTGGAAGAGTGGGGCACTATGCTTCAAAATTTCCTCATAAGAAAATAGAGAATCAGTCAAAAGGGAAAGAGAAAAGAAATTTCAGAAATAGGCAGAAAGGGAACAGATTTAATAAAAGAACATTCTATGCTCAACATGACAATAGTGCATCTAAGATATCAGATGAATCCCCCAATGAAGAAGGAACATCATAATTCATTTTGATGGCCAAGGAAGAGCTTGAGAAAGATCTTCTGGAATTTGAAGAAGAAGGTGAGGTAGATCTTGATGGGGAGTTTGTGAGTGCCCTAAATGAAATAGATCGACTCAAGTTGAAGACTAGAAAACAGAAGGCAATCCTTCTGAAACATGTAAAGGAAGAACCAAACTTTGAAGATTTTATCAATTTGAAAATTGATCTAGAAGACGCAAGGAAAGTAGAAGACATTCTGCTGCAACAAATAAGAGAGAAAAGTTAGGAATGTGAAAGATTGGAAGAAGAGGTGGTGAGTATGAGGAAGAAATTGGAAAATGCTCAAACTGATTTAACAATGAACATTCAACAGTTAAAAGGTGCTGAAAAATTGGATAGGATATTAAATGCACAAAGATCTCCTCTTGTAAATACTGGGATAGGATATGAAGGAGAATACAGAAAATCAAAGTCAGAGGGTAAGAAAGCTATTACATTTGTGAAAGTTGTCCTAAAATAAAATGTTAACTCCCATCAATCTGAGAACAAAAATGTGGGAAACCCTTCAAATCCTCATGAAATGTAGAAAAAACCCACCACAAGGAAAGCCCTAAAAACAAGAGTAGTAAACAACCAAGAAACATTCCAGCAAAAATCAAATGGCTTCCAAAGACAAAATTTTCATATGACTAGATGGCTATATCCCCAAACAACTTTCTCCGCCAGAGACAAATACTACTTCCATGGGTATTGTTTTTGCTCTAAAAGTTTCGGTCATAAAGCCATGGAGTTCCCAGCGTATATAAGGATACCAGAGTATGTAAACTCAAAGGGAATTATGAACAATGGTGGATTCAATCGTGTACATAATCTATTCCTAAATACAATCAATTTTTTTAGCTGCCATAAAAAAGGGCACAAGTCTTACGAATGTCCTCTCAAAGACTATGATCCATCTCCTCAGGAAATTTATCAAACAAACAGCTGCATGCAATGGAAAAGGAAGCTAAATAAATGTGATCTGGTTCTAATTTCTTAATATTAGAACAATAAATGTTATGTGGATAGTGGGTGCTCAAAGCATAGGACTGGATACCGAAGAGGGTTTGTAACTTTTGATAAAAATAAATCTGGGAATGTAACATTCGGTAATGATAGAGCAGGGAAAATCAAGGGAAAAGGCACAGTCAGTCTGAATAATGGAAGAGGAGAGGCTCAGGATGTACTGTTTGTAGACAGTCTAAAAGCCAATCTCCTAAGTGTTAGTCAAATGTGTGATAAAGGCTGTGAGGTCCTTTTCAGAGCCCAAGATTGTGAAGTAAGGTCAATCACCACAGGAAAGACCTTCGTCAAAGGTGTTTGAACAGAGAGTAATGTCTATATAGTATAAGAAGAGAATGAAGCATGCCATATAAACAAAATTGACGAATCTTGGTTATGGCATAGAATATTGGGACATCTAAATTTTGACCACATCATCAAACTGAGCAAAAAGAAAGCCGTCAGAGATTTTCCTGCAATAACGAAGCCACTAAATACCATATGTAGGTCCTGCCAACTGGGAAAAAAAAATCACACATCATTCAAAGCTAAAGACCAATTGCCTACAAGTAATCCTTTTCAGCTTGTACACATGGACCTGTCCGGTCCTTCAAGAACTAATGCACTGGGCAGAGAATCGTATTTCATGCTGATAATCGATGATTTTTACAGATTAACATGGGCGACATTTCTCAGATACAAATCCGAAGCATTTGAGAAATTTAAGATATTCAAGGCACTGGCAGAAAATCAAATTGGATGTAAACTAAAATGCATCAGATCAGACAGAGGAGGTGAATTCACAGGCGATGAGTTTGCAGACCTGTGCAATGAATATGGGATAAATAAAAAATTTATAGTTGCAGGTACACCTCAATAGAATGGAGTGGCAGAGAGGAAAAACCATTCTATACAATAGATTGGTAGAGCCATGATGGAAGAAAGAAACATTCCGCAAACCTACTGGGCAGAAGCTGTACACACAACTGTTCATATTCTCAACAAATCTCATCTCATACCAAATTTTGACAAGACTCCATATGAATTGTGGCATGGGAAACCGACATCAATTAAGCACTTTAGAGTCTTTGGTAGCAAATGTTTCATAAATAATAATGATGAAAAATTAGGGAAGTATGATGCAAGAGGTGATGAAGGAATATTTTTGGGATATGCATCAAAGAGTAAAGGTTACAGATGCTACAATAAAAGACTTCATAAAAATGTGGAAATCACTGTTGTGAGATTCAATGAAGAACTACCAGATAGAACCAAAAGTACAAACTGTGTGAATCCTCCAGATGATCATGAGGATGAGAATCAAGAAAATAAAGAACAGAATAAGACAATAGAAGATACATAAATAAACTCAAAAGGACCCTCGAGACACACTCGGAAGAACCATTTAGAAGATAAAATCATTGGATACAAGAGTGCCAGAGTCCAAACTAGAAGACAACTAGCTGAATAGACCGAGGAAGTGTATCTAGCCATACTGTCACAGATAGAACCAAAGAATTTAGATGAAGCCAACAAAGACAAAAATTGGATAAATGCTATGAACGAAGAATTAGATTAGATTGAGAAGAACAAAACCTGGGAGTTAATACCAAGACCTATTGGGAAAATGTCATTGGCACAAAGTGGATATTCAAGAATAAGATGAATGAACAAGGTCAGGTAATAAAAAATAAAGCCAAACTTGTATTTAAGGGATACTCTCAGATTGAAGGACTTGACTATGATGAAAATTTTTCCCCCGTAGAAGAATGGAATCAATTAGAATGTTTCTAGATTTTGCATGCTATCATGATTTCAGGGTATATCAAATGGATGTGAAGTCTGCCTTCTTAAATGGAGATCTAGAGGAAGAAGTCTACATGGAACAACCTGAAGGTTTTTCCTTAGCAGATAAGCATAACTATATGTGCAGATTAAAGAAAGCCTTATATGGTCTCAAACAAGCACCACGTGCATGGTATTCCAGGCTGGACAAGTACTTTCAAAAATAAGGATTAAAGAAGGGAGGAGTAGACAACAATCTGTATATAAAGGTTGATGAAAATGAACTTTTAATTGTAGTGGTATATGTAGATGACATCATGTTTGGAAGCAAGAAGGATTAGTTAGTAAAAGGATTTGCAGAAGAGATTAAGTCAGAATTTCAAATGTCTATGATTGGAGAGATTACCTTCTACCTAGGACTTCAAATTATACAGAAGAACAAAGTCATATTCATTTCAGAATAAAATTACTTAAGAGACATGTTAAAAAGATTCCAAATGGAAGTCTGCAACCCTGTGTCAACTCCCATGATCACTAGATGCAAGTTATGTGCTGATGATGGATTTGCAGATGTAGATCAAAGACACTACAGATCTATGATAGGAAGTCTGCTATACCTAACATCTTCTAGGCCAGACATTATGTTGGCAATAGGACTTGTGGCAAGTTATCAAGAAAAACCAAAACAAAATCACTTTCTTTCAGTCAAGAGGATATTTAGATACCTGCAAGGAACTGCACATTATGGCCTATGGTATCCGAAAGGTAAATATTTCACATTGACAACATATACAGTTGCAGATTGGGCCAGCTGTGTAGATGAAAAGAAAAGCACAAATGGAGGTGCATTCTATTTTGGAGAAATTATGGTGGCATGGTTAAGTAAGAAGCAAACATCTGTCTCTCTATCTACAGCAGAATCAAAATACATAGCAGCAGTAGCTTGTTGCACACAAGTAATGTGGATGAAACAAAATCTTCAGTACATGACGGTAAACATCACTGAACCTATTTCTATCAAATGTGACAATACAAGTGCAATAAGCATATAAAAAAATTATGTACTTCATTCGAAAACCAAACACATCCCAATAAAGTACCACTTTCTCAGAGAAAAAGTAGCAGAGAAAATAGTAAATATGGAATATGTCCCAACAAAAGAACAAACAACATACATATTTATAAAACCTCTCGCTAGGGAACCTTTCGAGTATCTAAGAGACAAACTGGGGATAGTGTCTGTAGATGATACTCTCTGATATGATTAAAAAAGAAAGAAGAAGAAGCTCCAAAAAAGGCTGCAAAATTAGGAACAAACATCCAGCCAGGGTTAGTCAAGAAGCAACTTCTTAGGGGGAGTGCAGCCCATACAAGTTATCACAAAAGAGATATAGCTATGGAGCTGGTAAAGATATTGTTGGAGCCCTGTGATTTTCAAGATTAGCAAAAAAAAATTTGCAGGGAACCACATCAGACCGCTTTGGAGTCCAAGGACCTAGCCTTCCTGGACTCAGAGAGGGCTCTCTCTGTTATGTTTGTAAATGATTTATATTTATGCTTATGTTTCTGATTTTATGCTAGTTAGGAACTTTTGGGGTTTTTTGTTTTGTTTGATTAATTGATTGAGTGTTTCAGTTGAATAGATAGACTGTGAGAAGCATTAATCCATTGGGCTATGGAGTCATAAAAGGATTTAATTGTACATCAACTCTGCAAGGGTTTTCATAGGGCAAGCTAATTATATCAAGTGGATCTTTTAGAATATATGAAATATGAAATGACAGCAAGTTGCAAAATCAGTAAAACTAAATGAAATTAAGAATCCTTTAATTATAATTCAACAAGAAAATCCTTTAAGATAACTATTTAAGAGGAACTAAAGAGCAGGGAAAACCATAAATTCCTTTAGCCAAACTCTACTAAGTAAACCTTAAGACAACAATCCACCAATCCTAGAGAGCTCCAGGACACCCCTGAATTCTCTAGCTATTACTTTCAGAAAAATAAAACATTCAAGATAACAGTCAGGGAAACTAAAGAACCAGACACCCCCAAATTTTTTAATCAATCTTCAAAGAAGGCCTTTAAAGTAAAAATTTAAGAAAAACCAAAGAGCAGGGCAAACCATAATTTCCTTTGGCTAGACTCTACTAAGTAAACTTCAAGGCAATAATCTAGGTGGAACTAAAGAGCAGGACACCCCTGAATTCTCTAATCAGACCTTGCAGAAGAAAACATTAGGATGAAAGAAGCAGACAAAATTAAGGTGCCAAGACAACATATCTTAATCTAAATTTCTGTTCTTCTATCAAATAAATGATGGACAATATGGAAAACATAATAGAAACATTGACAAAGAAGGATAACATCACCATTAACATAGCTCAAGAAGCCTATGAACGTGCTTGTATTATTGATGTCCAAAACAATTACAATACTCCAGTGCAATGATCTTTGCAACTCAGAGTCTGATCAAAATCCAATCTAGCAGCTCAACCAACTAACCAATCAACCCACCAAAAATAATAATGAATAATACATGCAGTATTTATCTGCAGATGAGGAGGTGATCCTAATCTAGGGTTTCAGGCTGTAGTTATTACAGAGTAAATGTAATCTTGACCTTAGAGACCATGCAAGGTCCAAGGAAAAATATCACTGGCTAACTTGCTGTAATAATAAATTTTAACTTAAATGCTGAGCTAACTTTAGGATATTTTTCGAATTTTTGGATTTTCATTAACTTTTACAATAATTGTTGAGCTTCTTAAAATATCTCTGACCACTTTATTAGTTGTAGTTGCTTTTATTGAAGTGAATTTAGGCTATAGGTGGATTTTTTTTTTTGAAGAAGTAATTGCTGAGTGGCCTTATCATTCAGATATGTCTTCCTTTGCTGATTTGTCTTTAAGCTCTGATTAGTCTTTAGACTTTGATTTGTCTTTTGAACTCTAATATGTATTCATCTGTATTTTTAACTGTTTTCTCCTTTACTGTCACTGTCATCTCTTTATTTATCTCACTTCTTGATCTGCTTCCTTATCAGCGCTTTGTCTTAACCTTTGTCTTCTAATCATGTCTTTCATATTTAACATTTGTTTTAAACTTTTAATCCCTTCACCTTTTACTGCCATGGTGAAATTTTTGACTGTGTTCTTTGCATTTGTATTTGTCTCTCCACAACCACTGTAAACATTCTCATATTTTCCTTTATCATGCCTTTTGAAGAGCATTTTCTACCTCTGTTTGATTGAATGATCATCAATGGTCATGATCCATTGATGATTTCATATTAATATTGTGCTCCTATCCTTTAATGAACAATAAATTCTAAATCGTCATTTAGAGAGTCTTGTTTAAACAATTTTTGGAATTGGAAACACAAATTATGCATTTCCCGACACATACATCACCTGCACAATTAAAAACAATTCATTAATAAAACCTGCACTGTGGATAGAGTCTAGATAATGGCGATTTTTCATTTCTGCACTTATTTGGGGCTTTTCAGGTTTTTAGGAGTGTTTGCAGAGGTTTCATGGTAGCTCGGAGGCTATCGCAATGATACAGGGTTCGAATAATTTTAAAATGGGCCAACAATTTTTGGTTATGGCGCGAAGGCGGTAAGCGGTTTATCGCAATAGGGCCAGAGTGGTTAATGGTATTTGGTGGAGGGATGTGATACCATAGAGGGAGTGCCGTGTGGCTGGAGGGACGAGGGCACATACTGCCCATTTCGCAAGGTGCGAGGTGTTGTAAATGGTGGGCGGTTTGGAGTGCGATAAGGTTTGGGGACTGTCGTATCGGGGAGGCAGAGACCCGACGGTGGTCGGGATTGGATGGAGTAGTGAGTAGGTCTAGACAGTGGGGCCCGGGGGTATACGTGGCAGAGGGTTTATACGAAATGGCGGGGTTCTTTATAGTGCGAGGCCTGAGGAAGGTTAAGGCGGGGGCGCTTAATGTATAACGGTGGGCTATGGTTATATGGCCAAGGGGGATTGAAAGCTTTAGAACGGGGGCTTTAAAGCATATCAGGGGTGTCGGGGGTTTATAAATTAGGGTCCGATATTTTTAATATAAACAAGGTTTAATTAAAAAGAGTGGGTCCTGAATGATAAAATTTTAGTCTTAAAACAATGTAAAAAAGGGTTTTTTACATTATTTTAAGGGAGGAAGGGAAATGAATGAAGGGGAGAGGTTTTTGATGAGGAAAATGGGGTTTTAGGAAGAGGAAGGGGTAAAAATGAGGGATTTAGGATTAAACATGGAATTTTTAGAACATGAGGGTGACTGAAAAGATAAAATGAGAGATAGTGAATAGGTCAAATGGAAAAATAATGAAGGCAGTGAGATTTCTGAAAATAAATGATCGTCAGGGAATTTTATTTTCAGCATACTATAGAAAATCCATAGTCATCTAGCGATACTGTAGAATTGTAATATTCCTAAATTATCATACAGCTAATAGGAATATTAATTTTTGTTCTTAGCACCTAATTAGATGAATAAATGGGTAAGGAGGCCCATACCTATCTTCAATATGCATAAAATCCCTCCTGATGTGAAAGGAGATCCTGATAATAACTGGATCTAGCACCCTCATGTGTGAACAAGGGTCAATGCATGTGGACAAAGTCAAGTTTGACCAAGTCAACAACACTAATATGGGAGGAGTGGATCCTCAATAAAGACAACAAAACCTGAATGTGGATTAGTTTAGACAGCTATATGAAAGCTGGATTGATGTTCCTTAGGTGTGAAAAGGGCTGGAGCAGGTTGAAGAGGTCAACCTTGGCCAAATCAAACAACGCTGTTATGGAGGAGTGGCATTGATGAAGGTACAACACAGTTTTGGAGGGAGATTGATTGTGTGATGGTGGAAACCCTAATGAGTGGGACCTAAGGTGTGAAGGTTCACATTGTTTATAAGGAAGAGGATGGAAACCATATGAGGTTAACTTATGAATCATATTTTGATATGTCTGTTTAGACTTTTTTCTGTCTTTAGCCGTTTAGCTAAGATTGCTGGTGCTGTTTAGCACAAGGTATTCCTGTTTAGGAATTCCATATCTTTCCTTGAGAGGCCTCTTGGGAGAGTCCTGATCTATCATTCCATACATCCGACATTCTGGCCAAGATTCAGTCTTTAGATATAGCGCAGTTTCTATAGAATATTGTGTTGTGTTGCAGGGTGTTGCAATGGAGGGTTGAGAAACCCACTTTCTGAGCTAGTTTTTCATAGGAGGAAGGATTCCTTCTCTTGGGAGATTAGTTTGGAGGGTTCTTGAGAACATTTCAAATCTTTGGCATTAGGCCAATCTATTTCCATCACCTATAGTGTAATTTCAGTCTGGAATTGCATTATTTTGGAGGGCAGCTTCAGTGAGGGATCTTGTGGCCCTGTTTGAGTGTTTTCCTGTGATTGAGGGGTTCAGCCTTTCATTGGAGGAGATATTTGAGTATATGTGCATCATATCTATATTATTTCAGACTTGTATCTTCATGTGCTTCAGTTTGTAGTGATTATTCAGTCCTTGGGCTGTAGATCACCATGTGTATTGGGTGTATATCCAGAAACCCTTCCTGGGTTCTCTTGGATTTGTAAAAAGGAGACTAGATCTCAGTTTTTGAACATTATTGATTAATATATGAGCAGATATATTTGTCTCTATAATTTCTGAGTATAAACCCTCATTAGACTGCGCTGTCACTTTATGCAGTAATTCTATGTTGCAGTAGTTTTGGGGTTTCAGTGTTTTTGGGCTATACTAGGTGTGGAAGGCTTGTTTACCTCACCTAATACGATTTGTTTCTGATATCCTCTTGGATTTAGGTGTTATGATGTCAGATATAATGGATCCAAGGGTTGATTTTTATTTTTATAGCATATATTTCTGAAAATGCGTTTTTTATGCATGTGTTGCTAAGTTTTCCCATTTGGGAATATTACAAGAATACAGGAGGATAGTAGTGGCTCCAGCTGGGAAGGGAAGCTCCTTTAGGAGGTGTCAAAAACATCAAAGTTCAAATCTTTGGATTTTGTAGATCAGTGCCTTATGTTCTTGGCTGATTTTCCATTTTGTAATGCTGATCTGCTGCAACTTCTGTAACTGTGACCTTTAAAAATTGAAAACCATGCTTCCTGCAAACAAATTCTGCCTACCCATCATTCTTCTCTAACATTTTTTCTTCATTCTTTTGGGTGCATTTAGACTTGCAAACCCTTGACATCATTTTTCTTTTGAAAGAAAAAACTATTTATTTCTACCTTATAACATCCAAAGGCTCAGATTAAACTGATGAGCTCTTATTTTATTCTCTACCTAATCTACTTATCTCTCAAGATTAAATAGTTTGACAGATTTTTATTCACTAACTATCAACATGAAATTTAAAACACGACTGAATCAAGATTAAGCAGTTTGATTGTCATGGATTGTGGCATTTTGGACAAGCTACACACCATGTTATTTTGCAAAAAGTAAACTAAACCAAGGGTTTTGTTCTTGAATCTTGCATTTATCACTCATCTCTTACTTCACTTATTGGTTCAGATTTATGCTTTGGAACCAATATATTTTCCTATCAACCTACTGATAATCCAAGTTTAAATAATTTGGCAAATCTTCATTTCTAACTTATCAACAAAAATTCAAAAATTTGTTCAATCATGATTAGGTTGTATGATTTGAACAAGACTTCTTTTTCAAAGTAGTGGCATTTGGACTTGCACACTTTCAGAAATTTTATTTTTGGTATGGGGCTTTACCTTTTTCTTTTCATCTACCCTCTTTTATTCTTTTCTTTCTTTCTTTTTTGTAACAATTTTTCTTATATTTTCGTTTAGACAATGTGATATACAATGAAAAACTTTAAATTGAGGTTTGAAAAATGCTCAGAGTGCTGAGCTTATTTGCACACTTACTTATCCTATTTTAATCTTGGAGATTATATATACACTAGGTGAACTCCTTTCTCCAATGTAACCAATCAAGTAAATGACTACATGATTGATTTTCATTCAACCTTTTAGGTATGCTGAAAAAAAATAAAGGCCACTCCCATCTTACTTGCTCTTGAACAACAGTGCTCAAAATTTCTTTACATTCTACAACAAACTATTCATGGTGTAACACATTCATTCTTTAGATGTCTCCAAGAAACCTGCAAAAGGATATTGGAATAATACCTGGCCCTGAGGTTTTAAACATTAAGTTCCATCCAAGATTATTCTTTGCTCCACTTTGGTGTGTTTGGGATTCTTTTGAGAAAGAAAATCCACCTCTTCTTCATGATCATTTGACTTGGAAGCCTCATAATGTATTTTTATGTTGTCGTTAAGCAAACCTGATATGCCTTGATTGAGTGGAATGGATTCTGCCTTAAAGCCATCATTTTGATGAGTAGAAGCATTCTCTGGTGAGAGGTCTTCTTAAGAAGGTAGTGCAACATCAGTATCAGTATGTTCTTTTGTTTCTTCATGAGGAAAAGCTGTAGTACACAAGTCAGCAGTAGAATAAACTGAAATAATTTCTTTATATAAAGGTTTAGGGGCTATTTGCATGATCAAAATATGATTGATTTCTTCTTCAATTAAAGGAGGAGGCATTCTCTGTTTTCTTTGGATAGAACCACAATTGCTCTTTTTCTCTTATGAAGATGGTCATAAGGATGGATGTCTTCTTGAGCCTGACATAGAAGAGTAGAATAATGATAGTTTATTTTAGCCTCTATGATTTCATCTGCTACTTGATATTTAAAAGGACTCCAAGGCTAATTATCTGGATCTGAGACAAATTTTTTATCATCTATGATTTTCTCACCTGATTGGTGAGAGAGTTCTTTTCTCCTATGATTATCAACTAGAATGTGAGCCAGATTTCCTTTCGCAATTTGAAATGAATCGAAGCATAAGGGTAGAGACTCAAAATGTGTTGACTCATCCTTTATATCTGGTTCTATGATTCCAAGATGACTTAGGGGGAAGACTTCTGAATCCGAATCAGGGGTGATATCATCAATCTCATGCTTGGCTAATTTTTTAGAGCATTCCTCTTTCTTCCTACTAATCATATGCATTGTTTTGCTAACTGTGTTTATCAACATCTCTAGCTTTTTATTTGAAGATATCAGTTGCTCTTTATCTACTTCGTCCTTCTTTATTGATATTAGGTTTGCCTCCCTATTCAACATGTTGGATTCCACATTAATTGCCATTTTTAGCATTTCTTCCATGTTTGCAGGGTCCCTTTCTTTTAACTGGAATGCCATCTCTGGATCAAAGGCATCTGGGTAGTGCAAGAGAGCCCATCATGGGGGTGGCTTTATCTTAGCAGGTATTGCATGGTACACCTTATTGAACCTGGCTGAAAAGTGTTGTACTGTCTCCCCTGGCTGTATTTTTAGATGGTTAAACTCTTCTATGATGAGAAAAAAATTTCCCAAGACCATCCACCTATCTAGGAAAACTTGAGTGAATTGATGAAAATTGCTAATGCTTGCAACTGGGATATCCTTACACCAACTTTTAAATTTTCCTTGCAGTGATAGGGCAAAAATTCCGATATGCACCTCATCTTATTCTTCCTCAAATAGATCAAGGAGGTCCTTAGGATTTTGAATGTGCTTTTCAGCAGTGATTTTTGAGTTTTCTCCATCAAATCTGGGTAGATTATTGATACAATTTGCAGGGAGGTTATGGAGGATAGGGGGCAAAACCAGAGGTTTGTATCTGTCTGGGAATTTTGAGGGTATAGGTAGTACTAAAGGAGTCTTATAATCATTTGAGATTTCAGCAAGGGCAAGGGAGGTAGCATGAGGCACATGTTTCGCTGGGTTTTCCTTAAGTGCATCAGGGATAAGCATAGGTGTATAAATATGTTCAGGGTTTGCAATTTGGGGCTTAGCGTTTTTAGGTTCATGAACTCTCCAATGATAAATGTAAATCTCATCATTGTACTTTTGATCAGGCTTAAAGTAGGATATAAAATAGTTACAGATAAAAACAACAATTTCTTGATTCCAATTTGGACTTTCTCTTTCTAGGATAAATGGTCATGTTTCAGGTTCTTCCTCTAATGGAGTCTTTATATAGAACTGATCTCAAATGGAGTCGCCAGGTGGATGATTTTAACTTTATTATGGCTGGCTGTTGTCCACCATCAGCAACCAGATACCAGTCTTGGATAACACTTGATTCATCTAAATTTGAATGGGGTTTTTGATTTCTTGAGGAAATATTAAGTTGTTTTAATAACTCAGTTCCCCAGTATGGTCACCACTACGTTGGAGCCCCGTGATTTGCAAGATTGGAAAAAAAAAATGTAGGGAACCACATCAGACTGCTTTGGAGTCCAAGGACCTAGCCTTCCTAGACTCAAAGAGGGCTCGCTCTATTATGTTTGTAAATTATTTATCTTTATGCTTATGTTTCTGATTTTAGGCTAGTTAGGAAGTTTCGGGGTTGTTTGTTTTGTTTGATTAAGTGATTGAGTGTTTCAGTTGAAAAGATAGAATGTGAGAAGCATTAATCCATTGGGCTATGGATTCATAAAAGGATTTAATTGTACATCAAATCTGCAAGGGTTTTCATAGGGAAAGCTAATTATATCAAGTGAATCTTTTAGATTAGATGAAATATGAAATGACAGCAAGTTGTGAAATCAGTAAAACTAAAGAGAAATTAAGAATCCTTTAACTATACTTCCACATGAAAAGCCTTGAAGATAATTGTTTAAGAGGAACTAAAGAGTAGGGAAAACCATAAATTCATTTAGCAAAACTCTACTAAGTAAACCTTAAGACAACAATCCAACAATCCTAGAGAACAGGACACCCCTGAATTCTCTAGCTATTACTTTCAGACAAAGAAAACATTCAAGATAACAGTTAGTGAAACTAAAGAGCAGTACACACCTGAATTATTTAATAAAACTTCAAATAAGGCCTTTAAAGTAACAGTTTAAGAAAAACCAAAGAGCGGGACAACCCATAATTTCCTTTGGCCAGACTCTACTAAGTAAACTTCAAGGCAACAAGCTAGGTGGAACCAAAGAGCAGGACACCCCTGAATTCTCTAATCAGAACTTGCAGAAGAAAACATTAAGATAAAAGAAGTAGACATAATTAAGGTGCCTGTTAGTCATCCATAATTTTCACTATCTGAAGATGATTAAATATCGGTTCTATATTTCTAGAAACAAAGTTCATGAACATTTTGAGTTTTAGAAATTTCACTACCTTCATTATCCTTAAGATAATTTTTTCACTATTTCATCATCCCATCATGTCAAGCTCAGCTCACCCATCCTAGAAGACCCATCATGGGCTCATGTCACTTATTTTGTCTTTTTTTTGTCACCTTTTGCCTCAACCCTCTATTTTGTTTTGCCTAACTCCTCCATTGTCCATCTAGGGATTTTAAGGGCATTTTTTCTTAGTTTCATGACCTCCATGGTTAAACATCAACAAGGCTTGTATCTTGATGCTCTTAAAACTCCTCCTATCCTTAATATACCTTCATAAACACTTCCCATCACTCCTATCCCTATAAATCATCATTTTTCTACAAAACCTAGCCTATTGCTACAATTTGGCACTTTTCGAGACTAGGCTTGTGTTTTTCCCTTTTGGACCATTTCCCCTCACTTAATTCTTGAAATTACACTTTCCCCTACTCTCTAACATCTATCCCTATCCACCAAAATTTCCCCAAGAATTTAGACAACCCTTAACCCCTTCATTCCCCTCCCTCTACAAGGCAGTCCTAAATCCCCTACACCAAACCCTAATTTCCTCTTCCAACTAAGCTAGGGTTTGGTATGAAAAAGAGGCATAAGAGAAAACGATTCATTTGATAGATCATTTCAGCAAGCATAAGTCCATACCAACTCATAAACATCATGCCTCCATCATTTTCCAAGAATTCATTCCAAATGACAAGCCATGTGTCACACCTAGGGCCAGTTTTTCTTCAAACTATGTTTCTGACCAAACAATGATGAATTTGACAAAAGTGAGAGAGGTTTTTATCCAATATAGGCCCAAGAAGAAAAAAGTCCTTAATTTTTTACACAGGTATCATGGTTTGGGAGTAATAGCAAAAACACAGGTGTCCCAGGAGAATTTCAGCACTTCTGGAGTGAGCATGGGAAAATAAGGTTTTCTCACAGCTGGAGTGTCCAAATGACTTGCTTTATGAGTAAAAAGACAACTATAATTGAATATATTTCCAATGAGCTATCAATAGCTCAATTTGGAGTTAAGGAAGGCCTCCAAAAGTTGTCTTCACCAGCACTCTGCATTTCTGCACCATCTCTCAACACTTTTTGACAAGTCTAGGGAAACTCAACTTGTGATAGGGTAAATCAACTCCAATCAATGAAAAAATGGTATATTTGGAATTTATATAGGTTAATATTTCCAACGCTCTATCACGGTCCCAAATCCGACATCGAGAAGGTCCTCAAAACTTGTCTGCCATTTAAGCCTTTTTTGGCGCTGCGCATAGGAGAAGTTTGGCCAGAATTGCCAAAAATTGGTTAAAATCAGTCTTTTCCTCCTCAAATTTGCCCCAGGCTCCTGCAAAAGTTGAAAAAGGTTGGTGGTCACTTTTCTTTTCCCTCAAAGTGTTCTTTTTTTCATCCATAATCAAATAAGAATAAGGTCAAACAACTTGATCCAAGACTGATCAAAAGCCATTCAAGAAAGGCCTCCTTGGCCAAAGCACAAATTTTGCAAGGGAAACAACTGTACTTGTTCACACATCTACAAGAATGATAAAGATTACTATCAGCATGATAAGAGGTAAGGTAATGGGGTATGATCATCACCAGAAGGCATCCACAAGAAGAGGAAGGCAGCAAGCTTGTGTTCAAAGAGAATCAAGGTTTTGTGATTGATTGACAAGTCAGTGTTGCCAAGCAAAGGAACATCAAAAAGACCACAAGGATAGAAGACACCTCAACACAACCAAGGACACATTGAAGATATTCATAAATCATGAATGAATAAGGGAAAAATATGAGGTGAACTAAATAGAAATAAATGAACTTGAAAGGGCTATAGAGAACTTAGAAGACAACACAGTTTATTTTTCTCTAACAGCCCTGAAACCTAGGATTTTGGAAATATGGATAGAACAGGTCCAATATAGATGATAAGGCCTCCTTCTTAATAGCAGATGGTATCCAAAGGACATCCAAGGTACCCTCTAGGGTTTTTCAAAGCAACATCACTTCACTACACCAAAGGAAGAAAATGGCAATGGATATCAGTTTAAGAGGCTAACTTCCCAAATACAGTCAAAGGTATTCAAAGTAAGAAAAAGAAGGCAAGCATAGGGTTGAGTATAAAAGAGAGGAATCAAGTTGAAACATGAGGTTAATGTTCAGAAAATGAGGTATCAAACTCCAAAAAGGCACTAAGGGATCAAAGGAAAATATACTATAAGCACATGTAGAAAATTAGAAGTGGCCAAGTGAAACCATGGCATGGTACAATTTGTTTAAACTCTGTGAAAAAATAGGTATGTTCCTACCCGAAAAATAAATAAGGAGATAAGGGACATGTTCAAGTCACCTACATTCAAAAATGCCAAAAGAGGACAAAAATTGTGTTTTCAATTTGTCAAAAGCATGCCTAAAGTAGTTTGAATAAATTCCCAGGTTTTCAAAGGTAAAATAGATGAAATATGCCTTTACACCCCCTCAGCCAACCATCACCACACTGAAGAAAAATACCTTGACGAGAACCTCCAAAAATCTTGCAAAAGATAAAGTTATCGGTCAAATGACAAAAAGGGGTTGAAGACATAGTAAAGTGGGTTTTAAACTTTGATTTATTTCTCTCAAAGAGTATAAAGGTCTTTTCATTTTTATTTCAAATTCACTTAGCCCTTGGAAGAGAGAAAAAATGCTTAAGGAAGAAAAACAGAGGTTTTCTGGTCATTTTTGGTAAAATTTCTCGGCGCTGCGCGTAGGCGGTGGTGTTGCACACAAAAACTTTGGCGCTGCGCACAGGGGAGAAAAGACAGCGTTAAATAACACTGCGCTGCGCATAGACGGACCGACACTGCACATAGGCACTAGCGTTGCGCACAGGTGAAGTTTGGCCAGAATTGCCAAAATGTTGGTCAAAATCAGTCCTTTCCTCCTAAAATTTTCCCCAGGCTCCTACACAAATTGAAACCACTTCACACCCACTTACCTCCACTCCTCCATTCCCCCCTAGAGATCATGTTCCATCACCTCAAACCATGCCTTTTCCACAAGGAGACTTACCTCTTTCTTCTTCTGTTGAAGCATCAAATGATGAAAACAGTGATAATGAAACAAGTCAAGAGGATGCAGAGAAAATAGAAATGGAAGACAATGAAGTTAGTAATGATGATGATGAGTCTGAGGAGCAAGAAAACAGTGATGCCTTTGACATTGATGGGCAAGAAAGCAACCTTGAGGCACAAATCATGGAAGAGGACAATGAGGCAGAAAGTGAGGACCTAGAAGACAATCAACAAGAAAATGAAGATGAAAGTCAACAAGAAAATGAAGATGAAGGAACAGAAGGTGATGAAGAGAAAATAGAATAACAAGAACATGGAGATAATGAGGCTGAAACAGAGTTTGAAGAGGCAGGCAGTGACCAAGGAAATAACAATGATAGGATAGGCAGTGAAGAAATAGACATAAAAAGAGATAGTCATGAATGTCATGAAACTAATCAGTGTCTTAATGACAATGAGAATGAAAGTGACAGTGCAGGGAATAATGAAGAAAAGGACACTAATTAGGAACAAGGTCAAAGTGAGACAAGTGAAGAAGCTGCTGATCAATTTAAAGGCCAATGTGACAGTATAGAGGGCAGTGAGGAAAATGAAGATGATAATGGTGCTGAAGGTCAGGACAACAGTGATCAAACAGAGCATGAAGTGATTGATGGAGACCACAGTAAATATATAGGAGCTTATGAAAACACCAAGGGTCACAACCAAGATAAGGACACTACCAAAACCATCATCACTCCTCTCACATGCACATACCACAAAGGGACAAGGCAAGTGTTTGCTGCCTCCAAAAGGAAAGGGGCCTTGCCATCTGCATCAACTCCAAAGCTGGACAAGGGCAAGGAAAAGATGGAAAAGGGTAAGCATCAAGTAAAGGTGAGGATAAGTAAGAGATTCAAGAAATCTACTCAAGAGCCTCAATTCATTGATCTAGATAGTGACAATGAGGACAAGGAGATGACCACGAGATTGCTACTCCTAACCAAAGATGTACAAATTAAGGAATGGGAAAGAGATTTCGAGATGACACAACGTGTCATTCAATATTACAAGAATGAACACAAGCACTTCAATAAGGTGAAAAGAGGCCTTGCTCTCCAAAAGAAAACGACCAAGCACTATGAAAAGAAACACAAGCTTGTTTGTGCCAAACTGAAGGAGTCCCTCATGGAGATAAAAAACCTAAAGAGGAAAAGTAGCATCATAGCCTTGGATTTTTTTCTTAGGCTTCTCAAAAAGTTTCCAAGGCCTCTTGAGGGACCACTCCACCGATTTTGGAAAAATTTGAACAAGATTTTGTTTTTTTGAAATTTTGAGGCCTCTATGCGCAACACCCTTGGCGCTACGCAAACATATGATGCATCCTTAGATTTCAAACTTGAAATTTTTGGATTCATCTCATCATCATCAGTCTTCTCACAAAATTTCAAATCATTTGGAGCAGTTTTGACCCCCCAAAAGGTCAAAAAACACCTTAATTTTGACCATTCTGCCTCATTTTCAGGCAAGGTGTTGCGCACAGAGCAGTGTTGGGAGAATGGATTTTTGGATAGTAAAATGGCACTAATTTAGGAAAAATTAAGTATTTATGGAATTTAGACTCATCAGGCTTTCCAACGAGCCATCACGGAGCCAAATCTGACATCGGGAAGGGGTCCAAAACTTAGTCACAAAAGACCCTATTTTCTGCTGAAGTGGCGCTGCGCAAATGGACTGTTTAAGTGTGTTTTGGACCAAAAGTCAACAAAACACACTAATTTATTGCAAAATGATATTTTTGAGTTTTTTGAGGTAAAACACCCTAGAATTAGGTGCAAGTAGTTATTATGGCATTTATTTCTTAGGATATTATGTGCCTTGGGCCTTGCATGGTCTCTTGGCCATAAATGACATTTATGGATGAATTTGACATTTTCCTACCATATTTAGGGTTTTTTAGCCCTCCTTTTCTCCATAAATAAAGCATGAGGCTCTCATTTATGTGGTTTTATTTTGATGAACTTGGAGAGAAAAACATGGTTTCTATGAGCTTGGAGAAGAAATTGGTTTTGTGAAGTTGATCAATGGCTTGCTTGGATTGATGATGGAGAAGCTTGTTTGCAGGATTCATAAGCTTGGATAATGGTGATGTGTTCTTAATTTCTTTATGTTTTCTTGTCTTTCATTATGTTTCATCCTTCCATATGCAGTAGATCAATAAAGAATAGGTTAAGACATGCTCTTTGAAGCACCTTAGTCTTCCTGCTTCCTACTGCCTTGATGTTTTCCTCTGTTTGGTTATCTTAAGGAATTCTTGATTACTCCTTAGGTCCACCTAAGTTTTTTTTGTTTCATGTATGGATTAGTATGCTAGTTTACAAGTATGATTCACGGTATGCCCTGCTTATTTGAAGTTATCCAAACTCTGCCTTGAAACCTTTCTTTGGAATATTGTCTACTAGGTTAAGTCAAAGAGGTCTCATTCGATCTTGCCCTTTGTCCATGCTTTGTTGAGATTCAACAAGATGATGAGCTTAGTGAAAAGAGTCGCCTTCACTAAGTGGGCCCGCAGGCTATTTTTGGCGCAAGTCTATTTTTAGACTATGTCTATTTCTAGACATGGTGATCATATTTCAGAAGTTGCAAGATGCTATTTGTGGATGGTTGGTCAAGTTGGAAAAATAGATGAAATTCGATTTTTAGAATATTTGGCGAAGTCTATTTATAGATCGTCAATCTAAAAATAGAAGTGTCGATTATTATTAGCTCTTAATAATAATCCGACAATAAACAACAACTTATTCTCTTGGAGCACTTAATTTCAGTGCACAGATTTGGAAAATCAGTGGGCTGAAGGAATTACGCAATTCTTAGGGTTTACTGGTGGTTCATGCATGGAGGACTCGCTAGGAATCAAGTGGAAAAGTTATGACAAAGTTGGAAGAGTAGTTCATGGAGTTGTATTCAGCTTAACTCAATAGACTCGCTGAGCTAGTTTTATCTAGTCTAACCGAATGATACACTAGTGAGAGTGGAGTGAATTAATTAGTTAATTAATTCACAAATACAACTCATTAATCAACTACACAAATACAAATGGGCGCAACTACAAAGGTATGTTAGTTCCGTGGAGACCCAAAGGAGGGGATAGGTGAAAGGGCAAGATGGACTATCTGTTGTGACTATAGTGATGCATTGATTGCACCACACACACATTGGAGTTGCCAATGAGGATTGTGCAGTCAAGGCAAGGGTAATTCGAATTCATTTAGAGCTATTCTTCAAAAAAGTGATCGCACTATCTTAGGGAGGCATGCTGAAAGGTGGTTAGAAATCTGGTGCATGGATCATATTTCTTCATTTCAATTAGTGTGTGATGATTTATTGTACTTAGAGCTTGATGTACTAAGCTTTGTATGAGATTTTTACATGATCTACATGATACATAATATATGATAGTTGGGGTTTTCAGCTTCAGGCTTCCCCGTTAAACAATTGTGTTATGTGCAATTGTTTTTATTTATGCTTCACATGTGTTTGCAATTAATTTTCCGCAAAAGATTAACAGTGGAATGATTCTGTATTTTGCAAGAAGTTAAATATTGTGAGATCAGGGGAATATGGATGTATGCATGCTTAGTGTATACTATTTTCTACATGGTATCAGAGTAGTGTTAATTCTTGAAGATTGTAATTGCGAATAATTGTTGAGTTTGTGCTGGTGGACAATTCAAATTTGCTACAGACAATTCTTGGTGCAGAAGTTGAGTATACGTTGAAATTTCTTTCAATGGTTTGCGATTGGAGTATTCCCTTGATGGGAACTTGAATTACATAGCCTGGAAGGATAGGATGGAGGCGGTTCTGGAGGATAATGGAATGAAGGATTTCATCGATAGCGATGTTCCTAAGTCAGGATCTAGCGATGCTGCACTACTTGACGCATGGAAAAAGAAGATAGCAAAGACACGAAGAATTATGTTGGAAGGTATGAGGACCATATTGTGTCCAGCCTTCACAGGAAAGCCACTCCATTCTTAATGTGGAAGGCTTTGACAGATTTTTTCCAAAGCAACAACGACCAGAGGAAGTTGGCGCTAAAAGACAAGCTCATAAAAATAAAAATGGAGAAGGGCGACATTATTCCAAAATATCTCACGAAGTTTGTCCACTATAGGGATGAACTGGGAAGTGTGGGGATTACTGTTGATGATGAAGACTTGGTGAGCTTGGCCCTCCTTAGGCTTTTGAAGAGTTGGCATAGCTACGAAGACTCTGTCAATCGACGAGAGAAACTGCTGGGATGGAGCGACTTTGGTCGGATCTTGTGCAGGAGGAGATAAGGCGGGGTACCAGGGATGTCTCTTCATTGAAGAATGAAGATGAAGATAATTTCTCTTTGGATACCAAAGAAAGGAAAGGGAAGGGGAAGAAATTTCCTTCAAAATCCAAAGCTAAAGGCAAGAAGCAGTATTTGTCCAAGGTGAAGTGTTTTTACTGTCACGAACATGGGCATTTCACCACTAACTACCCACAAAAGAAGAAAAAAAGAAGGCCGCTGGAGCTATAGCTGGAGAGGCCTTGGCCTCGCAATTTGAAATTGATTTCTCTTTGATCGCATGCTTGGTTTCAAGCTATATGGGATTGGTGTGGTATCTTGATAGTGGTGCATTTTTCCATATGACTGGAGACAAGGAGTTGTTTAGTGACTTGGAGGAGAAGGACCTCCAGATGCATATAGAGATGGGCGACGATGGTCGATACAGTGCAACCGACATTGGGACCATTACTTTTGAGAGGGAGTCCGGTAATCCATTCTTGTTGAAGGATGTTATGCATGTTCCAGGTCTGAAGAAGAACTTGGTATCGGTCGCAATGTTGGAAGACAAAGGTTATGATGTTGTTTTCAGTGAGGGAAAATATTTCCTTCGACATAAAACAACAGGTTAAACCAAGAAGATAGGGATTTGAGTTAAGAATCTCTACAAGCTGGAGGTAGATGGATGCGCTGCAATGGTGGGAAAAGCAGAAGAAGTGGTGAGCCAGGATGAGGGCGAATTATGGCACAAGAGATTGGGCCATCTTCACCATGGTGCTTTGAAGATTTTGCAGCAGATTTCTACTAGACTTCCCAAGGGTAATCTTGTGTAGTCAGATCAGTGCAAGGGATATACTATGGGTAAGTTTGTGAAGACCACCTTTCATGAGAAGGAGAACCGTGCTTCGGTGATCCTGGAGAGAATTCACACAGACGTGTGTGGACCTTTCTTGGTTGCTTCAACAGAAAAACACAGGTATTATGTTATATTTGTTGATGACTATTCTCGTAGATGCTGGATCTTCTTCATGCAGAAGAAGAGAAAAACATTCTCAAAGTTCTGTGAGTTCAAAGCATTGGTGGAGAAGGAGTCGGGGAAGCAAGTGAAAGCTCTATGGAGCGATAATGGTGGTGAATACATCTCGGGCGAATTCAAAGACTTCTGTAGAAAATAAGGAATTCGAAGAGAACTCATAGCGCCTCATAACCCACAAAAAAATGGGGTCATGGAGTGGAAGAACAAAATGATCGTGGGTGATGCACGAGCGATGCTACATGACCAAGGCCTACTGATGCACTTGTGGGCGGAAGCATGCAACATTGTGGTTTATGTGAAAAACTGTTTTCCTCATAGAGTACTTGGCATGAGTACACCTGAAGAAGCTTTTACTGGTAAGAAGCCTGATATTTCTCATTTGAAGATTTTTTTCTCATCTGTTTACATTCATGTGACAAAGGACGCCAGGAAGAAACTGGAGCTAACTGCAGAAGTTGGGATATTTGTGGGGTACACAGAAACACCCCATAATTATTGCGTGTATTTTCCAGACAGTCAAATGACTGTGGTGCAACGGGATATAAAATTAAATGAGGTGAAAGCCATGAATTTGTCGCTTGAGAGGGAGCTACACTTGCACGAAGAGGAGGAACTTCTTGTTCCCAAAGATGAGCCTCTAGATGTGGATCCACAAGATGAGATTCATGGAGTGGAGGAGTCCACTCATGCAGAACCAAACATTAGACAAGGCAGAAATCAGACCACAAAATCTGAGAGACTGAAGCTTAATGCGACACAGAATGTAGGAGTCCCTATATCACAGCACAGACAGAGACAGTCACCTGACTGATTTACTGGATACATGGCTCTGATGAGCAAGTGTATCGTGACAGAGCCATCTTATTTTGAATAAGAAGTGCAGGAGCCCACATGGGTAGATTCCATGGTGGAGAGTATGAATCCATTGTCAGAAACAGTGCTTGGGAGATTGTTCCAAGGCCGGTGGGAAAATCAGTTGTAGGATTGTAATATTCCCAATTGGAAATGCTCAGCAAGGCATGCCTGAACAACACATTTTTCAGGAATGGCTACTACAGGATTTGAAACCAAGACCTGGATCCCTTAGATAAATGTATCTAAGACCAAAATACAAGAGGAGGCTCCAAACAAATCACTCTAGGTGGGTTAAACAGATCTCCCACACCTAGTTTTCTTGGAAAAGTGCCGGATGAAGGGACTGCAACAATGTATGAACATATAATGGAGTAGCAGTGTTATATTAATGCATAGAGTTTTAGAGTATATCAATAGCCATCATATTAGATCATAGCAGCAAAATGTATTCAAGACCTTGAGGAAAGATTCACTCAAGGTAGGCAATACAAGCCTCAATAGATCATGTACATGAAATGTGAAATACACTGCTACACTGAAAATTCCCTAGGCTATGACTGCGCAATTTATAGGAGGAACTACTACAGAAATAATATTAATGCAAAGATATGGAAATGTATGGCTCAAATAATTTGGGGGAGCAAAGCTCTAAACTCCTGAAAACAATAATACATCAACCCTAGAAGGAATGGCTGAAATATACAAAAATGGAAAAATGTCGGAGTTACAGTGTAGCAACTGCAACTCAAGAACTGGAAATAGATGGAGAAGGCTAAAGATGTTGCATCCGATGAAGAGACCTCCTCCAATGGATCTTCCAAGTGAAAGGCTGATCCTAACACTGAAGATATAACCCTCCAAACAATACTGCAAACCCTCACTGCAGATGCACACTGAAAATAACGTAGTCACTAAGGGATACTACGCTGTAGGTGGAATAGAATGTGATGGCCAAGTGCCAAGATCTGAAATATGCTTTGAGTCCTTCCTCACTGATCTCCCAAAGGAAATAATGCTTCCTCCTCTGAAAAACAAGCCAAGGAATGGTGTTGTGGAAACTCCACTGCAATAGCCTGCAACACAACGTTATACTTCAGCAGAAATAACGTTGTAGCTGAAGGAGGTAGCTTGGCCTCGAGCCTAGATATGGAGAAATGAAGTGAAATCACTAAAGAGGCCTCTCAATAAGGATAAGGAATCCTAAACATGAATTCCTTGTGCTAAACAACACTACAATTCTGCTAAACAATAGGAGACTGCAAATAGTCTAAACAGACCAAGAAATCAATAATCATAGACATGAGTAACAATGGCTGCCTTGCCCTCATTTTAAACAAATGTAAGCTCTCTCTCCATGGGTCCCACTCATTAGGGTTTCCTTCATCAAGGAATCTTCCCTCCTCTTTCACTACGCTGTCTGACAAGATGATCTCCACCCCCTATCACTGTGCTATTTAACTTGGTCAAACTTGACCTTGTCCTAATGAAAATGTCCCTTTTCACACATGAGGGTGTGAAATCCAGCTCCAATGATGATCCCCTTTCATACTAAGAGGGATTTTATTCCTATTTCTGAAATGAATGGGCCTCCTTACCCATTTATCCATCTCCTAAGTGCAAATAGCAAAAATTAATATTCCATTTAGCAGTATGCTAAAAGTGGAATATTACAGTCCTCCCCTCTCAAATATTGCTTGTCCTCAAGCAAGTGCAGGGATAGACTGAGTTGTTTATCCTCCTCTGTTACACTGAAAACTGTCACCTTGACATTCTGCTGACCGTATGAGCTCATTATTACTCATACTTCCTCCTTTTGCAAGTCTAATATACCAGCTCCTCATATCAAGCTTCAAAATCAGAAGAAAATCCTTAAAATCCCCTAAGAATTGGTATCGCACTTTCTCCATGCATTCCCTGCGGTCCCGCACCTAAAGCTCAGCCTGCATGCGGAACCATACCGCACGTTCTTTGTGTAATGGGTGTGGACCTCTGTAAAACATAAAAAGGCGAGAAAATGAAGATTAAAAAGTGAATTCCAGGTGAATTCTAGAAGATTCTAGACGGAAATTCTCGGAATGGATACGCTTTGAAGCTGGTTCATGCATCCCTTTCTTAATGGAGCTAACCCCTTGATGTAAGGAGCTTATCCCTTTGAAGGAGGATTCTATCCCTTCATATTTGGAACTAGAAACCTCCTCTCTTTCACTATAAAAAGAGGCCTTGGGTAGCCTCAAAGGGAGTTAAAGCTTATGAGATTTGAAGTGAAATGCTGTTGAGTTTTAGACTTGAGTAACTTAATACTTTCTGTGAGGTTAAATCACTTATCCTCATTTGTCTTAGTTCAAGAGTGCAATGCTTGTCAGAGTAAAGGAGATTCCTACTTCGGACCCCGGGAGGACCTGCACAACATCAAGGCACAGGTTGTAAAGGTTTTCTATCTTTAAAGTTAATACAAATATACTCATTTCTCTCATTAAACTGTCAATTTGTGGTTTATTTCATAAATTCCTTGATCATTATGATAAGCATGATTTATGATAATGTCTATACAAGTGCTGCTTAATCTTTTTCCTTGTTTGTGATTGCAGATATACGAAGGACGTTCTTTCAGTGCACGGGAAGGACTTCAACAAAATCAAGTAAGCAAGCAAAGCGTTGGATATAAGGTAGGCCCTGCACCCGTAAAGTGTTTTTATAAATTGCATATGCTTAGAGAGAGATTAGTATAATTGGCTGTTTGTTGCTAGTTACCTTTTGTACTAGAGAGATCGGTCTTGTCCGCAAGACGGATTAATCTACACAACATCCTCTCCCTATAGCATCCACCTATGATGAACTCCTCCAAGTAAGAGGATGCTGTCTGATCAATCAAATCTCCACATTGCTCCTCCTTATCATGTAAGTTAGCTATCAAGCTATCATCATGTAAAGGTGAAATACTCAAGAGGATAGAAAATTGATGTCTAGAGGTCCCTTTGAGGAATGGGATCTGGAATCTAATGGGAATCATCCTCCCCATATGGATCCTCCATCTCCAAGCTATTAGCCATGCAAAATGAGTCACCTCCCAACTAGGCAACTCCTGAAAATTATCCTCCACCTTTGGCACCGGCAAAATAGGTGGGCTGAAAATCTGAACATGGTAGGCAAGGTAGCCTACCCCACGCTGTCCTTCTCTCCACTCATGATAAGTGTAGATTATGTGCTGGTATTTGGCTGCAAAATTATTGCCCTTAAGTGGAAAAATGAAGAACAATCTTCCAAGGATCTTCCCTCCATCATTGAAGAACAAGCTGGCCCAAAAAAATTCATCCATGATGAATAGGACATGGTCATCATAGAGTATCCAAATGAGATGTTTGCTGGAGGTTGTACATGATGCTGTATGATACAAAGAATGTCTCAAGAGGATACAACACAGTCTCACCCACTACAGCTTCAGAAAATAGCATGGCAAGTAATATATTGATAAATGGCTAGCTGTAAAAATCATCACATCTACTAATGAATAGTAAATGGCTGAGGGTATCAACTGAGCATACAAGACATAATCAAAAACTTGCCCATGGTTATACAATGGATGGCTGCCACCATAAAACTCATGGCCCACCTCAAAAATGAATAAGTACTTGGTTGTGGTGGCCATATCTCCTTTCATGCTCCCATTAGAACATGCAAAGTAAAAAATGTGGGAATCTCCTTCCCTCGAGGACACATCCAACCCATGTGTCAACCTTCCAATCATTATTTCATCAATAAAAAAAACAATATCAGAAAATGAAATCATGATTAGTATCAAAATGAATGAAATAATGATAGTTTCATGTGGTACTTGAAGGTACCAACAGTCTCCCAAGCAGATACAACACAGTTTTGCAAACTGCTGCTTCAGAAATTTACATGGCAAAATGTTTCTTGATACATGATTAATCATGCATGTCATCATATAGTAAATGGTTGGGTGCAAAAAATGAACATACATGTAATGATAAAACATTTTCCCAAGGCCACATAAAAGAGGGCTACCTTCATCATATAGTTTGGCCCAACTTTGATCATGGAGCAGTATGAAAAACTTTCCCTCTTGTAGAGCAATGCACTGCATAGTAATGGTAAGAGCATCAAGTATTGTGTTAGCCAATCAAGAAGTGAAAAAACAAATTTATTACCATATGTTGGAAGTAAGATGATATATGGATCCATGAATGAGTCCTCCATAGTGGTTTGGTATGCCTCCATGAAGAGGAATGAACTATGTGCTGCATGAAGATCCTTCTTCTCATGCTTGGAAGCCCACGTCAAGAAGAACATATCACAGTAATATATGTCTCCATCCACTACCCTATCATTCTCACATCCTCCTTTTCCACCAAGTGCATCCAATGTGAAGTGATCCTGGGGACACTCCATCCATACACCCTTAGAGAGAGTATATGCCAAGTGATGGCCAAACTCTTTCAAGAGTAGCCAGCGCAGCCAAGCCTCCTCCTGCTCGGTGTCATATATTTGCAAGTGGCTTACCAGCCTCTTTCTCCTCATCCACATCCACTCAATCACTTGTGGATTTCTCCTTCTATTATTTCCCTTGGTACTCCTCCCATGAGGGCTACCATCCTCCCAAGCCAAATCTCTCTCCTTGCATTTCATGGAAGTTTGAAATGCAACTCTTTGGAGATCTCTTAGAGAAGATCTCTCATCCATGACTATGTTGAATCCATAAGGATCCAAGGGTGATGAAGATAAAATCTCCTTTCCACCATTGTTTGACATCACTGTTAATCTCTCCAATGATGTAGTGGCTGCCTCATAGTCCAACTTAAGGATGGTTACATAGTTTTTCATAGGAGTGTCATGGTTTATTTCATCCTCCAAAAGTTCACACTCCAACCTCAAGGGCTATGTAAAACTCAACAAAGATGCATGAGCATGATGGTTCACCTCCTCCTTGAACCATTTGCATAGCGCAGTGCAATCATGTTGCTCTAGACTAGAAATGTGTATTGATCCTTGGTCATATAAAGATGAATTTCCACAATCCTTTAAAATATTTGCTGAAATAGAAAGTGGAATTTCATTCATACCTTGGTGGAACTTGGGAGCTCTTTGTATGGCTGTAATAGTTCTCTCCTCCATTGTAATGGCTGCCCCATCTACAGATGTAGAAGGCTGCTCACCCAGGGCTGTGATAGTGCTGGTACAATTCTGTTCCCATGGTGGTGTGGGATTTTCCTCCTTTGATCCTTCTCCATCAAAGGTTTGAATCAACCTTTGAGTGAACTCTGAAAAAGTGTTCACCCTTGCATGGCTCAAGTGGCTGAACCACCAAACATTGGATTTACCCTCTAAGTGTAGCGTTGCAACTTCCACTGCTTCCCTCTCTACAACTAGATGTAGTAGGAAGAATGCCTCTAGCTTCCTTACCCAAGCTCTTGCTGTAGATGACCCATCAAATGTAGACAATAGGAATCTATTTCCTTTGATTTCCATTTTGCTGCAAGGCTTCCTCTCCTCCTTCCACTGAATAAAATATGGGAGAGATAGAGTTTCTTTGAAAGCTCTAGATTGAGATCTGTATTCACCCAGGTATTTACTTAAGATCTGATGATCCAAGTATCTCCCATGCTTATCTTCTTCTTGTGAGCAGGAAGTGCATGGACCTTCCTTTCTTTTTGCTCCTTCTCCTTGGAGAGGTTCCTTCTAGATCTAAAAAGTGATGAGAGTAATATCATCCTATCCATCATTATGATCTTCTTCTATATTATTTGGCTGAAACTCACAGGCTGAGCCAAGATGGCAGCTTGGATACCACTGTGATATTCCCAATTGGGAATGCTTAGCAAGGCATGCCTAGCAAGGCATGCCTGAAAAACAATTTTTTTAGCAATGGCTGCTACAGGATTTGAAACCAAGACCTGGATCCCTTAGATAAATGTATCTAAGACCGAAATCCAAGAGGAGGCTCCAAACAAATCACTCTAGGTGGGTTAAACAGATCTCCCACACCTAGTTGTCTTGGAAAAGTGCCCAAGGAAGGGACTGCAGCAATGTATGAACATATAATGGAGTAGCAATGTTATATTAATGCAAAAAATATCAGAATATATCAATAGCCATAATATTAGATCCTAGCAGAAAAATGTATACAATATCTTGAGGAAAGAGTCACTCAAGATAGGCAATACAAGCCTCAATAGATCATGTACATGAAATGTGAAATACACTGCTACACTGAAAATTCACTAGGCTATGAATGCGCAGTTTATAGGAGGCACTGCTACAGAAATAATATCAATGCAAAGATATGAAAATGTATGGCTCAAATAATGTGGGGGAGCAAAGCTCTAAACCCTTGAAAACAATAATACATCAATCCTGGAAGGATTGGATGAAATATACAAAAATAGAAAAATGCCAGAGTTATAGTGTAGCAGCTGCAACTCAAGAACTGGAAATAGATGGAGAAGGTTGAAGATGCTACATCTGATGAAAATACCTCCTCCAATGGATCTTTCAAGTGAAAGTCTGATAAACACTGAATATCTAACCCTCCAAACAATACTGCAAACCCTCACTGCAGAAGCACATTGAAAATAATGTAGTCACTAAGGGATACTGCGCTGTAGGTGGAATAAAATGTGATGGAAAAGTGCCAAGATCTGAAATATGCTCTGAGTCTTTCCTCACTAATCTCCAAAAGGAAAGAAGGCTTCCTCCTCTGAAAAACAAGCCAAGGAATGGTGTTGTGGAACCTCCACTGCAACACCCTGCAACACAATGTTATACTTCAGCAGAAATAACGTTGTAGCTGAAGGAGGTGGCTTGGCCTTGAGCCTAGATGTGGAGAAATGAAGTGAAATCCCTCAAGAGGCCTCTCAAGAAGGAGAAGGAATCCTAAACAATAATTCCTTGTCTAAACAACACTGCAATTCTGCTAAACAATAGGAGATTGCAAATAGTCTAAACATACCAAGAAATCAATAATCATAGACATGAGTAACAATGGCTACCTTGCCCTCCTTTTAAACAAATGCAAGCTCCCTCTCCATGTATCCCACTCATTATGGTTTCCTTCATCAAGGAATCTTCCCTCCTATTTCATTGCGCTGTCCCACAAGATGATCTCCACCTCCTATCACTGCGCTGTTTGACTTGGTCAAACTTGACCTTGTCCTTATGCAAATGTCCCTTTTCACACATGAGGGTGTGAAATCTAGCTCCAATGATGATCCCCTTTCATAATAAGAGGGATTTTATTCCTATTTCTGAAATTAATGGGCCTCCTTACCCATTTATCCATGTCCTAAGTGCAAATAGCAAAAATTAATATTCCATTTAGCAGTATGCTAAAAGTGGAATATTACAAGGATCAAGATGGATCTATAATGTAAAGCAAGCTGCTGATGGGAGCGTCGAGAAGTATAAGGCAAGATTTGTTGTACGGGGCTTCTCACATATTGAGGGGATTGATTATGAAGAAACCTTTGCACTTGTCGCACGATATTCTTCCATAAGGACCATCCTTGCTCTCTCAGCGCTGATGGGTTGGCACATTCATCAGATGGATGTGAAGACTACATTCCTTAATGGGATCATTGAGGAAGAGGTGTACATTGAGAAACCTGAAGGATTTGAGATCTTCAGTAGCGAGTCACATGTGTGCAGGCTCAAAAGAGCGCTGTATGGGCTGAAGCAAGCACCTCATGCTTGGTACACTCGGATCGACAACTATTTCACTGGACTTGGCTTCACCAAGAGTGAGGCAGATGCAAACTTGTACAAAATTGTGGTGGAGGGTAAGATTTTAATCATTGTTCTTTATGTTGATGGTTTAATACTAACGGGTGATGAACAGTTGATACACTCATGCAAGGAAGATCTTGCAAAGGAGTTTGAGATGAAGGATTTGGGCCTCCTTCATTATTTCCTTGGATTTGAAATATGGAAGCGGGAAGGTGAACTGTTGGTGTCTCAAGGCAAGTATGCATGAGAGATACTTGAAAAGCTTCACATGCAAGGCTGCAAGCCTATCGACACTCCTCTTCCAGGAAATTGGAGGAAAGAGGATGCTATATCGGCAAAGGTAGTGGATGCCACTGTTTATCAACAGTTTGTGGGTTCGCTCATGTATTTAGTTAATATAAGATCAGACATATGCTATGCGGTGAACCAAATTTCACAAGCGATGGTTAAGCCTACCAAGCTCTTTTGGAAGGCATGCAAGCATATCCTAAGATATCTCAGGGGCACATTTGAGTATGGTTTATGGTACAGACAGACAAATGAGGTGAATTTTCATGGCTTCACGGATGTGGATTGGGGAGGCAGCCCAACAGACAAAAAGAGCACATCAGGAGGGATTTTTAGTATTGGATCTACGACAGTTTCTTGGTACAGTAGGAAATAAAGATCAGTGGCACTCAGTTCAGCGGAAGCAGAATACATGGCAACAAGTCAAGTTGCATGTGAGGCTATCTGGATGAGGAAGATCTTGGTCGGTTTGTTCGGTTCACATTTAGATCCTACAATGATACATTGTGATAATCAGAGTTTCTTTAAACTCTCGATTAATCCTATGTTTCATGATAGATCTAAACATATTGATATGTGATATCATCATATCAGAGATTGTGTGCAGCGGAAGATCATGTTGCTTCAATACATTCCTACGAAAGATCAAGATGTAGATATTTTGACGAAGGTGCTCACCAGGAGAAAATTCAAATACCATAGAGGTAGTATCGGGGTGAAGGATAATCCCTATCTTGTTGAAAGGGAGTGTTGAGATTCAAAAAGATGATAAGCTTAGTGAAAAGAGTCACCTTCACTAAGTGGGCCTGCAGGCTATTTTTGGCGCAAGTCTATTTTTAGACATGGTGATCATATTTCAGAAGTTGCAGGATGCTATTTGTGGATGGTTGGTCAATTTGGAAAACATGAATACCTCATTTTAGAATATTACGGGTTCATTTATAGATCGTCGATCTAAAAATAGTATGTTTCGATTATTATTAGCTCTTAATAATAATCCCATAATAAACAACAACTTATTCTCTTGGAGCACTTAATTTCAGTGCACAGATTTGAAAAATCAGTGGGCTAAAGGAATTACACAATTCCTAGGGTTTACTGGTGGTTCATGCATGGAGGACTCAGTTAGAACTGAAGTGGCAAATTTATGACAGAGTTGGAAGAGTAGTTCATGGAATTATATTCAGTTTAAATCAGTTAGACTCAGTTGAGCTAGTTGTATCTAGTCTAACTGAATGATACACTAGTGTGAGTGGAGTGAATTAATTAGTTAATTAATTCAAAAATAGTAACTCATTAATCAACTGAACAAATACAACAGTTAACTACAATGCATTTCAGTTCGAGTGGAGACCCAGTGGAGAGATAGGTGAAAGGGCAAGTGATGCATTGATTGCATCACACACACATTGGAGTTGCCAATGAGGATTGCGCAGTCAAGGCAAGGGTAATTCGAATTCATTCAAAGCTATTCTTCAGTAGGGATTGTGCAGTGGAGGCAGGCTATCAGGTGGCAATAAATTGGTGCATGCATTTTCAGATTTCTTCTGATTAGTGTGTGACGATTGATTGTACTGAAAGCTTGATGTACTAAGCTTTGTATGAGATTTTTACATGATCTCCATGATACATAATATATTATAGTTGGGGTTTTCAGCTTCAGGCTTTCTCGTTAAACAACTGTGTTATGTGCGATTGTTTTTATTTATGCTTCACATGTGTTTGCAATTAATTTTCTGCAAAAAGATTAACAGTGGAATGATTCTATATTTTGCAAGAAGTTAAATATTATGAGATCATGGGAATCTGGATGTATGCATTCTTAGTGTATACTAATTTATGCATGCTTATCAACTTGTTTCAGAGTTCTTTATAGCTTGATATAAGATGTTTAGGAGTTCCCTCTTCAGACATTGAGTTATTTGTGTTATCTTATATGTTTTCCCAAATTATGAAGGTGAATTTACTAAAGTTAGAAGCTCTTATGATTTCTATGTTTCACTGGAATGTTTATCTTGGATATTTATCAGTTTAAGTATTGTTCATTGAGCTTAATGGTTTGAACTACCTCATGAGTTATAGCTTTTAACTATTTGTATTTAAGACCTCTTGGTTTTTTGCCCAAACTTGATGTTCACTCAACCTCACACATTGCCTTAAGGATCCATTAACCTTGCTAGATTGGCCGTGCAACACACTCTTATTCATCATTGAGATACTCATGACTTTCATTGAATCCATAGGCCAATGATTCAAAGACCTCTCACTCCACCTATTCAACTTGACCATCTTACCCAACCAAAATAATCAACAAACCCTACACTTAACAACTAGCCTAAAATTAAAACCCTAAAGAAAAAAGAACACATCCTTTGCACCCAATAGAGAGATCCCTCTCTGAGTCTAGGAAGGCTAGGTCCTAGGACTCCAAAGACTGGTTCCATGTTATCCTGTCATTTGGTATACCAATCTGGCAAATAACGGGACCCGAACATTCTGGAAATCACGGTGGGACCTTCTGAGTATGTTCATGCTTAAATATTCCTTAAAAGTTTTAGAAACCCTTGACTGATAGTATCTGGTGGTTTATCTGCCACCTCATCGCCACCCTAAAATTCTGGCGATCATGGTGGGACCTTTTGATTTAGTGACAAACTAAGTATTCCTTAGATCTTAGAAAACTCACAAACATGCTTAGATTGGTATTTAGTTGCTGAAGGTGGACAACAAGAACATCCTTAAAACAGTAAAAATCATCCACCTGGCGACTCCACTGGTCTTTAGTAGCCCTGTTAAGCCCACTAGTTCTCATAAACTCCCCTGGGAATGCATTAAGCAATCCCAATCATGTTGATGGTGGAAAAAAAAGTTGAAATATTCCACCTGACGACTCCCCAACCCTTAATAGACCTAATGACTCCACTAGTAGAGAAATATAGACTGGTTGAAAAGATGTAGTGACCTCTTTTTGATAAAAAAAGATGGATCCAAGTATGAACAGAGAGGAAAATCTAGAGATGTTGATAAATACATTCAGCAAATTGATGCATCTACTTGACAAGAAAGAAGAAAAACACAAGGTTAAGGTTGGTGCTGCTTATTCAAAACAAGCTATACTTCTTCCTTGAGAAAAACAAACTCAATCACTACATGACAAGAAAAACAAACAAAATATGTATGATGAGCAAGATTGCAAAGAAGAAAATGAAGAAGGCTTCCAAGTAGGTACTAATTACTTTCCTACATCTTGTGCTTCACTATTAAGAGAGCATTGCAAGCAAGTTTCAAATAAAAACAGAGAGTAGTGCTCTAAAGAATCAATCAGCCATCTTGAAATCACAAAATCTGGAATAAAGGAAGTATCAACACATTTAGAGTCTCTACCCTTATGCTTCAATTCCTTTCAGATTTTAAAAGGAAATTAGCACCCCAAGAACCTGTCAGAGGCAACTTATGAATCTCATGCTCAAAGTAACTATCACGAAAATCAAGAAGAGTTGATAGAGGATGAAACCAATCAAGAAATGAAGGAACACCCACAGGATCTCCCTAAAAACACAAGTGATGATTCATCATCTCTTCTAGGTAAGGCTCAAGAAGACATTCAACCTCTCAATCAACTTTCACAAGAGAGAGAGAACTACTGTAGTCATTTCCAAGGAAAAAAAAAAATTCCCTCTTTTTTAACTGAAGAAGAAATAAATCAGCTTCTAAACATGAAGACAACATCTAAGGTTTCATATGACCAAAAAATTTCTGTTCATTCCCCTGCTAATCCTGTCTACCATAAGTCAGAAAGTGAATTTGTAGATCAATTCAAAGAAGAACAAATTGGTAATCCAATATGTTTGATTGATGAAATTATTTATGTTGATGATTCTCCAAATTTTGATCAGTCTAATGATGATGATGTTCTCGAAACAGAATCTAACCTTGTAGAGCCATCAACAGTTGATTTGTGGGATGAAGTTAATTATCATCATATTGAAAGCAGTAATCAGCCAGGATAGGTCACCTATGACATTGATGAGGAAATCCTTGTGAGTTTACAAGTAAGTGAGAAGTCTCCGACTTTCCGCTCTGTTTCACTTCAGTCCATTAGAAATAACTTTCATGAAATTGGAAATCAGGAGTCTTTCAGCTTTGATGTTGAGGTTGAGGAGGATGATGAAATTCTTGAGCAAGTTGTCAATGCGAAGCTTTTTCCTGAAATGGTTGAGGAAATAATTGGGACATGGAAACCTCCTTAAATCCAGATTTGCAGCAACTAAGTTCCTTTGAATTACAAATTGTAGATGAAGGCATGGAAATTAATGATCGTGAGAAAGTTGCTGCAATTCTTTCTCAAGAAGATTTGTTGCCAAGGAGTGCTCGTACTCATCAACATGGTGGATTTCACACAGAGCTCAACTCACTCTATCAAAGCACATCAAGATTGTTAGAGGATAACATTGCCATATATGATGAATCTACCAGTTCAGATGATCATGAGGAAGAGGTGGAGTTTCTTTCCCAAAAGAGTCCCAAGCATAGCCAAGTGGAAGAAGGAGTAGTCCTGAAAGAAGCTTATGTCTCAAATCCTCTAGATCAGGTATTATTCCAAGATCCATTTGTTGTTTTCCTTGATAAATCTAAAGTAGGAGTATGCTTAGCTAATAATAGTTTGTTGCAAAGTGTGAGAGAAATTTTAAGCATTACTGTTCGAAAACAAGTGAGGTGGAAGTAGCCTTTTGATTTCTTTAGCACTCTCAAAGAGCTGAAACAAGATCAATCATGGAACCATCTACTTGATTGGTTATATTGGAAAAGGGAGTTCACCAAATGAATGTATATCATGTATAGGTTAGATTAGGATAGGTAGGTATGCAAAATAAACTCAGCCTTGTGAGCATCCTTTTAGTTCTAGATTGTTTGGAAAAAATGAAAAAACACAAAAACAAAGAAAGGTAGAAAAAGAGGGAAAATTTAAAGAAGAGGTACAACCCCATACCCAAAAAATAGTACTACTGAAAGTGAGCAACCTTAAATGCCACTGTTGGTTAAAAAATAAGGTCTTGTTTTAGTCATCTAGCCTAATCATGGCTGAGACATGTTTTCAATTTATTGTTGATAAGTTAGTGAAAGATAGTTAGTCAAATTATGCAAACTTGACTTGTCAAAAGATGGATTAGGGAAGAAAGATACCGGTTCCACATGCTTAAATCAGAACCAAGGATAAAAATGGGGATGAATAGAAAACAATGTATCACATCCCTGATTTTTCTAGTCTTATTTTGTACAAAAATAACATTTGTGTGCAACTTTTTCTTATGCCACAAACCCATGGTAAGTCAGATTGTTTAATCCTGATTTAAGCCATGTTTTCAATTTCATGTTTATAGCTTAGTGAATGAATCCTGTCAAACAGTTTAATCTTGACAGTTGGATAGTCTAGGTAGAGAATGAAAATTTCATTAGGATAATTTGGACTTTTGGAGGAAATAATATAGAAGTAGATAGTTTGTTTTCATTTCAAAAAGAAGAAAATGTCAAGGGTTTTCCAGTCCAAGTGCACCCAAGGAAGAAAAAATGTTAGGCAAGTAGGTTGGGTAGGTAGATATGAAGTTGATCTGATCATGTTTTTCAAATTTATTAAGATCATAGCTTCACAACAAGTATCATCAATTGAAAAGAGGTAAAAATATGCCCAATGGATGAGGCACTGGTCTCCATCAAGCTAGAGATCCGAAATTTATGTACACCTCCTGAAAAGGAGCTGCCCTCCCCAAGTGGAGCCACTGTTAGTCATCCATAATTTTCTCTATCTGAAGATGACCAAGTATCGGTTCTAGATTTCTAGAAACAAATTTCATGAACATTGTGAGTTCTAGAAATCTCACTACCTTCATTATCCTTAAGATAAAATTTTTACTATTTCATCATCCCATTATGTCAAGATTAGCTCACCCATTCCAAAAGACCCATCATAGTCTCATGTCACTCAGTTTGTCTTTGTTGTGTCACCTTTGGCGTCAACCCTCTATTTTGTATTTCCTAACTCGTCCATTGTCCATCTAGGGCTTTTAAGGGAGTTTTTTCTTGGTTTCATGATCTCCATGGTTAGAAATCAACAAGGCTTGTATCTTGATGCTCTTACACCTCATCCTATCCTTAATATACCTTCATAAAAACTTCCCACCACTCCTATCCCTCGAACTCATCATTTTTCTACAAAAACTAGCCTATTGCTACAATTTGACACTTTTCAAGACTAGGCCTGTGTTTTTCCCTTTTGGACCCTTTCCCCTCACTCAATTCTTGAAATTCCACTTTCCCCTACTCTCTAACATCTATCCCTATCCCCAAAAATTTCCCCAAGAATTTAGACAACCCTTAACCCCTTCATTCCCCTCCCTCTACAAGGCAATCCTAAATCCCCTACACCAAATCTTAATTTCCTCTTCCAACTAAGCTAGGGTTTGGTATGAAAAAGAGGCATAAGAGCAAAGGATTTATTTTATAGATCATGTCAGCAAGCATAAGTCCATACCAACTCATAAAAATCATGCCTCCATCATTTTCCAAGAATTCATTCCAAGAGACAAGCCATGTGTCACACTTAGGGCCAGTTTTGCTTCAAACTATGATTTTGACCAAACAGAGATGAATTTGACAAACGTGAGAGAGGTTTTTGTCCAATATAGGCCGAAGAAGAAAAAAATCCTTTAGTGTTTAAACAAGTATCATGGTTTGGGAGGAATATCAAAAACACAGGTGTCCCAGGAGAATTTCTGCACTGCTAGAGTGACCTTGGGAAAATAAGGTTTTCTCACAGCTGGAGTGTCCAAATGACTTGCTTGATGAGTCAAAAGACAACTACACTTGAAGATATTTCAAATTATCTATCATGAACTCAATTTTGAGTTAAGGAAGGCCTCCAAAAGTGTAATATCCCAAAATAGGGAAAATAAGCAGTAATGGTAATATCTTATAATATTCCAAAATCAGAATGCTCAGCAATGCATTCACTAAAAAACACATTTCCAGAAATGTATGCCATAATAATGTAAACCATCACTTGGATCCATTAGATATGTCCCTCTACCATCTAAATCCAGGAGGAGATTAGAAACAAAAGAAACTAGGTGAGGTAAACAGACCTCCCACACCTACTGTAGCTGGAAATCACTAAAACCCCAATACAGTGCTACACAGAAATATTCATGAAAGATACTGCGCAATATTATGAGGGTTTAAACTTAGAAATTAGGATAAAAATTAGATTTACTCATATATTAATCAATAATTCTTAATAACTGAGATCTAGTCTCCTTATACAAAATACAAGAGAACCCGATAAGGGTTTCTTGCCATACGCTCAAAATAGAATGGTGATCTTCAGAAATAAACTGAATAATGACTACAACATGAGATACAAGAGTGTAGAAGGCTAAAGAATAATATATCTGATATAGATCTCCTCAAAGGTCTCCTCCCATGAAAGGATGAACCCCTCAATCATAAGGAAATACTACAAAGAAACCCCGAGACCTCCTGCTGAAGCTGCCTCCAAAAATAACGCATTCCCTAGTTGAAACTAGCTCAGAAAGTCAGATTCCAATCCCCTACACTGCTGCACCCTGCAACATAGCACAATAACCTACAGAAACTACGCAGATGAAGCAAGATGAAGCTTGGCCTAAAAACCTGATGTGGAAATGAATACAATACTCTTCCAAGAGGCTCCTCAAGGAAAGAGGTGGTATTCTCGCTCGAGAACACCCGGTGCTAAACAACACATCTACCCTGCTAAATAGCAAGAGGAAGCAATAGTCTAAGAAGACCAATCTCAAAATAATCTAAAACATAAATGGCAAAGGCTTCCATCCTCTCCATATATAGCAAGTGAACCTCTTCACATTGGGTCCCATCCACATTTTCCTCCAAGCTCATGCAAGTTTTCCTCCACCAAATCTTCACAGTTTATCAAGGAGATACAATGTATCTAGACACTGTATGTTGATTTGGTCAAAGATGACTGAATCAACATGATATCCTCCTTGTTCACACCTAAAGGTGCTCTTTCTAGGTGCTTATTCTTCCTCTTTTCACATGAGGAATGTTATTATTTCTTCTAAAGAGGTTATTGGGCCTCCCTACCCATTTATTCATCTATCTAAAGATTAAACCAACTATAATATTCCATTTAGATGAAGTCTAAATTTTGGGAATATTACAGCCCCCCCCCTCCAAAATGTTGCTTGTCCTTAAGAAACTGCAAAGGTAGAGAAAAATTTATCCCTTCCTCTTCTTGTGGCCTCCTCATCAATAGATCCCACCATGGCTCAAAATGATATGAAATAAATATGTCCTCCAATGACTCCCTCCAAGTGTGTAAAACAAAAAGGTGTACATGATGAGAAAATGGAAGGTGCAAGTGGAAATATCCTTGTTGTCCAATGGCCTCCTCAAGGTAGGAGTGATGAAAATCATGGGAAGTCTCATTCCAAATGAGTGACTCCCTCACCCATGCTATCATCCAAATGAAATGAGCCATTCTAGGTAGCTCATCAAAGAAATTTTCAACCCCCAGTTTGTGCAATGTAGTGGGGCTGCATAGAGAGATTGGATTTTTATTTCCAAGTTTTTTCTCTCTCCATTTATGGTAAGTATGGGGGTGTTTATTTCCTTGGTCTGAAATGACATGGCCTCTAATAATGGCCCAAGTTACCCCAACAAATAAATCAGCCATAAAGTGCCTCCTCCAAGAACTCAAGTTCTTCAAATGGCTCCTCCCACATGAAGAAAAAAGATGTAATATGGCAATCATGGGCTGCCCATTGTTCCTCCCGGAATATGAAACATGTAAAGTGGGGAGGATCACACTCCCAATGGGCATATTCAACTCATATCCCACTCTCCAAACAAAGCTTCCCATGAAAATAAACAAATCAACAATATATGGAAGCAAATTCCAATGAAAATAAGATGCCAAATGACAATCGGAGAGTGAATCATAGTTCCTCACAGGGAACCATCGCAGTGCATCCTTTTCCTGCATCAAAAGAAGAGATAACAAGTGTTCTCCTAGCCACGTGTTTGCTGCCACATTCATTCTATAAGATAGAAGCATGAAAATACAATGTGTGTCAATGGTGCACACCAAAAATCATGTGGCTTTCCCCACAAACCACCAATAAGGTAGCCAATATCAATGCTGCAAGTATCTACAAGTAAATAATCATACAAAGTGCAAGAAGGGATAATCATTCTTGGTACAAAATTCTGCTCATATAAAGTAAATAAGTACAAAACATAATGTGAAATTATACCTTCTCTACCATGTACATGGGACCTTGAGTTGAAATGGCTCAATTGGAATTTCTCCCTCACCTCCAATGAGTAGGGAAGTGGCTGTGACATCATTTCCATCATCATCCGGGCTATGCATATCTCCATATGCTGAAATATATCATGCAGGATGCTCTCCCAAGTGAACTCTTTAATCAAAGAAAGGTATGCATCAAAGTGAATAGAAAGGAAGTCATCATGTGCTGCATGTAACAACTTCTCCTTGAGCTTAGAAGCTCTAGTCAAGAAGACACTACCATAAGAATAGATGATCATGTCATCCACCATATATATATCACCTCCATCCGGGTCATCAAGAATCATACAAGCACCAAGATCCTTGGAGTACTCTACCAAGAGTTGAGACCTCCAATATGGATCAATCCTCCCAAGAGATAGCGCTGGTAATCTAGCATGTGAAGCTCTCCTCATGCTGCTGCCTGCTACTTTGACATTCCCCATGCCAAAGTCTCCCTCCAAACTCTTCACCTCTCCAAAATCCAAGAGTGGTGAATCCAAAGACAATATGTCTCTCATCAACTCTAGATCGGGTGGCCTCCCAGGTGGAATGCCTCCATGTAGGAGACATCAATGTCAAGAGTAGACTGTACATATGGTTGGGCAACCTTGCCCTTGCCCTCATAGTGTAGATCAATCTGCCTCTCTTCTGCATTGGCTCTTTGAAATAGAGAAGAGTGTGTGCTCCTCATCAAGTGATGCTACCTTCCTTCCTACCTTCTCCTTCCATCTGCAATGCTTCATAGTCATGCTGTTCATTGATTGTGCTTTGACCTCCATGTATGAGATCTTGGGGAACTTCTTGCAAGGATACAAGAATTCCTCCTATTGGAGCATGTGCTCCTCCTTCATTAGCATGAGGTACTAGGTGTGCTCTATTTGTGACAACGCTGTTGCCCTCATCTTCATCAATGTGTATGGGAAACCCTCCAATAATTGGATCCTCTTGAAAAAAAGAGATCCCCATGCTCTCTTGTTTAGGAATATGAGAAAGAGGTCTTGCCTCTAACAATGTATGATGCAAGATGTCAGCTTCTCCCATGGTTTTCTGAAGTGGAGTGAAGTTTATAATTTCCTCCATCACATGAAAGGTTTTTGTTTTCTTAGGTTTTTCTTGCTCCACTACATGTGTCCTAGGAATTTTCCCATCAAACCTTCCCACCAATGTTTTAATGAATCTTGCATAAGTGGAAGTATTTGCATTTTTCAAAGAACAAGATTAAAAAATCCACCATGCATAGGCCTTACCTCCAAAATGCAGTGCTGCAATTCTGATGGCTTCATCTTCAGAAATGTGGTGTTGCTGCAAATATGAGTCTAGCTCCTTCACCCAAGCTCTAGCTGAACATGTAGGTGAACCATCAAAAGTAGATAAAAGAAATCTATCCATCTTCTGCTGCTTTCTTCTCTTCACCTGGATCTTGCAAAACTCTTGGAAAGTGGTATGACCTCTAAACCTCTCAGTTTGAGATTCATACTCCTGCAACAATTCACTAAGATTTTTCCTCTTAGGCATTCTACCTCCTTTCATCCATCTCATGATAGATATGGGCATTTGGCTGTGCTGTGCATGATGGTGTGTAGCTGCATGCTCACACTTACCATGTGCAGATCCAGATCTAGCTCTAGATCCAAACTCTTCTAGAGATTCCATCTCCATTCTTATTTTCTTCAGATCTCCTTGAAAGCTCTATATATATCTTGGAAGAAGCTTTGTAAGCCTGTCTTCCTTTCTTCCTCCACATAATGGAGTCTCCTTTCAGTCCATATCTCCTTCTTCTTATAGTATAATGGCCTGAGATCCACAGGATGAGCCAAGATTTAAGCTCTGAGACCACTGTAGTATCCCAAAATAGGGAAAATAAGCAGTAATGGGAATATCTTATAATATTCCAAAATCAGACTGCTCAAAAATTCATTCAATAAAAAACACATTTCTATAAATGTATGCCATAAGAATGTAAATCATCACTTGGATCCATTAGATATGTCCCTCTACCATCTAAATCCAAGAGGATATCAGAAACAAAATAAACTAGGTGAGGTAAACATACTTCCCACACCTAGTGTAGCTGGAAATAACTAAAACCCCAATACACTGCTACATAGAAATATTCATGAAAGAGACTACACAGTCTTATGAGGGTTTCAAATTATAAATTAGGAGAACAAGTAGATCTAATCATGTATTAATTAATAATTCTTAAGAGCTGAGATCTATTCTCCTTATACAAAATACAAGAGAACCCGACAAGGGTTTCTTGTCATACACTCAAAATAGAATGGCGATCTTCATAAATAAACTGAATAATCACTGCAACATGAGATACAAGAGTGTATAAGGTTGAATAATAATAGATATGATATATATCTCCTCGAAGGTATCCTCCCATGAAAGGATGAACCCCTCAATCCTAAGGAAACATTGCAAAGAAACCCCAAGACCTCTTGCTGAAGCTACCTCCAAAAATAACACATTCCCTAGTTGGAACAATGCTGGGAATGATGGTAAATGTATGGCCTGATGCCACAGATCTAAAATGTGCTCAAGTTCTCTCCAAATAGATCTCCCAAGGGAAGGAAACCTTCCTCCTGTGAGAAACTAGCTCAGAAAGTGGGATTCTAATCCCCTCCACTGCTGCACCCTACAACACAACACAATAACCTGCAGAAATTGAGCTGGTGAAGTAAGCTAAAGCTTGGCCTGAAAACCTGATGTGGAAATGAATACAATACTCTTCCAAGAGGCTCCTCAAGGAAAGAGGTGGGATTCCCACTCGGGAACACCCGGTGCTAAATAACACAACTACCCTACTAAACATCAAGGGGAAGCGATATTCTAAGCAGACCAATCTCAAAATAATCTAAAACATAAATGACAAAGGCTTCCATCCTCTCCATATATAGCAAGTGAACCTCTTCACCTTGGGTCCCATCCACATTTTCCTCCAAGCTCATGCAAGTTGTCCTCCACAAATTCTGCGCAGTTTATCAAGGAGATACAATGTATCTAGACAGTGTATGTTGATTTGGTCAAAGATGACTGAATCAACATGATATCCTCCTTGTTCACACCTAAAGGTGCTCCTTCCATCTACTTATTCTTCCTCTTTTCACACGAGGAATGTTATTCTTTCTTCTAAAGAGGTTAATGGGCCTCCCTACCCATTTATTCATCTATCTACAGATAAAACCAACTATAATATTCCATTTAGATGAAGTCTAAATTTTGGGAATATTACAAAAAGTTGTCTGCACCAACACTCTGCATTTCTGCACCATCACTCAACACTTTTTGACTAGTATTGGGAAACTTCACTTTTGATAGGGAAAATAAAATCCCATAAGGGAAAAAATAGTATATTTGGAAAGTAGCTAGGTTAATATTTCCAACAAGCTATCACGAGCCCAAATCCGACTTCGGGAAGGTCCTCAAAACTTGTTTGCAAGTTGACCCTTTTTTGGCACTGTGCACAGGAGAAGTTTGGCCAAAATTGCCAAAAATTGGTCAAAATCAGTCTTTTCCTCCTCAAATTTGCCCCAGGCTCCTACACAAGTTGAAAAATGTTGGTGGTCACTTTTATTTTCCCTCCAAGTGTTCTTTTTGCATCCATAATCAAAGAAGAATAAGGTCAAGCAACTTGATCCAGGACTGATCAAAAGCCATTTAAGAAAGGCCTCCTTGGCCAAAGCACAAATTTTGCAAGGGAAATAGCTGTCCTTGTTCACACGTTTGAAATAATGATAAAGATTGCTATCAGAATGAGAAGAGGTAAGGTAATGGGGTATGATCATCACCAGAAGGCATCCACAAGAAGAGGAAGGCAGCAGGCTTGTGTTCAAAGAGAATTAGGGTTTTGTGATTGATATACAAGACAATGTTGCCAAGCAAAGCAACATCACAAAGACCACAAGGACAAAAGACACCTCAACTCAACCAAGGACACATTGAAGATCTTTAGAATCATGAATGAATAAGGGAAAAAGATGAGGTGAACTAAATGGAAATAAATGAACTTGAAAGGGATATAGAGAACTTAGAAGACAACAATGTTTATATTTCTCTAACAACCCTGAAACCTAGGATTTTGGAAAGATAGACAGAACAGGTCCAAGACAGAAGAGAAGGCCTCCTTCTTAACAGAAGATGGCATCCAAAGGACATCCAAGGTACCCTATAGGGTTTGTCAAAGTAGCATCACTTCACTGCACCAAAGGAAGAAAATGGCAATGGATACTGTTATTTCCCAAATCCACCTCAGGCTGAAATAAGGCAGAAAAAGGACAACACCAAACCACGCTTAGCCTCGTAGCTAGCCCTACGAGGACAGGAGAGGGCTCTCTCCGGGTCTATCTCGGCAAAAGATGTCCAATAGGGCCTGAGATGACCTATAATGAATACTGATTTTAGGCTAGTAAATAAATATGAAGAGGTAGTTTAATGAATGACTGAGTTTCAGGGATGTATGGGACAAAGAACAACATGAAACTGAGAAATTAAATCAAAGACACAGGTTGTTTCATGAGGCAAGATAGACAAGAAGTTTAGCAACAAATTTGAAATACTATAGAGTGGGTAGACTGTTAAGAGGTTGACAAGGGCATAATAGATGAATCCTTATCAAACAGAAGAAGATACACAGAAAATGAACGCTTTCCCAAGGCAGAGCAATAATTGGATTCTACCTTTCCTACTTAAAAGCATTCAACTGGAGATGATTATGAATGAACTGTAAAACATAACAAGATACATATGAATCAGAAAGAAGAAACATATGCTAAACTCATGCCACATGAATCTCATAAACCAGAGCTGTATCCATTCATTAATCCTCTGTCAAAACTATACAGTGAAAGCTCTGAGTTTTTCTCCCACAATTTCCCAGCACTCTGCCCCTCTACAAATGATTTACAATATAATAAATAAAATGTAGGTGAGAAGACAGATCGATGGAAATAGGGAGCTGTTACAACTGAACTTATAAAAATAGAGAAAGAGTCATCCATCCGTTCTAAAGACAGAAAATGTTACATTATTCCACTTTGAAAATCTCTGATGACCAATGAAAAGGCATAGCATGGATCCCATTACATTGTGACTAAAGACAAAAATAGGCTTCCGTTCCTATTTCTCTGCATGATAGATGTCTTCGTTTTAATTTTAGGTTTGACTGTCCGCTATATGCACTTGAGGGTGCATTCGGTAAGCCATGTATGAAATTAATAGGCCAATCACTGTTTGACGGCGTATTGAAGCTCTTCCAGTTGCCCAAATTTGGAACTATATTGATCTTACTACCGAAAAAGTTTGAATTGGAATGTCCAAAGCTTGAATATGAAACTGCACCCATAGAAGAAGGTCGATCAGACCCATATTCACTGGAAGGTTGTTGTAAGATTATCCCCTTCGGGGGCACACCGAGCAATTCTGCACCTGTTGGAACATTGTACATTTCAGAGGATAGCATGCTTGCGTCATACATTGGAATTTCATCCCCAGTGTTTGCCTGTATATGATGCCCCGAATATCCCCTAGAGGAATCGTGACTTCTTGTCTGATTATGTGCTTTTGTGGTTATTACCGATTGTGGTGTTTGTTGTACAATATAATTTGAAAACCCAGATGTATCAGTTTGAGTCCCAATCTGTGGAGACGAAGGATTCTGCTGTACTCTCAATTTCTCACGCCGAATTTGCTGTGCAACGTGTGCTTGAGATCTTAGCTGGTTCATTCTTAGGAAAGAATGCTCTAATATTGTGGAGTCCAAACATCCTGTGTCGAATCCTTCTGACATGAGTTCCTACCTACCTTGAAGCACGGAAAATCTCTTTTGGCAATTCCTAGTCTATACCCACGCCGCATTTACAACATTCAATACCCAACAGGCATCCATAACTTCTGGCTGACTGCCCTGTAACGCAAGTCTTATTCTCGCTTTCAATCTGAAAGCCAATAGTTCATGCTGCTTATTAGAAGAAAATGCCATCAACGGACTTGTCTTCAGGTTTAATTCATTCTGCCTTTTAAACCACCTCCAAGCTCATCGAGATGTTATTCCTCCGGATTTCTCTATCTTTGACATTCATATCTGCATCACAAGGCCAAAGCTGATTTGATTTACTTTGGGGCAGAGAGGCCACGAATTTTTGGAGTAAGCAATGATAAAATCCGCCTGTCAGCTCTGTGTGCCGCGTACCAACCCAACGCGCCGCGCGGGCTGTATGCGCCGCGCAGGAGTAAAATTTCACTGGGCGGAGATGCCCAATGCGCCGCGCTCCTCCAGTGCGCCGCGCCTACCTTCTATGCGCCGCGCAAGTGGGCTTTAGCACAATTTGACCTTTCAAACACTGTTTTCACTCTTTGACAATTTAACTCAGTTTTCTTTGATGCCTTTTGATGCAAATGGATTGTCAAAGACAACAACAGAATTCATTAGTCATGTTTCAAGAATTTCACCTTCCACCTGCAGTGCCTTTGCAAATACAAGCCTAATTAGCCACGGGAATGTCGATAGAAATACACCTTCACAGCTTTTAAATTCTACAATTTCTGAGGTACTTTTTAAAACATTCTTGATCGAAGCAGTGTTGAGAAAAAAATTTGTAGACTTCTTGGAAATCTGCTCCTAAAATTTTTTCGAACCCCTCAGGAATGGTACCAAGCAGTTTCCTGTACAGAGTTTAGGAGCGGTTTCTTTGGATGCAAAGGAAAAAAATCAAAATGTCTTATATGATCAAGACCTCAAATTTTGTGTTTAGAAACCCATTAACTAATTGGCACCTTTTACTTTTAATGCAAGCTTTGTTCCTTTTATTTCCTCCTTGATTTTCTGACTTAAATGACGGTTCTTTTTGGCTATTTTTGCAGAGATGAATGATGTTGAATTCGGCAAAGGATCACGACGAGGCTGCATGTGAACATTTTCAACTGAAAAACTTTGAATAATTACATATTTGAAAGCAAATTTAATGATTTCTTCTTCAAAACAGAGTTTTGAAGAAGAATCACTCTTGAGCATTATTTGATGATGAAATTTTGTAATGGAAACTGATTTGGAACCTCTCATGTAGACTAAGTCGACAAAACCCTAGACCTAAAAACTCTAAAAGACTCTTTGCTGACCAAAGACCATCCATGACTGTGAATGACTGAAACATTGACTTCGATGAATTCTGATGAACTTTAATGATCAATCACAAGCCAGCAGATACATGACATGAGGAAAATAAACAAAAAGGCCCTTCCGTCAGAATATGGCATGCTCCCTAGAGAAATGCAACTGAGTGAATCGAGCAAGACACCTAAAAATGAAATGCAGAAAGCGAAATGATCTCTGACGGAGGGATAACAAGACTGACTCTAACATTGGCTCCAATGGGGATGGTAGCTCCTTGGAGGTGACAAGAACTACAGATCTTTGGGCGAGAAGACAGTGCCTTCATCCATTGGGCAATGGAGTCAAAACTCAAGCTAAAATGTATGACTGAAAACCGACACAAACTAGCTTAATAACAAGACTGAAAACTGACTCACAAAACAAAGCTTATTTTGAAGGGCAGTAGTCCATCAAGATTTCAAATCATGATGACAACCACCTGCATATTAATGAAATATATACAATCATGTGAAACGAGCTTTCCAATGTAACCAATCAAGCAGATGGCTTCTTGATTGATTCTCCTGATCAGATCTCCTGGTTAACAATAGATACTGGTAACTGGGCATCCAAAAACATAATTGACCATGATCTCCTTCATCACTGAATACTGCAACAATCACCTTCACTGCTGACTGCAACAAATCTGCCATTGGATCCTGAAAAACATGAAGATTTACCTCCTGCTGAAGAAACAAGGTGTCCTTTTCTCTTGATTCTGATCTGTCTTCACAATGTACTTCAGTAAGAGTATGTTCCTGGCTTTCAAAAAATTCTGAACAAGTAGATGAGCAGATCTCTTCTTGGAAAAACATTTCAAAACATGAGACATATGAAGAAGAATCTGAAAGGCAATCCTGAATGTTCTGATCTTCTGTAGTCTGAATATATTGTAGGTCATCTTCATATGATATGACAGCCAGATTCTCGTTACATTCATCAATCATGAGAAAATAAACTTCAGATGATTCTTGAAACCCAACACTATCATTTCTATCATCTACCAAAGATTCATCCAAGGAAACTTTTTCACTTACTTGGGCAAAGATCTCATCTTGTTGTTCATGAACTGCCTGGATTACCTCTTTATGAAGGCTTTGTTATGATGATATGAGAACATTTGGATCCATAACTATGTCTTCTTCATTCCAGATGATCTCAACAGCAGAGTTCTCCTTTATGAGATTCAGTACAAGGTATTCTTGGTCATCACAATCTGAATCTAGATCTGAAGTAGCTGACTTGACTGCATCATATTCTGAAATTGAAACTTGACTTCCCTGCATGCTGTCTTCTTCTATGGACAGTTCTGAAACGAAACTTTCTCTTTCATCATTTTCAGCCATATGGCAATCTTCAACTTGATGATCTAGATAAGTATCCTTCAAGATTTCTGTGTGCTGCTGAGACGAATTTTCATACAATGCTTCCATGATTTCTCCGTCCATCAATTCATTATCTCCATAAAAATTCTCAAGATCTTCAATGAAACTATGAACATGTCTACAACAGTTCTGAACTAAAGTCAAGGACGGATAAGATTCTTTATACTTTTCAAAGAACATGGTATGAAAATCCTTTAAATAGTAAATAGAAGCAGATGGCAAACTTTCATACCAAGATCGGGCTTCGTCTTCCAGAGTAGCTATAAACGTTTTCATCAAACAGTCTTCAGGAAAATCAATTTTAATTTATGCACATGAATGTGAAATTTCACCAGATGTAGAGCAGCGTCATTACCTTCCACATTTCTGAACATAGGAAAATTCTGAAGCCAATCTACCTTGGGCATCTTATTTGGAAAACCTGGGATGTGATCTCGGCTCATGGGAGCGTATCTTCTTGCAACTCAATCCATCTTGAAAGTATTAAAGCTATTGATCTCTCTGCAGTGGAGTCACCATGAAGGAATGATTTCTGGATCTTTCAGTGAATGAAGTCGCCAGGTGAATGATTTTCAGCCTTCTGATGTCTGATCGTTTTCCACCATCAACAATCAGATCTGAACTTGATTACATGTACTGGGGAAAATTATAAGTTAAGTGTTACGACTATAAGCTAACCCGGAGATCGACTGAAGCAACGTTTATCTACTATGCACTCGCAGAGCAAGAGAAGTTCGAAGGATACCTGGCATGACTTCAGGCTCCGTCTGTAGCTATAAATAAAAAAAAACTAACCAACAAACCAGTTCTTCCCCAGTATGGTCGCCACTATGTTATTTCCAAAATCCACCTCAGGCTGAAATAAGGCAGAAGAAGGACAACACCAAACCACGCTCAGCCTCGTAGCTAGCCCTACGAGGACAGGAGAGGGCTCTCTCCAGGTCAATCTCAATGAAAATATTCAAAGGGGCTTGAGATGACTAAAACAACAACTGATCTTAGGCTAGATAAACAAATAGGAGGGTTTGATTTTGATTTTTAGGGGTTTTTTGTTGGAAAAAGGGAAAAACAATTTTGGGCTTGGGGATGAGGCCAAATTCTTGCAGAGTTCAAGTTGGGGCAGGGTAGGCAATGAATTTGATGTCTTAGATCAAATGAATGGATTGAAAAGACTGCTGAGGAGCTGAAGAGGGCAAGAGAGTGCAAGGATCCTCTTCAAACTGACGAGAAACATGTAAAACTAAACAAAAGTTTAAGGCAGAGCACCAGCAAACTAATGAATTCTACCTTAGTTACTCATTTGTTTAATTCAGAAGCAAAGATAATGGAAATGGCATACATAAACATCAATGAAACTTACAGATACATGAAGAAAAACATCATCAAAACTCAGAGCCACAAGGATCCCAACAAGTGCTGCAAAACTCTGGTTTTTCCTTTGCCAAAAATCTGAAATGAATATACAAAGAGGTGTCAAACTTTTCCCAAGAGTCCAACCATGAAAATGACTCAGAAAATACATGATATAGGCAAGCCTAACCCCTTCCCATGCCGATAAGATTCGATCTCATCCTTCTAGGAGTTGTTTCAACCAATTCTAAACAAGGAGCTGAAATCTAGGCAATCAAACAACTTGCCTCTATATGCTAGGAAACTGATTCATTCATTTAATTTTCACTTTTTTGTGAATGAATCAACTAAAACAAGTAAATATGTGCCAAAATTACATCCAAGTTATAAAATGACATCAATATAGATCAAGAGTAACATCAAAAAGTAAAACTAGTCAAAACTGGGCGAATTTCTGAGCTAAAGAGTGAAAATGAGGCGAAATTTCTCTATGCGCCGCGCCCAAATTCTCTATGCGTCACGCCACTTTCGAGCTGATTTTGAGACACTTCTCGAATTCCACATTGAGATCATGATAGCTCGTTGGAAAGCCTTGGATGTCTACTTTCCAACACAAGTGAAATTTCTCAATTTGGATGTCATTTTCCCCTCCAAAAATTCAATCTCCCAACACTACTTCCTGCAGGTGCAAAAGGTGGCAGAAAGGTGATTTTTGGAGTGTTTTTGGCCCATTAGGCAACCCAGAACTTGATGAAATCTCTCAGCCATTCCTGAGCATGCATAAATTTTCATAAAAAACCCAAAAATATCAATTTTTCCTCCAGAATATGTCCCAATCATAAGCGCGCGTCGGATGGCACAATGCGTCGGGCAGAAAAACCTGTTTTGCAACCAAAAAAATTCAAAATGACAAAATTTCTTCCAAATTTGTTGAAATTTGGACTGAAGGACCCTCATCAAGTAATATGCTCATTCAAGGAAGCTTCGGCCAAGATTTGAAGCGGATCAGGCCTTTTTCTGCGCTTTAGTGCCCTCCTAGTGCATGCAGTTTCAGTGGTGAAATCTCTGTCTTGTTGTATGATGTGTCCGTGTGCGTCATGGTGTTGCAAGGCATATGTGAAGTGTATATTTGGTTGATTGAAAATGATAAATGAGGGCTTGGTGTCTTTGTCTCGCAGTGTCAAATGTGTGCCAAAGGGAAGGGACTGTGGAGATAAGGAAGTGTGGACAGTGGGGTCTTGTTAAGTGGTAATTAGAAGGCAATAACAGTCACTTGACTGTGTTTTAGAAATGTGGTGTTTGGGGATTTAGAAATTAGGAACTCTTCGCAAATGATATGGGAGGGTGATTGTGATAGGGAATAGAGGATTGACAATGATGAGAGGATTATGGTGATGGGAAAGGGAAAAAATGGTAACAAGGAATATAAGTGGTTTTGGGACAAAGGGGAATAGGGGTAAGACTGTATGATGATAGTGTGATAGTGAGGAGGAAGGGAACCACAAGAGGGGAAAAGAGTTCAAACCAATGGGCACCAAAAACCAAACTTTAAATTTCAAATAAAAACCCTATGGAGCAGCCTTTGTCAAAAAGATGAAGTTTATGTTGACATCATTCAAATTCTCCAACCAGACTTTGAAACCACACCAAACACTACTTAACCACAATAGCAAGATCAGTCGGACTTACTCGAATCACAAGAGGTTAAGTCAATTTGGAAAATTTGGAAGCGGTGATGATTTTGTGCCTTGGAGGCTCTATGCGCAGCGCACCAGCCCAATGCACCATGCAGGCTGGATGCACTGTGCCTGTGTAAATTTACACAGGGAAAAATGGCTCTATGCACTGCGCACCTTCAGTGCGTCACGCCTTCTCCCAATGCGCCGCGCCATAAATAGCGCATTTTTCAAGAGGCTTTTGGAGGCCTTCCTGGTGTCCAAATTGGGCGTGTGATAGCTCGTTGAAAATATTGTTGAGTCTACTTGCCAACCCAAGTGGAATTTTGCAATGTGGAGTTAATTTACCCTGTCAAAAATCAAATCTCCCAAGACTGGTCAAAATGAGCAAAATGAGGTTGCCTCAGGGCAGAGTGTTGTTGCAGTCAACTTTTGAAGGTCTTCCTCAACTCCAAATTGAGCTCATGATAGCTCATTGGAAATATATTTGTGTCTAGTTATGATTTGACTCATCAAGAAAGTGATTTGGTCAACCTAGCTAGGAGAAATCTTGATTTTCCCAAGGTCACTTCAGAGGTTCATTCAATTCTCCTGAGGCAACGGTATTTTTGTCATTTCTCTAAAACCATGACACCTGTTTAAAAAGTGAAGGATTTTTTTCTTCTTTGGAATGTTTTGGACAAAAACCTATTTCATATTTCTCAAATTCATCTTTTATTGCTCAGAAACATCATTTGAGTGAAACCTATCCCGATGTGTGGAACAAGGGATTTGTTGAAATGAAGCGAAATGAAGGGGATAAGGGGCTTCTAAATTCTTGAGAAAATTTTGGGAAGTAGGGAGGGATGTTAGGAAGCAGGGGAAAGTGTAATTTTAGAGATTGAGTGAGGGGAAGGGGTCCAAAAGGGAAAAACACAGGCCTAGCCTAGAAAATTGCCAAGTTGTAGCAAGAAACTAGGGTTTGTGTGAAAATGAGGAATTTGGGGGATCTCAGTGATGGTAAGTGTTTAATAAGGTAAATTAAGGATAGGGGAAGGTGTATGAACATCAGGATACAAGTTTTGCTGATGATTTGACCATCCAAGAGAAATTACCTTCAAAACCCTAGGAGAGGGAAATGAACCTTACCTAGGCACAACTGAAGCATGAACAAGGTGTAAACTGACCCATTGGAACTTGACATGATGATGAAAACCCTCTGAATGATGGTACACTCAGCTAAATGGTGACATGGACCGACATTTGGACAACTTTGACAGGAGTAAAAGAAAACCCTAGACCTAATGCCTAGTGACCAAATTTTGCTTGAAGGCTCACTGAAATGACAAAATTTCACCTTGACACCTTAAAATCACTTTGTAAGAGCATGTTTGATCACTGGAGGAAGGCTGCAAAGACTGACACTAACAGATACTAGTTTAAGAGGCTAACTTCCCAAATACAGTCAAAGGTCTTTAAAGTAAGCAAAAGAAGGCAAGCACAGGGTTGAGTATCAAAGAGAGGAATCAAGTTGAAACATGAGGTTACTGTTCAGAAAATGAGGTATCAAACTCCAAAAAGGCACTAAGGGATCAAAGGCAAATATACTATAGGCACCTACAGAAAATCAGAAGTGGCCAAGTGAAACCATGGCATGGTACAATTTGTTTAAACTCTATGAAAAAATAGGTATGTTCCTGCCTGAAAAATCAATAAGGAGATAAGGGACATGTTCACGTCACCTACATTCAAAAATGCCAAAAGAGGACAAAAACTGTGTTTTCAATTTGTCAAAATCATGCCTAAAGAAGTTTGAATAAATGCCCAGGTTTTCAAAGGTAAAAGAGATGAAAGAGACCTTTACACCCTCTCAGCCAACAATCACCACACCGAGGAAAAGTACCTTGAAGAGAACCTCCAAAAATCTTGCAAAAGATAAAGTTATCGGTAAAATGACAAAAATGGGTTGAATACATAGTAAAGTGGGTTTTAAACTTTGATTTATTTCTCTCAAAGAGTATAAATGTATTTTCGTTTTTATTTCAAATTCACTTAGCCCTTGGAAGAGAGAAAAAAACATAAGGAAGAAAAACAAAGGTTTTCTGGTCATTTTTGGTAAAATTTCCTGGCGCTGCGCACAGGGGAGAAAAGATAGTGTTAAATAACACTGCACTACGCACAGATGAACTGACACTGGGCATAGACACTGGCGCTGTGCATAGGTGAAGTTTTGCTAGAATTGCCAAAAAATTGGTCAAAATCAGTCCTTTCCTCCTAAAATTTTCCCTAGGCTCCTACACAAATTGAAACCACTTCACACCCACTTACCTCCACTCCTCCATCCCCCCCTAGAGATCATGTTCCATCACCTCCACCCATGCCTTCTCCACAAGGAGACTTATCTCTTTCTTCTTCTCTTGAAGCATCAAATGAGGAAAATAGTGATAATGAAACAAGTCAAGAGGAGGCAGAGCAAATAGAAATGGAAGACAGTGAAGTTAGTAATGATGATGATGAGTCTGAGGAGCAAGAAAATAACGATGCCCTTGACATTGACGGGCAAGAAAGCAACCTTGAGGCACAAAGCATGGAAGAGGACAGTGAGGCAGAAAGTGAGGAACTAGAAGACAGTCAACAAGAAAATGAAGATGAAGGAACAGAAGGTGATGAAGAGAAAATAGAAGAACAAGAACAAGGAGATAATGAGGCTGAAATAGAGTTTGAAGAGGCAGGCAGTGACCAAGGAAATAACACTGATAGGACAGTCAGTGAAGAAATAGACCTCAAAAGAGATAGTCATGACAGTCATGACAGCTGTCATGACTGTAATGACACTAATCAGTCTCTTAATGACAATGAGAATGAAAGTGACAGTGCAGGGAATGATGAAGAAAAGGACACTAATGAGGAACAAGGTCAAAGTGAGACAAGTGAAGAAGCTGCTGATCAATTTAAAGGCCAATGTGATAGTATAGAGGGTAGTGAGGAAAATGAAGATGATAATGGTGCTGAAGGTCAGGACAACAGTGATCAAACAAAGCATCAGGTGATTAATGGAGACCACAGTAAAGATATAGGAGCTGATGACAACACCAAGGGTCACAACTAAGGTAAGGAAACTACCAAAACCATCATCACTCCTCTCACATGCACATACCACAAAGGGACAAGGTAAGTGTTTGCTGCCTCCAAAAGGCAAGGGGCCTTGCCATCTGCATCAACTCCAAAAATGGACAAGGGCAAGGAAAAGATGGAAAAGGGTAAGCAACAAGTAAAGGTGAGGAGAAGTAAGAGAGTCAAGAAAGCTACTCAAGAGCCTCAATTCATTGATCTAGACAGTGACAATGAGGACAAGGAGATGACCACGAGATTGCTACTCCTAACCAAAGATGCAAAAATTAAGGAATGGGAGAGAGATTTCAAGATGACAAAACGTGTCATTCAATATTACAAGAATGAACACAAGCACTTAAAGAAGGTGAAAAGAGGCCTTGCTCTCCAAAGAAAATGACCAAGCACTATGCAAAGAAACACAAGCTTGTTTGTGCCAAACTGAAGGAGTCCCTCATGGAGATAAAAAACCTAAAAGAGGAAAAGGAGCATCATAGCCTTAGATTTTTGGCTAAGGCTTCTCAACAAGTGTCCAAGGCCTCTTGAGGGCCCACTCCACCGATTTTGGGCAAATTGGAACAAGATTTTGTCTTTTTGAAAATTTGAGGCCTCTATGCGCAACACCCTTGGTGCTACACAAACACATGATGCATCCTCAGCTTGAAAAATTGAAATTTTTGAATTCCTCTCATCATCAGCAGTCTTCTCAAAAAATTTCAGATCATTTGGAGCAGTTTTGACCCCCCAAAAGGTCAAAAAACACCTAAATTTTGACCATTCTGCCTCATTTTCAGGCAAGGTGTTGTGCATAGAGAAGTGTTGGGAGAATGAATTTTTGGATAGGAAAAATGCACTTATTCAGGAAAAATCAAGTATTTCTAAAAAGTATACTCATCAGGCTTCCAACAAGCCATCACAGAGCCAAATCCAACATCGGGAAGGGGTCCAAAACTTAGTCACAAAAGACCCTACTTTCTGCTGAAGTGGCGCTACGCAAATGGACTGTTTAAGTGTGTTTTGGACCAAAAGTCAACAAAACACACTCATTTATTGCAAAATGAAAATTTTGAGTTTTTTGAGGCAAAACACCCTATAATTAGGTGCAAATAGTTATTATGGCATTTATTTCTTAGGATATTATGTGCCTTGGGCCTTGCATGGTCTCTTGGCCATAAATGACATTTATGGATGAATTTGACATTTTCCTACCACATTTAGGGTTTTTTAGCCCTCCTTTGCTCCATAAATAGAGCATGAGGCTCTCATGTATTTGGTTGGAGTTTTATGAACTTGGAAAGCAATACATGGTTTCTATGAGCTTGGAGAAGAAATTGGTTTTGTGAAGTTGATGAATGGATTACTTGGATTGATGATGGAGAATCTTGTTTTTAGGATTCCTAAGCTTGGATAATGGTGATGTGTTCTTAATTTGTACATGTTTTCTTGTCTTTCATTATGTTTCATCCTTCCATATGTAGTAGATCAATAAATAATAGGTTAAGAAATGCTCTTTTAAGCACCTTAGTCTTCCTGCTTCCTACTGCCTTCATGTTTTCCTTTGTTTGGTCATCTTAAGGAATTCTTGATTGCTCCTTAGGTCCACCTAAACTTGTTTTGTCTCATGTATGGATTAGTATGATAGTTTACAAGTATGATTCACGATATGCCCTGCTTATTTGAAGCTATCCAAACTCTGCCTTGAAACCTTTCTTTGGAATATTGTCTGCTAGGTTAAGTCAAAGTGGTCTCGTTTGATCTTGCCCTTTGTCCATGCTTATAAACTTGTTTCAGAGTTCTTTATAGCTTGATATATCATTTTTAGGAGTTCCCTCTTCATACATTGAGTTATTTGTGTTATCTTATATGTTTTCTCAAATTCTGAAGGTGAATTTACTAAAGTTAGACGCTCTTATGCTTTCTATGTTTCACTGGAATGTTTATCTTGGATATTTATTAGTTTAAGTATTGTTCATTGAGCTTAATGGTTTTCCTTACCTCATGAGTTATAGCTTTTAACTATCTATATTTAAGACCTCCTGGTTTTTTTTCCCAAACTTGATGTTCACTCCACCTCACACATTGCCTTAAGGATCCATTAACCTTGTTAGATTGGCCCTGCAACAGACTCTTATTCATCATTAAGACACTCATGAATTTCATTAACTCCATAGCACAATGATTCAAATACCTCTCACTCCACCTATTCCACTTGACCATCTTACCCAACCAAAACAATCAACAAACCCTACACTTAACAACTAGCCTAAAATGAAAACCCTAAAGAAAAAATAACACATCCTCTTCACCCAATAGAGAGATCCCACTATGAGTCCAGGAAGGCTAGGTCCTAGGACTCCAAAGACTAGTTCCATGTTAAAATTAGAGAAAGTTAAAATGAGAGAAAGTGAATAGGTAAAATGGAAAAATACTGAAGGCAGTGAGATTTATGAAAATAAATGATAGTCAGGGAATGTTATTTTCAGCAGACTGTAGAAAATCCATAGTCATCTAGTGATACTATAAAATACAGGAGGATAACAGATCTACAGAGGATTATTCCACTGTATGTCTCTCTGCAAGTGTTAATAATGTAACAAAATGCTTTTAAGAAGAATGAATAAGAAAAATGTTATTATCAGTATATCATACAAATATTCATCATTTGGTATTTGGAGCAGTCTTCCTATCAGTAGAATACCAAGTGTTATTTTTGGAGCAGTGTTATGGTACAGGTCCCCAGTATCAGAGTATTATAGCATACATCATGGTGTAACCCTTTGCCATTGATGTCAAATGGGGAGGAAAAGCGAGCAGAAGAAGAAAGACACTTTTGAAAAGAAAGCAGAGGAAGAAAGACACTTCTCAGAATGTAAGGGGGAGGAAGTGTTGGAGGAAGTGTTTCCATCAATGCCAAAGGGGGAGACTGTTGGAAATATTTTCATTGATGGAAAAGGAGCATAAACGAGAAACACTAGAATTATCAATAAGGTAAAGGAGAAGATAAGAAGCAACAATAAGGCAAAGGAGCAGATCAAACAATGATGCAGTGAGAATGCAAAAAGGAGGCAAGGAGCAACAATGTGCATCAATGTGCAACGAAGAGGCAAAGGAGCAAGGTAAAGGAGCAACATTAGAAGTATAATATAAAGTAGAGAGAAGAAGAAAAGAGGCATGGAGAAGCTTTAGAGTTATTACTTAAGGGAAAGGAGTAGCAAAGAAGTAAGGAGCAACAAAAAAGGCAAAAGGAAATGTTATGCATCAAAGAAGAAAACTGTGCAGTGCAGGGCCAAGTCGAGCTGGTTGTAAAATGCATGCAAAACAATGGTTCTTCATTCAGAAGATCATGAATGAGTCAGGTGTTCTACGTACAACAAGGAAGAAATTAACGGGCACAACCAAAGAAGCAAAGGCGTGAAGGAGTCATGAACGCGCGGGGAGAGTCGGGCTAGTTTGCATTCAGAATAGTGCACGAGGACACGTGTAGTTCAACGAGTCAAGTCAGCAAATGGAGAAATTCGTGAACACATGGGTCAAGTCGGAAAACTAGAGTGAAGCAGAGATGGATGTTGAGGATCAAGTCGCAGAAATGATAGCGAGCGATGGACAGACCAGATCACAGAAGACGGTTGGCTCATATCGCACATCGACGATTTTTGTGTTTAGTGTGAAGTTTGGGGGAGGTAAGTTATTTAAGTGATGATGTGAAGCATATTGCATATCTCATAAGATAAGGAGAACTGTTATGGTAAATGCTAAAAGGTGCGATGTGCGATAAGGTTTTTTCCACGTGTTGCGAAATCGCAAGCGGAAGGATGATTGTAAAACCGCATAGACACAAGAAATTGTGAAATGAGAAGTGTAGGAGATGATGTGGAAAATGACATGGAAAATGACGTGGCAATGACATGGACCTGACCCCACAAATCAGAAATACATATTGATGATGTGGCAGACGACGTGGTAGACGATGTGGCAGTGACGTAGCACCCCAGTGGGACCCGAACCTTTTATCGCAAATCGCATGTCACAAGAGGTTATAACCAAAGATTGGAGCAAAACTGCGATAAGAATTTGCAATGAGGAAACTGCGACGGAAAATTGCGATAAGACAGGTGGGACCCCTTTTCATATCGCAGATCGGGTGTTCGGAAGGACTAGAGCACAATGGATAACAATGAAAAGTGTCAAACTGCAATGAGAGACCGAATGCGATACCTTCCAAAGGTAAATGATAATACATTTAAAAGTCTGGGTGTATGTGTATTGAGTTATGAAATCGCATCGGGAGAAAGAAAGATGTATATAACATATAACATAGAGGAACGCTGAATTGCGATAAGAAACCGGACGCGAAGACAGGTCGGAGTTGAATTTTAATATATTTCAGATCCGGGGTATATGCATTTTTATCAAAATTTTCTTAAGAAAAGAGGGGGAGTTGTATATATCAATAACACAAGAAACTTTGATATGCGATATGAGGTCGGAGGCGATTCATTCCATAGTTCCTTTTTAATATATTTTAGGTCCAGGGTTGTATGTGGTTACACTGGTTTATAAATAAAAGTCTGAATGCAGGAGTAGACTCGGGTAACAAAGGAAAAGACTGAACGCGGGAAGAAAAGACTCGGGTAAGTAAAAATCCGTGCAGAACAGTGAACTAACTATGGAATAACGGTGTATTGCGGCCGATTAATAACAAAAGGTTGAACGCGGGCAGAAGGAGACTCAGGTAGATGACCCAACACAGATCAAAGGAGAAGAAGGCTGAATGCTGTGTGCAAGAGAAGGAAGGCATAGTGGGTCGAGTTGGGAAAAGACGGTTATGATGCACTGTTTTGAAACATAACAGCAAGACATAAAATACAATATGCTGCATAGTTAAAAATATAACAACAGGTAGAGAAGACAAAGGGATAGCAGGCAGAGAAGAAAAAATGAATAGAAAAACGAGAAATTGAAAGGGTTGAATTGAAATATTGTTGTAACTGTAAATGTAAATTCATTGATTATTTTATATTGTTTGTGATGCAAAGGCAAGTCTCCCAAGAAAATAAAAACTCCATTTGATACTAAAATAAATGCATATATTGTTGTAACATTCTGAATATGTTGAGTGAGGAAATGAGTGGGTGGAAAGCAAAGAGTCATGCCTGTTCACTTCATATTTCCATATATAATGCAAACAACCATGACGCTATCTTTATAAATGATGTTATTGTAATGTGCATAGAGAGGTTAGAGTATGGAAGAGTGAGAGTGAGAAGATAGAGATCCTGTGCACATCCAAATATGATATAAAGCAGATATGAACGCTGAAAGGGAAGCAATGAAGAAGGAGTAAAACAGAGCTGATGTCTAGGTAAATGAACATATGATTTTATTGTAGTGTAAGGGAGTTGGTGCTTCCATATCAAGTTGTAGCTTAATATATGTATGGTTGTAGCTGGTTGAGGTAGGAGCCTCCTGTGGGTGGGTTGTAGCATATAGAAAATAGATGGGAGTTGGAGCTTCCGTGCAAGTTGCAGCTTGTATAAATTGAGGTAGTAGCCTCCTGTAGGTTGGAGCCTACAAAAAATCAGTTGTGAGAGGGAGTTGGAGCTTGCCTTTGCATCACAATAATAATAAGATGTGGTTTTCTCCCTTATGGGTTTCCACTTATATCTGGTGTCTATATGCATCATGATTATGTGTTGATGTATTGTATTTAATCTTCTTATCACTTGCTGCTCACATATTAAGTTTGTTGATTCATTATATATTAAGTTGCTTATGAAATGGAGGTGTAAATAAGTTTAAAGAAAAAGTTTAAATGTCCATTAATCTACTAAAATGATTCACCCCCTTTTCGTTTTAGCTAAGGGTTCATCATTCCATGCTTAGTAGAAGGAAGGCCTGATATGTAATCCATGGAGATGGATTCCCAAGGTCGACTAGGGTTAGGTAGCAGAGTATAGAGGCCTTGATTCTTGATGGTTGGTTTGGAAATGGCGCAAGAAGTGTAGGATCTGATGTACTTCCCGACATCCTGTCGAAGGTTCGGCCAATAGAAATAATTCTGTAGTACTGCCACTATTTTCTTGACCTCAAAATGCCTAATTACTCGACTGTAGTGCACTTCCCACATCATCTTGGCATGCTCGCTTGAAGGAACACAAATATGTCTTAGGTGACATAGTAGTGAATCCTGGAGGTGAAAATTTGGAACTTACATACCCTTCAATAGTGTCTTTTATGTATGACCAAATTCTGGGTTTTTGTTGTAGAGAAATGGCCAATTAGAAGTCTCGTGCCCACAAGAGTTGAGAATGGTGATTAGAGCCACGATCGGTGGTTGACTGAGATAGTTTGCAAACATTATTGGTGTTGCCCTTCTTGTAATTGACGTTCAAATTAAACTGTTGCAGATATGGGGACCACTTCTGATAGCGATCGTTATCCAACTTCCCTTGTGTCAGTATGAACTGCAGGGGCGAGTGGTCTGTGTGGATGAGCATTTCCTTCCCCAAAATGTAATGCTTCCATTGTCGGTAAGACTGCACAATGGAATACATTTATTTGTCATAAGTGGGATACTTACAGACTGTGTCAGACAATGTCTCACTGTGATATGCCATTGGATGCCCATGTTGATTAAGAACTGCCCCAATAGCATATTCAGAGGCATCTATCTTGATCTCAAATTGTTGTTGTAAGTCTAGTAATGTGAGCATTGGGGTAGAGTAGAAGCAATGTTTCAATTATATGAACGCCTTTCGTTGATATTCCGTTTGAAAGAATTTTTCTTTCGCTCCTCCCTTGGTAACTTGACTCAAGGGCCAAGTGATATGAGAGAATCCCAACACGAACCTACCGTAGAAATTAGAAAGACCCATAAAGTTGCGAAGATCTATTAGAATGGTTGGGGATGGCCAATCCTGAATGACTTGGATCTTGGTTGGATCCACATGCATCCCCCATTCATCAAAAATGTATCCTAGATACCGAGCCTGGGTCATTGCAGAAGTGCACTTCTCCAAATTGGCACACAACTCGTGTTGCCACAATGATTGGAGGACCTGTCAGATGTGGTGGAGGTGCTCTTCCCAAGTCTGGCTGAAGATCAGGATGTCATCCAAGTACACTACTACAAATGAGTTGGTGAATGGCCACAAGATGTCGTCCATCAGGCTCATGAAGTTTGCGGGAGCATTCGTTAACCCAAAAGGCATGACAAACCATTCGAAAAGGCCCTCTTTGGCTTTGAAGGTAGTCTTCCACACATCAGAGGGTTCGATTGGTACCTGGTGATACCTGGAATACAAGTCAATATTCGTGAAATATTTCACCCCTTTGAGTTGGTCCAGAAGGTCATCAATCCATGGGATCAGGTACCTATTCCGGAAAGTGATCTTGTTTAGGGCCGATAGTCAATTCAGAATCTCCAAGTCCCACCCTTCTTCTGCACCAACATGATCGGGCTCCCACAGGGCGATGAAATTGGCCAGATGTGACCTTTATCTAGCAGCTACTGAATCTGCCTCTTGATTTCATCGTTCTCCAGAACAGAGCGCCGATAGATCGGTCCATTGGGTAGTGGCGCACCTGGGGTCATATCGATGGGGTGCTTGACCTGACAGTGCAGAGGAACCCTTGTGGGTGAGGTGAAGATGTCCCTGTAATCCTCCATGACCTTGTCCATTTGTTTTTGGCATGCGGAGGAGCCCTGTCTGGAGGTCGTGGCCACAATCTTCTTCTTGCCATGGGGGCAGATCATTAGGAAAAAAAATTTCCTAGTTTTGGAAATGAGCTTACTGCATTTTTTTGCGGTAACCAAAGAAATAGCGGCAGGCAGTGGTACTTCTGGTATCTAGTACAACATATTGCCAAAATTAACAATAACAACGCAAGCTGAACTCATACATAACATGTCTCTTCCACAAGTATGGTTGGCATAATAATACATCACAAACATCAAGAGGATCAATGTCACATAATACCTCATCTGTGAAGGGCTTGATGCTGTAGGGGAGGCGACACTGCTGGCTGACACAGAGATCCCATCCTTGGTGAAGCCACCCGATGGTGTATGGTTTTGGGTGTGTTGTGGTTGGAAAGCCCAACCACTTCATGACCTCTGCTGAAATGAGGTTATTTCATATCCCACTGTCGACAATGAACTGTAGCAGGGAACACTTTACCCACATTTGGGAGTGGAAGAGACGCTCCTCCTCCTCTAGATCTTCCTGTTCCTCCTTCTAGATATTTGTTGTAGCAACAATGGCGTTGGGCTCTGCATCAATAATATGATTTCCTTTGTCATTCCCCTTGTCGGGTTCTGATTCAAAGTCAAAGCATGCATCTGATTCAGAAGCCCTCATCTCAGCCACCAGTGACTGCTTGGCTCGACACTCACTTTTGTTGTGAGTGGAGCTCTTATGGAACTCACACCACTTCCCCATGTCCTTATTTTGCTTCATAGTGTTGTTATTTTCTTGCGGCTTCAACACGTTGTCTTGGGCCGCCATGCCTTGGATTTTTCCTTTGTTCTGCGGTTTGGGGGCACCTTTCCCTTGCTTTTGATTCACAGATCCAAAGTCTCATTTCTTCTATTTGAATTTATGCTCAATATTGGTAGCATACCTGTAGGCCGTACCAAGCAAGGAGATTTCAAGGAACTCCATTTCTTATTGAATGTATCTATGCAGACAACTACGGTACTTCAACACCAAATGTTTCTCTGAATCTTTGATACCCAACTTTGTGTGGAGGGTATGGAACAGATTCGTCAGCTCATGCACATCTTGATCCCTTTGTTGTCGCAACGTTTTCCATTATATGTACTTGTCCTCATAGCTCACCACAAGATAATATTTTTCCTTGATGGCATCTCAAAAAGAATTCCAAGTGGGTACAACTGAGAACAAAGAGGGTTCCCCCTCATCCTTTTTCTCATAGTAGGATTCCCACTAGTCCTTGACATGGGGGGTAGCTTTTAGGAGTGAAAAAATAATATTGTCTTGGTCAGAAAAGTCATGAACCGAGAAATACCCTTCTAATAGATTAAACCATTTATCTACGATTACTACATCTATTTGACCCTCAAATATTGGAATGTCAAAGTTTAATTGTACCTTAAAAGGAGTTACGCCTCAAGAGTCGTTGCCGGATGCATATGCTCTATCGGTGGGCAGTCGTTGAAGGATCTGGGAAAATTTATCCATCCTCGTGTTCCTTTTTTTTTTGAGGGCCTCCTCGAGGAATATTTTGGTAGGATCTCCTGCTCCCTCATATTTCTTTTCGTCCCCCATGGGCGGTCGTCGGGGTTTGCGAGGCCGATCTTGCAAAGGTTCCACCAGATCGAGCCCTAACTCCTTATACCTCGACCTCATTGGGGACATGCAAAGAAGGATCGAGAAAGAGCAGATTGATCTGATACCACTGATCCAGATTTATGAAAGAACGCACTAGAATACACATATAACCATAAATGAAAATATGCAGTGGAAATAATTTCATAAATATCAAAGAACTGAAATTTGTTTATAGACAGAAAGGAAATAATCTAGCTATGGCATTGGTAGCTTATCTCTGAGAATAGATGTGGTGGATACAGGCCTCTAAAATTTGTTACAATGAGGCTCAAGGGCCTATTTATTATTGAGAAATAATGGAAAACCCTAAACATCCAAAAACCTAACCATAGGAGATGAAGCGCCAAAACTATGGGCCCTGTTTGGGTAAATTGGTACATCAACTTCCCGAGGACGTAACTTTGGTATACAATCTTCGTTTGGTGTGCACCATACCTCGTTATAAAGATATATCTGAGGAATAAAATTTTTATGTGAGCAACATTAATGCATGGACCCATGTTGCTCCTAGTTTTACCAAAAAACGTCGTTTAGGGCCTCAAAACGACTCCGGAAGTTCAGGACTAGAAAAACTGCTAAAAATAGTAAGCTGTGCTACAATTAAGGAAATTGAAAAGCTAAAAGAAACAATGATGAGGCCCCAAGTGGAATAGGTGGGTGGTCACTAATATCCACCTATATCAGTGAGGGAGTCCAATATGAAGGTAGTGAAGGTGCCCTTGTTTGCAGATCCAAACAACCCTGCAATCATCACATACATACATCCATTTATCATTGACAAAATGAAACAAATAGTGGTGGAAAATATGAGTTGAATTTATATGATATATAATTTATGCCCAAACTATGATCTAATTAACAAAACAAATCCAAGGCTACAATAAGCACATGCAGAAAAAAGACAAATAATAGATATTTTTCCAAGAAATCATAAACATAATTATTTTGGGTTGTGTTTGTGAATCCTTCCATTCATGCTCCCACAAGAGAGGTGAAGTAGAGACTGCAACCATAGGTTTTTATGGATTATTTCCTACTGAAATGTAAGAAACTAATGAATACTTGAAACTAAAAGAAATAAAAATACAAAAGAGGAACCTAAACCACCGGGTTGGGCCTAAACCCAAGAGCTCCAACCCTCTGGAACTAACTCAGTGATAACTCAATAAAAAAATTCTCATTATAATCAAATAAAAAGGTCTAATACATCATATAACAGTCACAATAACAAAGCCAAGTTATTGATCTCAATAGCTACCTAGATGAAAACAAAATTCAAATCCTAATGAGATCTTCTTCTTGTTTATTTATACAAGAGGGTAGCTGCTAGCATCTCCCTAGAAAATAGGATTTTTTTTTCTCCTCCAACTCAAGGATGGTGGGTCTTGTTTCTCATTAATCCACTTGCACTCACAGTGGCTTGGCTTCCAATGACATCGAGCCGATGAGAGAGTGACAATTGTGATCTTGGGATGATTGAGGGAGTTAAGAAAGTGGACGACCTCCAAAATTCTCTCCTTGTTGTTTACTTCGAGCCCCTGCATGGAAAATATCTCAAAAATGCTCCATTTACTGCAATTAAACCACAATAGGCTACATGATATGACACATACTTTTTACTCTTCTCACTGAGCTTAATATAGCTAAAAATTTAGATAAATGTGAGAAAGAGATAGTTTAATAAGTTGGAAGATGACAACATGACCCTTATAATATATCTATTGATGAGCATTATCACTTTTTTTCTAGGTTCTTCTTCATCATTACTATCTTCCCTTTAAGGAAACTTAGTAGAAAAAATGTCCTATATTACCATATTTAAATCAAATAAAAGGTAAAATACCTTTTAATTTGGATTTTCTCTTTAGTTTTCTAATTAATTGAGCCATTTCTATATCAGATTCATCACTAAAACAATCACCATACTTTCATTTTCTTGATTTCTTAGATGATTTAAATGTTTCTTCCTTATGTGCGAGTTTCCTATCCTAATTTTGTATGCAGTGAGAATTCTGTGAAGCTCATCCATCTTCAAATTATTCAAACCCATTAATTATTCTATGGAAAATACCTTGGAATCAAAACACAAATGAAGATACCTCAATGTTTTTTAAATAATTGTTTCTTATTTAACTTAACCAAATCCTTTGAGATAAATAAGCAGTTCATATTCTTGAATAAAATAAGTAGCAACATATTATTCATCATTCATTTTAAAGATTTAAAATTGTCTCCAGAAGTCTAAAGCTTTACCTTCATTTAGTTGCTTACAAAATTGTCCCACATTTCTTTAGCTGACTCACACTGCACAAATTTAACAAATTAGGAATCTCACAAGCCACTCAAAATGGAGTTCATGGCTTTTGAATTAGATACATAAGCATTTCTCCCATCTTGATTAGTTGGAAGAGAGGATGGGAACTTATATCCATATGTAACAGACTGCCAAAATTCAACGCAAAGAGACATCATTTGTGTTCTCATTCTTATCTTCCAAAAGGCAAAATTGTTTCCATCAAAGAAAGTAAATTTGATTGATGCTTCTCTACTAGCCATGGCTCCCTATAAGATATTCTATCTATTAGAATTTTCTTGAAGAATCTTGCTATGATACCAATTGCTGGAAATAATGAGGTGGGGCCGAATAAGTATTTCATTACTTTTTACAAATTTTCACTTAATCTTGAAACTAAATTCACATCACATAATCAATCATCCACAATGTATAAAAACAAATATTAAAGTACAAATCAAAATTTGAAGAATAAATACTTCAAAGCAAAAATTTAATTTATTACAATATCTTGTGAGGGCACCAATCCTCTGTAAGCACCAACTCACAAAAATTCTAGGCTCCAACTTGTCAAGAAGATGAGGACACAATTCCTTAATAAGAAACAACTTACAGTGATTACAAGCTCTAACTTGAACTTGGCCCTTAATACACTAGAATATGAACTTTAAATTAGGCTTGAACTAGACCTTCAAATATAATTAATAATCCCTAAAACTCGACCTTCAAAATAGTAATACTCATCCCCTAAAAATAGACCTATAAAAAATAGTACACAACTTTGAAAACATACCTCAAACATACCAAAAACCCTTCAAAAGATGTGCCAAAACCCTTCCACATAAAGTTGTTTCAACTCGACTTCACTTCACTTATTCTTAGTTCATGAGATATGAAATTTGGACTTGCTCCTTCGCTCTTATAAACACATAACCAAATTTGTGAGTCAAGTGGTCATAAACACTCCTTCTCACACCTATTTATAGTGTGTTTGGATGTTAGGTTAGGGCAAACATGTCCACTGTCTAGGATGACTGGTGAAATTACCAGAATGTATAATAAATATTAAAAACTCCATTTCTCCTCAAACATGAGGATTTAGAATGAATTTCATATACTATTGGAAAGGTCTCGGAATAATATTTCCAACCATATATCATATGCTCCCATTTGAGATATGTAATTGGATAAAAAAATGTATTAAAAAATAGGGATCCAAATGGGGCCTGCTTATACTTTGGTTGGGTCATCTTGACAAAATATATCATATATCCTCATTTCTATGGAATTAGAGGGATTTCCATATATTATTCAAAAGGTCTCAAAATATTCTATTTGACTATGTAATTTCCTCTTTCATCTGGACAACCTTTAATGTCAATAACAACTAATTTCAACAACAATATCATTAGTGGAAACTTTGACTATATTAGGTGCCTTATATGTAGTTTTAAATGATATAAAATGGAATTTTTTTTCCAACATGTACACCATTAAAATTATAGCATCATATATATTTGTGGTCATCGATAGTCCCATAATGAAATCCATTAATATAGCTTGTCACTTAGACTTTGGTATCTCACGGGGTTGCAATAACCCTACTAGATATTGGTTCTCATTTTTTATTTGTTGACACTTAAAATATCTTACAAAATTTACAATGTCCTTCTTCATCCCATTCTAGAATAATAGTGGTCTCATATCCACACTCATCTAATTAACACTAGGGTGTGCCATGTATACTTCTCGACAAGCTTCACTCAAGATTAGTTGGAGCATTTCTTCATTCGCTGGCATGCATATCCTTTCATAGAATTTTAGTACTCCATCACTAAATAGAGAATACCCCTCATATTTTGGGATCATAATTTCATCCTCCCTTAAAATTTGACTAACCTTCTTGTACCAGACATCCTCAAATTGTAATTTTAGTGAATTATCCCTCAAATTTGTCTTTAGGGGAATGACCGAAAATATTCGAGGTCTCCTACTTAAGGCATCTTCCACAATGTTTACTTTTCCCTTTATGTTAGTAATATCAAAATAATATTCACTTATTAACTTTGACCACCTTCTTTGTCTTCCATTTAAATGGTCTTGTGTGAATATATGTTGAAGTCCACAATGATCAATATTAAGTTCAAACTTCCTTCCTAGCAAATAATGTCTCCAAATATTTAGTGTATATACAATACCCGCCATCTCTAGATGGTGCATCACATAGTTCTCCTCATAAGTTTTGAGTTCTATTGACACATGCATAATTACCTTTCCATCTTTGCATTATAAAAAACCCAAGGCCTTTTTTAGAGGCATCAATGCAAAACATAAATTATTGCTCCATGTATGGTACCCTCAAGATAGATGCAATGGTTAGAAACTCTTTTAAATTTTTGAATGCTTCTTCACATTTTTTAGTCCAAAAAAACTTCATATTATTTCGTTGGAGTTCCGTAGTGGGGTTTTTTATATTTAAAAAACCCTCAAAAAATCTGCAATAATGCCCATCCATGCCCATAAACTACGTATTTCATGAACATTGGTCGGCGTTGATCACTCTGTGATGGCCTCAATATTTGTAGGGTCCACTACAATAGCTTCCTCAGAGATAATGTGTTTGAGACAATGGATCCTTGATTGATAAAACGAAGAAATTGAAAACTTTCCATATATTTGATTCTCTCTCAGACACTGTAAAACTAGGCTTAAGTGTTCTTTATGCTCTTCCATGTTGAAATTTTGTAGCTAAGGTCGATATTCATAATTTTTTTTCGCCCTCTAAAATGAAAAATATGAATTGTATTTCAAGTAGGATTTAAAAGGAGTAAAATTTGAATTTTCAAATTGTGAATTTTTGCCTCCAAATGAAAGGTCAGCTTCAAGTTATCCCCAATGAAGGGAAACGCAAATTTGGCTCATCTAACAACTATATATTGGTGGTCATCCTCTCCATTTTTGGAAATCCAATTCAGATCACATATGAAGTTAATTTGGATTAACTAAGGCAAAATTTTAGGATCGAGTAGACCTCAGTCTAAACATTAGAAGCCTGAAATTCCTAAGGAATGATAACGCTAAAGGGTGAAGAACCTCAAAAGGTTCAAAAATGAATTCATATGACACCCACAAAGGCTAAGAAAGTGACCAGGAAAATCTGATGTGTCTTAGATATATAAGGAAGGTTAACCACACATAGACTCAAATTAGATAAGAAATCCTCACCTGGTTCTGAGAAACAATTGTTATTTGTTAATAAAAACATCATAATTTGAGAGAAATTATGAACGTTATGCAAAAATGTTTGCTGAGATGGCCTCAATCCAAGATTAAGGTGACCAAGAAGCCTCAGTTCAGAAGGAAGATAAAGATCAAATATCTCAAATCTATGAAGAATATGGTAGAGTTACCTTCTTGTATATTGAAAGGAAGTTATGAGTAGCATGGTGTTGGCAAGGAAGAAGGTCTCTTGGGCAAGACCCAGGTTGAGGATGGAGGCCAACAAGGTTTTCCGTAGTAGTCTAGCACAACGATAGCATTTCACCCTACTCTAAAGAGCAGAGAGTCTCACTCGAGGCGTGCCATGACCTTACTAAGGTTAGGATCAGATCAGGTATCGATCAAGCATAACATATATCCTAAAACAGACAGGACTAAGTGCTCCAAATAAGTGTAAATAATCTGCAATTGAAAATACTCATGAACGTATTCAGGGCAAAAAAATTTAAAGTAACCCACACATTCAACTGAATCAAAAACATAGTATCGAACTCAAAACATCAAACCCAGAACATAATGTATTGCATTAACAAGAAGAGATAGTTACATTGCTCCTTAGAGCGATCTTGGCAGAACTGATTACAATAGTATCACATATGATAGAACAAAATGAAAAGAGAGAGAGAGAACAAAACGAACAGAATGAACAGAGCTCTCCTATGACTCCTGTCCTCTGATCCCTACTGTGCCAACCTCCTGTCTTCGCTGGTCGGTTGCCTATTTGTTCCTTTGCCAACGCGATTTACAGTTCTCCCTTCCTTTCCACTCTGCCGTTTGCTGCATCTCCCTGATAATTGGGAGTTCCACTGCTTGTTATCTGTCGCTTCCTTCCGCCATCTGTGCTTGTTTTCGCCGTGCCACCTGCTCTTCAGTTATTCACAACCATGACAGCTCTCTGTCTACCATGGTTGCGTTCTTCCATCTGTTATCTGCAACTCAAAAACTATTTTATTTCAAAACAAGGGCCCCAACAGGCCCCGACCACATCCTATTGACTCATCCCGAGTCAATCGTTTTCTGCTGCCTCAGTCTCCATCGGTCTGCTTGCCTCTGTGGCCAGTCCTGTCTTCTCCTTTTCTTCTCCCTGTCCAAACAAGGGTCCCAACTTGGGGACCTTTTCCAGCGCTGATTCTTTGAGTTCTCTGAAGCCGACAATGGCCTGTTGCCATCCTTGCATGAGTAGGTCTGTCTATGCAGTGACTTGTTATGCTTCTTTCTCCCTTGAGATGGTCGACAGCTTACCACAGACATCTTTAATAAATGTTGGCCTCAATGACCATTTGCTGCATTGTTTGGGCAGTGAGCTTGACAGGCTGCCTTAGCTTCTGGAGGGCCTATTTGGATGTTGCTAAACGTTCCTCAATTTGTTGTATCTTGACCTCCAACTCTTCCGCTTGGTTGTACAATTGGTGAAGTCCATCAGGGTCTATGGCTTCTTGAATCTCCTTCGACACGTGCTGCAGTTGTGCAAAAATTGGCTATGATTTCAAAGTGAGCAAAGTTGAACACTCATGTAGATTTTTTAGAAGGTCATAGGATCCTTTACCGCGGTGCTCAAATTTTCCTACATCCTGACTACCTAGTTCTGTCTTTCTATAATCTTCTCCATGTAGATGACCACTGGGTCCAGTAGCGTGGGCCTGGTTGCTAGTGCTGCTTTTAGTTCCCTATTTTCTCGACTGAGATTCAAACATGCCACCCAGACATGGATGGATTGGTTGACTATGTCACTAGCTAATATGTCGTCTAGTATCTGATTGCTGTGAGCCGTTACTGTGGGCCAGAGATCCCTGAAAATCTGTGTCACCATGTCTAGTTGGCCCTGCAAGTTGTCCTTCTCTATCTTTAGCTGTTCACGCTCTTCAGTAAGTGTGACGACCTGTACTTATTACTGCTCAAATTTATGCTGGAGTTTTGTGTGAAGCCCTTCGCCCTATTGTGCTGCTCGCTGAATAAAATTGTACAATTGCGCCGTTCTCGAGGTCTGCATGCTCTCAGCTCCAGACGTATCTTGATTTTGAGGTCTCTCTTGGAGTGGTTGACTGCTCACAATGGACTTGGCTGAGTGCTCCTGCGGTGATTACAAAGATGTTGGTTGCGGCAACGGATTATTAGGGTTACCCATGTTTAGAGTGGGCTACATCTGGTGAAATATCAAATTGGCTTGGTTAAACGGGTTCAGCTCGGTAGGCGGGGGTGCTATATCTACGGTAAAGGATCCCCCTCAACTTAAAAGGTCTTGGTAAGTGACCTGTTCAACCAGGGTTTGGTTAACCTCAGGTATCAATGATGTACCGAAGTTAACTTCCACCTCGTTGTCTCCGTTTGTTTTACTCTTTGCTCTGACTGGGTCAGATATGGTGGCTGATGTGGATGGTGTTCGGGTTGGATGGTCTTTAGAGGTGATTAAGGTGTGGGCTGATGAGTGGTGAGTGCGAGGTGGAGATATACAAATATTTAAAAAGGAATAGGGGTTGAGTAGAGGTAGCTCTTGAGTTACCTGGGGTTCTGACAATGGCTCTTCTTGGATTGGGGCCCTCATGTCCATTGGTTGCTTTTGATCTTCCCCCATGAGATCAATGACCTCGCTAGACACTGTAAATTTTGCCTTCTTGGATTTTGTGTAGCTACAGGTGGCTTTGAGGCTTTACTCTTTTTGACAGGAACTGTGGTTGTCGCTGTTGGTGAATTAAACAAATTAAGTGGTATGGTCGTGACTATGGGGACTGTGATGGAAGAGGAGGCATAATTGGAGGCCTAAAATTCTGTAAACATGGGAAATAATGAAGAATCACTTGTTAGAGTTTGAACTACATGGTTAAATATTTGTAAATTTGTGTTCATCTCCTCGATGATTGGTGTCAGCTGTAGTCGTGACATTCTAGTCATCGCTTCCTCCGGTGTTTCCCCTGGCAATGGATCCAGAAGCATGCCATCAAATGAATAGAAATATACTCCACTTATGACCTCCATTCCTACCCTGGCCATGAACATACTTCAGTGTGGAAAGTTATTTCATCGATTTGAAACTTCAACGACTTCATCTTGAAGGTCGATTTCGACACACATGTTGGCCTGATGTAGGTTTGCTTATGGCTAACTCCAAACCACACTTGCGCAGAATAACTGTCCAAAAAGCTCCTTGCTGCTGTATGATCGCGGCGTCAACTATCTGGCTGTACCAGCACTTGAATGCTTCCTCGTTCACCTCCTTAGTGCTGGGGTCTCCTGACGCTTTCCAGGGTGTGAAATTCATTGCTAACTGTTGACCTGTTGCAATTTCCATAGGTTGTCTGATTCCTGGGAATGTCCATTTCCACATCGCCAATGCCATGACAAGATAACCATAGATGAACCCAGTGGCTCTCTTGTAGTTATTCTCATAAGATTCGAATAACTCATTAAGTATAAATGAACACCAATTTAGTTGTGCCCCCTAGATACAGTGCTCCACAACTGAGATGGTATCCAGCGTACACTCCCCTTTTGAGTAATGTCTCATAGTTTTTCTCGCAATCAGATAGCATGCAATCTTGACCACTGGCTTGTTGATTATGTCTATATTTTCCCATTTTCCTCCTCTCTAGGTGTCATACTTCCTGTAGTAGTCGCCATATCCTGCTTTCTTCGCTCTCTTTGACACATTTTGGAATGCCGTGGAGACGTTTCTCGCTTCTTGTGATAGCCCTGTTAACTTGTGAATGTCTTCCAAATGAATTGGTAATTATCTTCCTAGCCACAATGACCCATTGTGGATTCTACTCAGCAGGAACTTTGTGCACTGCATCACAGCCCTTGTGGTGCCGAACACTGGAAGATTTATGAGGTTCAGTATGGTGGATTGCTGGACATCTCTGAACTCTGGGAGTACTCTTGCTGCTTCTTGTCCTACTTCTGTGGCATAATTTCCATGTAGACTTGTTTCTTCATCGTTGGGAATTGGAAAGAATCTGTCAGGTCGGTATCGATCAACAACGCGCTATCTTATTTGCCCACTAGTGACTCCATCTTCTGGATTCTTTCATTGAGCTCCTGCTCAACGACTGCTGGCGCTACCTTGGTCATTTTAGCTCTTTTCTAGTACACTTGCAGAGCTACTCCTTCTCTTTCCTTATAAATTCCTACCTCGGGATGCCCCCTCTGAACTTCTTCTAATGATGTTTCTCTTGCTACTTTTGCTGCTTCTAGTTCTAACTCAGACTTCTCCGGCATTATCACGCTTTCTTTCATGCAATTTATGTAAGTAATCGACACACATGAGGTTGATAAGACCCCATAACTAATTAATTTTCCCTACCTTCCCTCGCAGCTATAATCGTGTGATTAGTTACTGGGATGAGGTGGGTTCTGAAAAATCTGACTGTCACTTCGAGAGTTGGGCAGACGCGATGGGTAATGATTATGGCCTATTATGGAAAATTCATTGCAGTATGCATGATGCTAATTATGGTAATTAATTCTCAAATCTTGGTAATGCTATGGACTGACATGGGTATTATGAGTCATGATGATGGAATGATATTCGACACGCTTGTTCTCTGACATGGATGACACGCTGGACACTACCCTCCCCCCGACCACAATCGGTTGCATTGTGGTCTTCGCATCGCAACTCTGAGTTTTTGCTGTGCTTTAAAATTTCTTTATTGGGATTTCTATCTAAGCTCTTCTCGGGTGCGAGGGAGTTATTGAATCTATCTAGTCTAATCTACCCTATTGACTCCTCTCGGTTGCGAGAGTTATTGAAAGTTGAAATGTAGAACTTACTCGTGATAGGGTTTCAGGTGTGCGCCATTCACCCATCTTGGTAGTATCTAGCCATCCAGTTGTGCTAACCGAACTGCTCCTAAATCTTTGATTTGTATTACGTGGTATGGTCCTAGCCAATGCATTCTCAGTTTTCCTGGGAACTTCTGGAACTTACTGTCATAAAGTAAAAATTTTCTGCCAACCAGGAACGTTTTGTGCTTGATATGGCGGTCGTGCCAAGCTTTTTGTCTCTCTTTCTGGACAGTTTGGTGGAATTTTTCTAGAAACCTATCTTCTTCTAGCTCTTGTAGTTCATGTAATCGATATTTCAGTGAGTATTGCTCTGATAATTAGAGTGATGTTGCGATTAGGAGGATCGGTATGAAAAACTCAACCGGTACTACTGCTTCCCTCCCATACACCAGTTGGAACGGGCTTTGGTTGTTTAGTCTCTTGATAGTTGTTCTATATGCCCATAGTGTTGCTGGTATACATTCATCCTAGTCATCTTGTTCAGTGTTGCAAATATTCATTAAACCCTTTTACAAAATCTTATTGAATGCTTCTACTGTACCATTAGCTTGTGGATGGTAAGGAATGCTTTTATGATGTTGTACCATGAAGTTTTCCAGCAGGCATCTAATGGTAGCATTGATGAAATGCGTTCCTTGATCAGTTGTTAGAATTTTTGGGCAACCAAACTTGCTGATGATATTTTCAAATATGAATCGAGCCGCTGTTTTGGCTGTGAAATCCTTCACTGGCATTGCCTCTGCCCACCTTGTCAAATATTCTGTTTCCGTTATGATATACTTGGCCTGTGAGTGTCTTGTGATAGGTGCAATCAGGCCTATAAAATTAACTACCCATTTCTCAAATGGTTTCAGTTTATTTACTGGGTGAAGTGGGAGCTCGTCTCTGCGTGATGGACGTCCTGTCCTCTGACATACATTGCATTTTTTTACAAATGCCTTACTGTCCATGTGCACTATCGGCCACCATAAACCCACCTGTAGTATTTTCCTCGTCGTCGGTTTTGCTCTGACATGCCCTCCTGCAACTCCACAATGGCATTCCCATAGTACACCTTCCCTCTCATGATACAGGATGCATATTCATAAGATTTGGTCTAGCCCCATCTTATACAGGTGTCCTGATATTAGCTGATACTTTGCTGCTCAGACTACTAGATGTCTTTTCTAGACTGCTGTATATTGTTTTGGGCACTGTCCTGTTGTTAGGTAGGTTGCTATCTAGTCCAAGTATTATGGGATGGCTTCTACTCTAAAAAGATCAGCATTCGACAACTGATCATCCAGTGACCCTCCATTTTCTCCATTTTCTAGTTTTGACAAGTGTTCAGGCCCCACATTCAGTCTCCTGGGTTTCACTATCACCTCAAAGGTGAACTCCTGAAAGAGTAAGAGCCATCTGCAGATTATTCCTTCTAAGACCGATTTGTTTACTAGGTACTTTAAAGATGAATGGTCTATGAAAAACTTAAACATACCTCCTAGTAGGTAGTGGTGTAACCTTTGAAGGGAATGCACCATTGCTAATGCTTCTCGATCTGTTGTAGTTCCGTTTCGTTCCACTATTGATAAATTACGACTTGAAAAATAAACCGGGTGATAAACTGAAGTGTCCCTGGTTGAGCCAGAAATGATCCAAGTGTGATGCTCGAAGCATCAATGTGGACATGAAATTTCTTGTCCCAATCAGGGTGAACCAATATTGGTGCACTTGCCAATTTTTCCTTCAAAGTATTCAGGGTTGTCGTGCAATCCTCTGTCCAACTGAACTGCTCCGACTTCCGCAACAAATTCTCCAATGGGGATATTATCTTTGTGTAGTTGCGGATGAATCACCTATAGTAGCCTATGTGGCCTAGCAGTGACCTTAACTGCTTCATAGTTTCTAGTGCCTCCATGTTAATTATAACTGCTACCTTTGCTGGATCAACGCAAACTCCTTGGTTGCATACAACGTGTCCTAGCAGTGTTCCAAAAGGCACTGCAAATATGCACTTCTTGAGGTTTAATGAAATATGGAGTTGCCTACACCTGTCAAACATTATCCTCAATAACGTCTCACGGTATTTTAACAGGCTGTAGACAATCCAGTAATCCATGTATACTTCCAGGAATTTGTGGATGTATTCGTGGAATGCTACTATCACAATGCGTGAGAATACTGCTAGCGCATTTTTCAATCCGAATGGATTTACATGATATGCAGAGGAACCCCATTCAGTGGTGAAAGTTGTATTTTTCTTATCTTCTTCAGCTATCCTTACCTGATGGTATCCTGAAAATCCATCCGTAAAGGAATAAGCCTCATTCCCCGCAACGTTGTTGAGGACTTCGTCACTGAACGGAGTAGGGAATGGGCCATGTATACAGGAATTATTCAAGATCCTATAGTCAACACAGACTCAGATTTCAGAATTATCCTTTTTGCTTTGTATGACTATTGGACTTACCCATTTCGCTTCTTCCGCCTGGAATATCAACCCTTCCTTTAGCATTTTGTCAATATATGCCTTAACTTTTTCTTTCACTCTTGGATTTAGCCGATAGGGTCTGTGCTTGATTGGTCTTGCATTGGGCTTAAAAATTATACGCATCTCCCCCATGTATCATTTTATTCCTTTCAACTCCACTACTGATGATGGAAACAAGTCTTCATATTCTTGTAGCAGATTGAATATCTCCTTAGTTGTCTCAACATCCCAATAATCACCGATTGACGCAAGTTTGGGATTTTCTTCGATCCCAATGTTCATTTTCTTGGTTTTTAGTGGTAAAAGATGAATTCCTTCTGTTGTTGAGTCTTCTTTAATATCCCGCTCCCCCTCATTTTCCTTGAAATGCAGATTTCTAAGACCTTTTAGATCATCATCATCCATTTCGCTGTTTATCTTCTTACATGCTACTGACTGACTGATGCTTTGGTTTGGGAGAAGTTGCTCGTCCTCCTCTTGAATCTCCGGGAAGAAAAATACCTTTTTAATAGCCTGCAGTGCTTGGGTGACTGGTTCTGTTTTTCCTTCAAATAAGAAGCACTGTGTAAATTTCTCCGCAACGGCTTGCCAAGTACTGGTTCCTCTTTTCCTCTCTTCATTTAGGTACTAAGCTTGTGGAATAAAATCCAGTGAATATATAAACTTGTGTACCCACAGCTCTTCCAGGTATCCTGCATTTTTCCATTGATCCTCACACTCTTTCAAATGTTTTATTGGTTCTGAGTCCCCTTGGTATTTTTCAGTGAAATGTGGTTCTTCTTCTTCCTTGAACTTGGCTTTCAATGCTGCCGTAACTTTGCCCCATCGCAACAGTGAGTTGCGGTGGTTACTCCACCACCTTGCTGATGTGGATTGTAAGGCCATATCCATGAGTGCGAACCTATGGTCCACTGGTACCTTATCTTCTATTCTGCAATAAAAGTATTTACATCATTCATATTTGACAAATTTGGGTAATCTATTACCTCAGTCTCGATCCAATTGATTCTTCCAATGTTGGCGCATCTTCTTGTATTGGTCTCATATCCCCCTTGCTACCAATCATCCCAGGCTATCTCTGAGCCTAAGTCTGAGATTTGAATACTTCTCCAACTCACAGATCACCCTGCTGTCAGGTTGATATAATCTTCCCTTTTTCCTGCAGTCATCTGATAAAGATGATCAAGAAGCTAAGCATCTTCTTTGTTGTCAACAGACTCTGTGTATCAGGGACCTTAATACGGGTCGAGTGGCTGGGTGACCCTGACCTCCCCATCCTCAAAGATCATTAGTTCCTTCTTTAGATCTATTATTGCGTAGTTTTCAAAAGCCCAGTCAATCCCCAATAATGCTGGATAGGGATATTTACCCCCCATAATGTCTATCACCTCCAAGTCCGTGTATGTATTTACTCCTGCAACATTGAATTCAGCCTCCTCTAGTCTACCTATGGGCACAATGTAGTACTGGTTTTCCATATGTAGTTGAATTGGTGAATATGTCAGCCTCGGTTTTCCAAATGATTCCCATGTCTTCCTTGGCAATATATTTACATTTGACCCTAGGTCAAGTATTGTGTCCTTAATTTGGTATCCTGCAACTTGAGTATTCACCCGGAACTCTTTTCCTGTCCTTCTCTTATTTATTTTCACTCTTCATATGTATTTATATGTTGTACCATTTGACTCCCCTGGTCCTGTGGCCTCCTGCACCACCCTTTCCAGGTTCTGCTTTAACTGTTCCAACATTGGCGTGTTGTTAATTTTTTTTAGAAATAGACAAAACTATTCTTCAATCGTAGTACTTGTACTAGCTTAACTCTTGTTATCTTCCTTGGCCTATGGAAACTCAATGCCTTTGATTCCCCCAAGTTAGGCAAAGGTTTCCACTGCTTATTTAAAGTATTTCTTTTGTCTTTCTAGCCTGAATAGTGGCTTTGGAGATGCTGGCCTTATCAATATTATCGGTTCCGTCGTCTGTGCATCTTCCTCGGTTCTTTTTCCTCCTCGCATCACTATGGCCACTTTATAAATAGCTTGAGCCTCTATCATTCTTGGCTCTACATTTACCAAATTTGTTCCTCTTTATCTGGCTCTTTCTTCCCATATTTTAATGACCTCTGGATAGTCTTTTGTTGCATGCGTGTTAACTCTGCACTGAGAGCACCAGGGTCTTCTAGGAAGTGGACATTCCCTAGCTACGTGACCTTCTTGGTCATAGTTGTAACATCTTACTGGATCTCTTCTTCTAGCTCGACCTCCTCTCATGCCTCCCCCTCGTCCCCTAGGAGCCTCATTCACTCTATATGAAGGCATGCCCAATCATTCCGCGAATGCATCCAGAGCCCTACACTGCTCTGTGCTATGTGTGGTAGAAGCACATAACTCACAGTATATGTTGTTCGGAACGTTGGAATATTTTTGCAAGATTGGGCATAGGCAGGGTGGATGACCCATGCTTTTGCATATTTCACAATATTCAGTTGCGGCTGGATTCTGTTGCGCAGGGAACCTCGTGTACTGGTGTTGCAACGGATATAATCCTTGGGTGTTTATCTGCGCAACTCCTCCTACTGGCAGAGCTCCCTGTGCCCCTGTTGCTGACGTCCCCACATTATGGCCCCGCAACCTAGGACATTCAGTTACCACATGCCCTTCCATTAGAGAGTGCATACACCACACATTTGGTCTTGCTGGCCGCATTGGTTGAATTTCTTTCAACTTCTCTGTTAAGCTAACTATCTGATGTTGTAACCCTAGTATGGAAGGGTCCTGAGCCGATGCTCCTCCTTTAAATTCTTGCAGATATCCCACCATGGCCTCTATCTTCATAGCTTGCTCCAATGCATCTTGTAATGTCTCGATCTTTTGTTGTGTTAGCGGAGTTCTTGTTAATGGAAGAAGGGCCTTAATGAACCAATCCCTCTGATGGTTAGGATCGATTGGATAGCTGAGCTTTCCAATCACATCCTTGAATCTCCTCATTAGATCCCATGCTGTTTCCCCCTCTCGCTACTTTATCTCTCACATATCTGACAAACCCTGCTGATTTGTTTGGGGTAATTTGAATTCCTTAATGAAATCTCTCTTTACGTCATCTATCGCTGGGTTTTGATGAGCCTCAGGCCACTTTATAAACCAGCATATAGCTCTCCGCCCGAGAGTAGTTTTAAATTATATTAACTTACCTGCCTCTGGTGTCTGTCGAGCCCTCAAAATGGCCTTGTAGAGGTACCAGTGATGTTCCACATCATCATTACCCCTCCCAAAGAATTCTGGGTATCGAGTAAATGATCCCGCCATGCTTTCTTGTGTGGGGGTTACTAGAAAAAAACCCCTGACTCCCGGTTGTGAAATGGTATTACTAGTACTACTGCTAGTGTGTATTGCTACTGTAGACTGAACACTATTCAACTTACTCAATTCCCGTAACTTAACAAAAATTTCACCTAGTGGCTGATAGAGTACCAGGGGAAGGTCGGGACTAGAGCTACTTGAACTTTGGGGAATAGAGTTACCTAGGTTATGGGTGTTGGCACCTCTCGGAATAGCTTCTCCATCGCAACATGAAACTCCACATCGGACGTCTCCTCGGGGCGCGCGTCATCTTAGTCGTACTCCTTTCCCTTCTCTGTTTGGGCTAGGCTCCTATACACCTGCCACACTTCCTTGATGGTCCCTCCTATATCTTGGGAACACACCTGACCTTCCATCTCCTTTGTCATCTGAGGTGCCTTCTCTTTGTCTTTTCTATTCCTTTCATGTTTCTCCAACTCCTTCATCACCCTTTCTCGCCACTTCTCAGCGATTTGTGCCCTCTGATGTGCTCTTCGTTCCAACGTACTTGTAGCATCTCTCCCTTAGATCCTTCCCCCAATACTGGAGGTTTAGGTCTCCATCTTAGATTTTTTTAACTCCATTAATCCTTCGTCCACCATCAAAGCTTTGATCCATAGAGGGATCTCCTTCAACAGCTCTCCACGCAACCCTGACCTGAATATGTCCTCCGCTTTCGAGAAAGACTGGTAACAGTCAGCTGAAAACTCCACTATGTATCCCTCCAAGGTAGATTGCACCCATAAATATACCGCTCTGGTCAAATCGGTATCTAACCGATGGAGTGCTACCAGATCTATGTGCAACCACTTGCGACAGACCTTCTGTGAGTTTATTTGGACTGTATTGGTCTGTAGTCTCCTCAACCAGTTGTAGAGCTCCTCTGGAAACTTTCCCCAGAAGATCACGTAGATATCACTAGCAAATTCAACGAATAGAACTTGATTCTTAATAGCTTTCTCCCTTTGTTGTCTCAACTCCGCTTGCTGAGCTATGAACTGATCTAGGTGGTTATCCCACACGTTTCATATTTCTTTCTTGAAGATCTATGATACCATGATCTAATTCCAAAATGGAATTTTGGGTCCCGGCAACGGAACCATTTGTTGGCAAGGAAGAAGGTCTCTTGGGCAAGACCCAGGTTCAGGATGGAGGCCAACAAGGTTTTCCACAGTAGTCTAGCACAACGCCGACATTTCACCCTACTCCAAAGAGCAGAGAGTCTCACCTGAGGCGTGTCGTGACCTTACTAAGGTTAGGATCAAATTAGGTATCAATCAAGCATAACATATATCCTAAAATAGACAGGACTAAGTGCTCCAAATAGGTGTAAGTACTCTGCAAATGACAATACTCATGAACGTATTCAGGACGAAAAACAAATTTTAAAGTAACCCGCACATTCAACTGAATCGCAAACACAATACCGAAATCAGAACATCAAACCCAGATCATAATGCATTGCATTAACAACAAGAGATAGTTACATTGCTCCTTAGAGTGATCCTGGAAAAACTGATTACAATAGTATCAGATATGATAGAACAAAATGAACAGAGAGAGAGAATATAATGAACAGAACGAAAAGATCTCTCCTACGACTCCTGTTCTTTGATCCCTATTGTGCCAACCTCCTGCCTTTGCTGGCCAGCTGCCTATTTGTTCCTTTTCCAACGCGACTGACAATTCTCCCTTCCTTTCCGCTATTCCGTTTTCTGCATGTCCCTGATCATTGGGAGTTCCACTGCTTGTTCTCTGTCGCTTCCTTCTGCCATCTGTGCTTGTTTCTGCAACATCTGCGCCACCTATTCTTCAGTTCTTCGCAACTGTGACAGCTCTCTATCTACCGTGGTTGCGTTCTGCCACCTGTTATCTGCAACTCAAAAACCATTTTATTTCAAAACAAGGGCCCCAACACATGGTTTGTAAATACTCCTTATAAACGTCAATAGTTTAACAAGTATATTATATATAAAGGAAATAAAATTTGACTGATAAATTGAAAATATGTTATACCTGCCAGAATAGATTAGAATATTGTTTGATTCTAGGGAATTAATTCTCAAATTCACTCTTGCCATTATTTGAAGAAGGAGAAGTTGGAAGTATTGTCTATAAACATTGTTAAATTTAAAGAAGATATTTATAGGCTACTTGTTTCCACTTGGCTTGAGTATATTGATCTATTAAGGGATATAGTTCAGTTTTGAAAAATGGAATTCACAATAGGCCATGTTCCTCATCAGTCTTCGAGATCAAAATTTTCTTAAAGAACGAGACAACTTATTACTGATATTATAATGATTTTGAAGAGGCCAAGCTCCTTGAAAGACTAATTCATTTCCATATTGTCCCTTACTATAAATTTTTTGAAGAGACAAAGCTACTTTATTTAAAAGAGTCGAGAGAAACCATCTCTATGAACAAAATATGTGGAAAAAATTTGCAATTGATTATGAAGGAATTATGGACCTTTCTCATTGTTGGAACAAGTTCTTGTGTATGATATTATACAATACATTGAAATATCATTCCCTCAAATATTTGTATCTTGGTCTAAATATTTTCATCATAATATGGAGGATTTCAGACCCAAATCTATCAAGAAATTGCTGAGCTGATTTGACATACTTCTAGTGAACATTTTTAAGGAGAAATTGTTTTTCATTATTAAATTGACTGAATAGTTTGAGGAAAGTCCAAACCCTGAGCTACTGGATTGAACAGCTATATTGTCTTACATTTTTAATGACATTGTTTGGGATAAATTTCTCTTTGTAATAAAATTAATGGGACAAGTTACCTTAGGAGAAATATATTGGATATTTCCTTTGGTTTCATTATACTGCATGATATTTGGTCAGAAGCAAAGTGTTGTTATATAAAATATTAATTTCATATACCTCGTATCGCTATAAAAATATCCTATATTAATGATATGCAAAATATTCCTTACATATATGTTGTAAATATTTGGTCATGTTCAAGATATGTTGTTGATGCTTGGGTACTGTTACGAGGAAAAAAAAAGCTAGAAGAGAAAGCGCTTCTTCATCTATAAAGCAACAATTTCCAATGATGAGATTATTAGGTGGTCTATGATTATCAAGGGTTCAAAATGATCACATTTTTTTGGAACAATGACTGGTTGCATGAAAAATTTTGTCGGACTTACAAAGGTTGTCGATGGAATTTATAAGTATTATAGTTTGTAGACCATATAAGAATGGGATTTTTGGATATGATTGTCCTAAGGTTTGTGAATAAAACCTGTTAGAGTCGGTATAGTCTTACCTCCGTCAGAGATTATTTCTCTTATTGCATTTCATTTTTAGGTGTCTCATTCAGTTCATTTAGTTGCATTCCGTTAGGGGCATGCCATCATCTGACGGAAGGGCCTTGTCACTCATACCCCTCATGCCTTATCCTGCTGGCTCAGGTCTGTCCATCAAATCAATTTTAAAGTCATTTATAGTCCTGTTTTGGCGTTTTGGTCAGAAGAGAGTCATTTTATGGTTTTTAGGTCTTTTTAGGTCTAGGGTTTCGCAAATTTCGTCTTCAAAGTGTCCAATAATGCCAGCAGGCCAGAGGGAGGTTCAGAATAAGTTTTCATCGCAAAATTTCATCGTTATAATGATTGATCATGACTTTTCTTCAAAACTCTGTTTTGAAGAAAATCATCATTTTTTCCTTTGTAATAAATGCTATGTATATTTTCAAAATTTTTCAGTTGTCAGATTCTTCAAGGCGCAGCCCTAGTCGCCTTTGCCAAAACATGCCAGTCATCCCTGCAAAAAATCAAGGTTTCATCATTCAAGTAAAAAATCAGTGGAAACAAGAAAAACAGAGTTTGCATTAAAAGTGAAAAAGTGTCAATTCCAAAACATTACAAAAATGGGTTTGTAAGAAACAAAAATCAAATTCTTCACTATATGAGATATTTTACACATTTATCAATCCATTTGCATTCAAGAAGCATCAGAGAAGTTGAGCTCATTTGTGAGAAAAACGAAATTGTGAGTTTGAAGGCCAACTGTGTGTTGGAGTGCTGCGCGATGCATCGGGAGGAAGGCGTGGTGCACTGGGCATGCACGGCGCATTGAGATGGCATGTGCAGTGTAAAAATTACACTGGCGTGGCGCATACAGCCTGTGCGGCGCATTGGGCTGACTGCGCGGCGCACAAAGCCAACAAGCCAATTTTGTCACTGCCTTCAATGAAATTTCCAATTTTTTGATCCCTTTTGCTCCGAGTAAGTTCAACTCACCTTGCATTTGCTCGTAGTTGGTGTTTGGTGTGGTTTCAAAGATTGGTTGGATAATTTTTAATATCAAAAGTTAAACCCTATTCTTTTGTCAAAAACTGCTCCCTAGGGTTTGAGTTTGAGTGTTAAATTTTGATTTTGGGGAAAAATACTTCAAAACACATTCCCCACCTGTGGTAAATTTCCTCCTCACTATCACACTATCATTAATATCCCTCCCCTATTCCATTATATCCCATCTCATTTCCCATCATTATCCCTATTCTCATTTGCAAAATAACCCCAAGAATCCTAAAAATTCAGTGGCTGTCACTCATCCCTAAAGTTGTCAAATCAAAGGCTTTCGAAAGAAGAAATACCACTTGACAAGACTTCAGTGTTCCCATTATCTTATTTTCTTCACAGTCCCTTCCTACTTAGCATATTTTGGCATTGAGACCAAGACACCAAACTCTTCGTATTCACCTCAGGCAACATAGATGAAGAAGGCATCGAGGAGGCGTGAAAAGACATAATATTGGCCAAAGCTTCGTTGGCTGAGAATGATACTTGATGATGGACCTTCAGTCCAAATTTCAGCAAATTTGGAGAAAATTTTGTCATTTTTGAATTTTTGGTCACAAAACAGGTTTTCTTGCCCAACGCGTAGCGCCACCTTGCGCGCGCTTACGTTTGGGAGATATTCTGGAGGAAAAATTTACATTTTTGGATTTTTTATGAAAAATTATGCATGCTCAGGAATGGCCTAAGGATTTCATCAAGTTCTGGGTGGCCTAAAGGGTCAAAAACACCTTGAAAATGGTCTTTCTGCCACTTTTTACACACACAGGAACCAGTCTTGGCAGATTGAACTTTTGGAGGGGCAAATGGACACGAAATCTAGAAATTCCACTTGGGTTGGAAAGTAGACAGGCAGGGCTTTCCAACGAGCTATCATGAGCTCAATTTGTACTTCGAGAAGTGCCTCAAAATCAGCTCCAAAGTTGTGCTACGCATAGAGATTTTGGGCGCGGCGCATAGAGGATTTTGGCCTATTTTTCACTCTTCAGCTCAGAATTTCGCCCAGTTTTGACTAGTTTCACTTTTTCATGTAACTATTGATCTACCTTGATGTAATTTTAGGACCATGATGTAAATTTGGCACATTTTTGCTTTTTCTAGAGGATTCATTTACTAAAAAGTGAAAATTAAATGAATGAATCAGTTTCCTACCATATAGAGGCAAGTTGTTTCATGGCCTATTTTCTAGTTCCTAGTTTAGAATTGGTTGAAACAGCTCCTAGAAGGATTAGCTCGACCCATAGAGGCATGGGGAGGGGTTAGGCTGGTCTATATTATGTATTTTCTTAGTCATTTTCAGGGTGGGACTCTTGGGAATAGTTTGGCACCTCATTGTATATTCATTTCAGCATTTTTGGCAAAGGAAAGACCAGGGTTTTGCAACACTTGTTGGGATCCTTGTGGCTCTGAGTTTTGATGGTGTTTTTCTCCATGTAATTGTAAGTTTCATTAATGTTTTATGTATGCCATTTCCCTTCTCTTTTCTTCTGAAATTAAACAAATGAGTGACTAAGGTAGAATTCATTATTTTGCTAGTGCTCTGCCTTAAAATTTTGTTTAGTTTTATATGTTTTCATCTGTTTGAAGAGGATCCTTGCAGCCTCTTGCCCTCTTCATCTCCTCAATAGTCTAAAACATCCATCCTTTCAATTTAAAGCATTAAAACCATTTCTTTCCCTGCCCCAATAAGAATTTTGCGAAAATTGGGCCTAATCCCCGGACCCAAAACTGCCTTTCCCTTTGTTTCCGACAAAAACCTACAAAATCATCTCAAACTCCTTGATTTATAATCCTAGCCTAAAATTAGCTTTTATTTCAGTCATCTCAAGCCCTATTGATAAATTTCCGCTGAGATTGACCCGGAGAGAGCCCTCTCCTGTTCTAGTAGGGCTAGCTACCAGACTGGGCGTGGTTTGATGTTACCCTGAATTCTGCCTTCCTTCAGCCTGAGGTAGATTTAGGCAATAACAGAACCCTATATTTGGATCTAAACTGATGTTTTTTCTGAAATAAGAAACCCTATCTCAGGCAACAGAGGAAGGATGAATAGTTTTGCAGATGGATTACTTTTGCAAAATGGAAAGGATCAAGAGGGAGCTAACGAATTCCTCTCAATCCTCGAAACATAAGCACCTTATATCACTATTCATTGATTATTATTATTGTTTTTTTACTATTAGTTATCCTCTTGTCTTTGTCTCTTTTTTTGGGTTGTAATTTCACTTCCATGACATCTTAGTGAGGATTGCAGATACATTGTGGAGGCTTCCAAGTCTCTAGCAGTAGATGGAAGCTTTGGAAGAACGAAGCTAAATTTGTGACAAGAAGTTTTTCCCTAGAGTGATTGGTGTTCAAGAGGGAGAAAAATTGTATTGATATCTTGAATCATGCTACAAGGTCTCCTAGTTCAGAAGAAGCAGGTTAGCCAATACAATTTGAAGGACTCATGTGTTAGAGGGAGCAACAATGGCAGAAATATTTTCCACCATGATAGAGGGAGCATCCTGGATCACCAGGATAACGATAAAGCAGTTGTGGTAATGGATCTCATGAAGAAATCCAGTTAATTTATGATTGAGCCAAGGAATGTGTTGAGTAAAGCTATTGGTATTCACATATTTAGCTTGGGGATCTATGATGATGATCAAGAAGTTGACAAAACTACTGAAATAGAGTATACTATAAGTTTCTTAGCCAGATGCGAACTGTTGTGGTAAAACACAACCCCCCATTTTTGACTTATGTACTTCAAATAATGGGGAACCTTTCTACAAATTTTTTGGCTAAACACCTTTTAGATTTTTCATTAATTTAATTATCCTATATTTTTGTCATTTTTTCATATTCCTCAGAATTTTGTTTTCATTGCTTTATTGAATCCGTTTTTTCACAAGCTTTCCAACGATACTTGTTTCGCTCCATTTGGTCAACCGGTTTGTAAATGGCACTCTTTTGAAGTTTTGCTCATTTTTTCGCTTGGGGTTAAAATGTATAAATGTACCAATATTTCATTTTTTTAGTTAAAATAGTCACTCATTGTAAATATTAACTCTTAGTTAGGTATTACTAACATCTTTCATTTTTTATGAATAATCCTACTAAATGACCCAGCCAAATTATAAAGCATTTAAAACATGTTTTTCGAGATTTTGGTAATTTATTATAATTTCCTTTATTTAAAACAAAATACCAAAATCAAAATTTTCATAATGACAAAGTGGCTGTAGTTTAGAATTACGAAATATCATTATAAATGGTCCACATTTATTTTATTTTATTTATTATTATTATTATTATTATTTTTTAACTTAACTAAATTTAAAAATAAAAAATAAAAAAATTATGGACCCCAATTAAAAAATAAAAAAAAATATAAAAAACATATTGCATCCATTGCGATCGCATATTCACAAACATTCACAATTGATATGTTTCAAAAAAATCCCGAAAAAACATTTTCATGCAATATGCGATTTGAGTTTCATGTGGGGTGTCAAATTTTTTATTATAAAGTTCTCTCCACCTTATGACTCCCGCTCACCTCACCCTCTACCTTATTCCTCCACTTGATTCCTCCCTTCGTGACATCACCCTCATGTCACCTTCCACTCGCCCTTATAACTCCCATTCACTTACCTCACCTCTTCCCTTCTCTCTCTCTCACGTGGTGTACTTCATATCATTTTTGAATTATTAATTAAAATATATTATATTATATAATATTATAAATTAATATTATATTTTAATTATAATTTTAATATAATTAAATTTTTTTTTTTTTCTGAATTGGACTAATTCTATTAAGCGAAAATATGGTACATCATGGTGATACAATCAAGAGAAACAAGAAACCGGCCTCCACACGAAGTTTTTTCCCTTTCTTTTTGTTGACTTTAACCCAACCTTCCTGGTGGGTGTGTGCAGGGACGATTTGAAGACTGGAGTTCTCCAAATGTGGTAACTCCTTATCAGAGTCTGAGGAGGAAGTCTCATGAACGCGTTTCTGTGTAACTGTAGAATCAGGAGGATGCTCAGGAGCAGCAGTGGACAAGTTCATCGTCTGAGGAGCATGTACCATATCTGCGTCAATCTCTTCATCTTCTGAACTCGAGGATTCAGAGTCTACGACTGGCGGCCAGTTACAAGGAGTCCATCTTTTGGATTTGGACTTTGTATTGATTTCCTTTTTCTTTTTTGCAGGGAATGTAGGGCAAGAGTTCTGCAGATGCCCTGTTTGGAGACAATGGCGGAAACGGAATGCCGTGTTCTCATAATCTAGGATCTAAGTCCATACAAAGTCACCAACCTTGATAATGAGTTGGTCGGGCAGGCCTTTGCTGAGGTCTAGTTTCGTACATATTCTGGCATAAGTGTAGAGACCCTGAGTTTCCCTCCCAAAATCTGCCTTTACAAAGCGGCCCAAGGCGTTGCCTATGCTTCTATAAACTGCCAGATGCCATAGATGGATTGGAAGGTTGGGAAGCCTGACCCAGACAGGTGTCCTGGTGATGATAGCTGTAGCTGGGTCGAAGTCTGGGAACCAAGGGGTTAAGAAGAGCCCTGCAGTTCCCAAAAACCAGGGACCTTCCTCTAAGGCCTGGTCATAATGCTTGGAGTGATCGAACAGAATAATGAAGAAAGCTTTTGAATAGAAGCTGAACTTGCACTTGCTAGTCCAGTTAGCGTGGATCCATTCATATAGTTCCTTCGTACGCGGCCAAAGTCCATTAAATCTGCAAATGATGGCTTTTTCTGCAAAATTTTGAAGATCTTTTGCGAGATTTGGATGGGAAATCTCAACAGAGGGAACATCATCCAACTTGTCAACCAGAAAAGGTTGGGGCTTGGGGGTTTCAGGGGTTTTGGGATTCTGAGAATGAACAACATCTTTGTACGAGAAAGAAGGGGCAGAAGATGCCTGTCCAGGTTTTCCGCCCCTCAAACGAAGGGTGAACACAATAGAATCATTTCTGTTAATGCCATAAAATGAGAGGGGGAAAAGATCCTCAAGTTGTTTACCTTGGTAAAGAAGTCGCTGGAGGCCCGAGGGTATCCCAATCCGACGTTCCAGAATAAGCTTCAAATTCTGCACCAGATCTGAAGAATAGACCCATTGCAGTAGAGTTTTGCCTGAGAGTAGCACAATTTGAATCTGAAATGAAACAGGGTAAGTTTCTAGCACTGGATCTGCATGGCAGCTGAAGGGCAATAGGAGAGGCGGAGCCTGCATCAAATTTGCAACAGCGATGGCGCCTCGCAGTTGCCTATCATTGGCTTGCTTCCCGAGTTCCTTCGCAAGGCTGCGCGAGATCGAAGGGCCCCCAAGCCTGCTCTTTTGGGCAGAGGCGGCGTCAACCAGGAGAGGAGAAACCTGCATCCAAAGTGGAGTTGAAAAATGGAGACCGTAGGGAGTAGCAGCGATGCAGATCGCAGAGTATCTTGAAAAAGCCGTGTGGCCTGCAACGACGGCTTGGCAGAATGGGGCTGAAGCGAAAGCTAGGATGGTATCAGCATCTAGGTGCCGCCATCATTGATTCAGAGGCCGGTCGCTCGTATGCAGATACTTCGCATGGGGGAGAGCCCAGCAATTGGAATTTACCCTGCCCCAAACAGAGGGAGTGAGGCAAAGACTTTGCCGCCCTCGAAACTGGAGAGAGAGGGGCTCGCCTTCAACCCAGAAATCCCTCCGACAACAGTAGCCTCCATAGTCATCCACCGAGGAGGAGACCAAACCAGAAGACAACTGCAAAGACAGGCTGATGGTAAGAGAAGAGTATTGCGGTGCCTCAGCCGCTGCCTCTGGATTGCATGAATCCAGAGCACCGCCCTGCAATGGGTCTTCGACTGTCTTCAACAGTGCTTTGCATCCATTTCTTGCTGGTGAAGGCTGAGATCGCTCCTCCAGTGTGTCCTCAGGCCAGTCGGCGGCAGCAAAGCCCTGGAACCCTAGTCCAAAGAAAAAAACGCTGCAATGCAGAGCCATTTTTCCTACTCGTAGAAAAATAATACTCGTCTAATTTTAATTTTAATATTAATATAATATTTTAATTAATTAATAAATCATTTTTAATTAGTCTAATTTTATTTTCAAATTAGTTTTTATTAATCAAGATTAATAATGTAATTATAATTAATTAATTGATAATGCTAACTTAATTTAGAATTAGATTATAACTGAATTAGATTAATAATATAATTATAATTAATTAGAATTAATTAATTAAAAACTATAATCTAATTTAGGATTATAATTTAATTAAAATTTTTTGATTTTTAGCCCAAGCAACAAAAATTCCAGAATTCTAGAAATTTTAATATACAAACTTTGGAAACTCATAAATGAAGTCTTACTTGGCCAAAATGAGGCCCAGGACGGCTCATTAGATAGATAAAATCGTGGAGAACATTTATGAAGCTGTCTCATTTCCAGATTTGATCGTTTATTGGGTCTAAAATTCAGCAGAAGATCATGCTTCGAATTTTTAACAAAACGAATTTTCTAAGTTTTATTTTTTGCATTTTAATTTTCCCACAACTTCTTCTAAATGCAGACCCATTCGTCAATGATATCCTTGGCCAATTATATCAGCATAGAAATCAAAATAAAGCTTATATTTCCTTTTTCAATTATTTATTTAATTAATTTTTGATTGGATTTATTTTAATTTCTTTTTACTTTTTGATTTTATTTTTACATCTTAATTCTGTTTTGATTTGTTTTTGCAGGAAAACAATTGAAGAGATGAGAAGAAGAAGCTCTCAATCAATGAGAAGGCTCCAACAATTGAAGAATATGATTTTAAACCAATGAAGATTGATGGAGAAAAACCACTCTTAAACAAACTTTCCTATGAAGAATTCTTTTGTAAATATTATAAATAGCATATTGAAAAATGGAGAAAAGGGGCTTCTCTCCTCTGCAATTCTAGAATTCTTGATAGCATTATTGTATAGAGGATTTAGAGGTGTAGGGTGAGAGGAGAGGAATCTCAGATCTGGAGATTATTGAGGTTTTTATTTTACATTCTGAGTTATGTATAATGAACAGAGTCTTGTACTACTGTAGCTCTGATTTTGAAAGCAGAAGTTCATGTATTGTAAAATATTGTTAGAGACTGAGCTGGAGAAATGGAATTAATAAATCGGTATTTATAATACTATTATTTTAAATGCTGGTTTAATTTTATGATAACATGAATGTGTCAATTTACTCGCATACTTGTGCACTTCTGTCAGTATGAGTAATTTGCTTCAATTTATGTTATTATTTGTCTCTACTCTTATGGGTTGAATTTTGATTTCCAAGTAACTGTTTACTCAGAAATCTGTCTTATAAAACTGATTTATTGAATAGTGATATGTTGTGAACTATTTCCGCATGTTATTTTTTAATTATTCAAGTTACAGATTAAATGATCAATATCATTTTGAGAACTACTTCTTTAGCTTGATATTCATTTAAAACAAACATACTTAAATCTCAATTGTATAAAACATCTTGCTCTTAGTTGGGATAGATCTATATCTGCCTAATTGAGATAGGATTAAAATAGTTACTTTTTCTTGCATCTTAGAATAATATTGCATTTAGATTAAATTCTACATCCTTAAAAATTCCTCTTTCCGAAGAGTGATAACTTTAATTGTGGCTTGGCTAAGTCCAAATTAGCTTAAGGATCATTTTTTTGTCCGATTGACAAGAGAAATGATCTGATGTCTCTTTCCCATTGGTAGATAAAAGTCATATTTTAAGCCAATGGATATTGAGAGAAGCTAACTGGACCTAGTTAAACTAGTCAAAGCCACTATTCCAAATGGAAAAGGAACTGCTTTAAGGTCCGGGCCGGGTGGTTATCCCCCATGTTGTTGTAGCGAATTTTGAGGCCTCAACACGAAGCAGGGTAGCTTTAGCACTATTTGATTAAGTGCAGAGATGGCCATGGTGATAGGTCAAAGCACGTGGATCAGTGAGGCTCCTATGTATTTCTATGATCAAAGTCTCCATCCCTAGATGAAGTTGGTGTACTTCTGGGACAAGCTCAGAGTGGTTGAGAATCCCTCCCTTGGTTAAAGGAGCATTGATATTATAAACATCAAGGCCAAGATTTCTCTCTTATGTCATGGGGTTTGACCAAGAAACCATGATTTATGGTTGGAGAAATTGGCCCAGTGAGCATCAAAGCTTTGATTTATCCCTTGGTCATGGGGTTTGACATCAAAGCCACATAATTTGGCTGGGAATATTGGTTCAGTAAGCATAAAGCCCTGGATTGGTGCCCGTGTCATGGATTTTTCACCATATTTCAATGGAGTTTGGCTAGTTGGTTGAGCTTGTGCCTCATAACATCAAGTAGGTATTTACCATTCATGACATGTGGCAACGCATGGGAAAGGTATATGGGCCCCAGGTTCACCTTGGGTTAGGTGGGGTTTCTGACATGTCTCCAAGTGATGACTTGTTGAGTTGGTGACCCTAAGACTAGTGGGTGACTATATCCTCCTTTGATGTTGATGCAAGGATTATTTCCACATGGTTCTAGTGTTGAAAATCTGGTGGATGGATTCATTAACATAACTGAGATGATTCAACCATTTCTTGGAATAGAGAAATTTTCAACAAGAGAACACCCGTGGAAGTCATTATGAATACCTCCCTAGCTAAAAGGGAGTGTTGAAGTTTTGTAGTTAAGGTAAATCTTCATAATTTTCCTTGGCCCTCTAAAATGAAAAATATTAACTGTACTTCAAGTCTACTTTAAAAGAAGTAAAATTTGAATTTTCAAGTTGTGAATTTTTTTCTCCAAATTAAAGGTCGCCTTCAAGTTGGCCCTAGTGAAGGGACACACTAAATTGGCTCATCTAACAGTTATATATTGGAATTTGTCCTCTCCATTTTTTTCCTTCCAATTTGGATTACATTAAACTAATTTGGATTATCTAAGGAAAAATTTCTAGATTCTTAGAGGACAAATCTGAGGCTACCAAAAAGGATGAATTTGTGGGACGAAGTGAGGACAAATTCTATGTTGCAGGCTGGAATTTATAAGGCACGTCTAAATGAATTTATGAGGCTATTCATGGGAATTTTAACCAAGTTTTGCCTATGTTTGGTTACTGGTTAGTTTGATTTGACTTGGATGGAAAATTCAAATTATATTCCTTGTTGAAGAGACAAACTTCTGTAAGAAAAGGTTGTTGAGTTTTTCCCGGGGTAAATTTTTTGTCTCTTTAGTTTGGTTAGATATTCATGATTCTACTATCATTATTGTTTCACTATTGATTATATTATCATATAATTACTTAATAATGAATTTGGTATAAGATTAATTGGTTTAAAAATCATTGGAGTTAATTATCATTCTAGAAAATCCTATAAAATAAACGCTTTGGGGTCCTTACGTAGATCAAGATTTCATCGATAAAGGCTTGCAAAAACTTATCTAGATATTATTGGAATATCCCATTCATCAGGCCCATAAAAAACACCCACGGAATTTTTCAATCCAAAAGTTAATACTACAAACTAAAAATTCCTAAATATTTTCTTCAATGTTGTTTGGATATCTTCTTCCTTGATTCTTAACTGATGATATCTTGATCTTAGACATATCTTCGAAAAAATAATTTCTCCCCTCATTTGGTTGAACAAGTCATCCAACCTCTACAAATAATATTTATTTTTTATCATGACCTTGTTTAGTTGAGAACAATCATAACATAATTTCTAGGACCCATCCTTCTTTTTAACAAAAATTGCAAGGGCTTCCCATGGAGATACACTGGGTCGTATGAACCCAAAGTCCAATAATTATTTTAACTTGATCTGCAACTCCTTTAATTTTGGAGTCGACATACAATATGATTCCTTTTCAATAGGATTTTTTTTTGGTTTGAGGTTTATGGTGAAATCAATTTCCCTTTTTGGAGGTATCCCAATAATTTTTTTTAGAAATACATTGCTACATTCAACAAGAATTGTACGTTTCTCTAGGTTTTAGAGTCGCCCTTATCATTTAGTGTTGCAATCGTGAAAAATTGACATCCGCTTCATCTACATTTCATCAGCTGCAATGATGAGATGAACCTTAGGGACATCCCTTAGTTCCTTCCCATCAAGGATTTTCTTTGACCTTCATAGTCTAAGAAATGTAGTATCTTTTCTTTGTAGTCAAGAAATCCCTCGTGTTGTTCCAATCAATCCATTCCTATGACTGCATCATAAGATCCTAGGATTGTAAAATACATTGATACATTTTTCTTACATACTCTTAAATCAATCTCATAATCCCTTACCAACTTACCTATAGTCCTTTTCATCCCGTACACCATCTCTACATGCCTAAAATCATGTTGTGCAGTTGCTTCATATTTAATTTTTGACAATGTAGTTAGAGAAATAAAATATTAAATAACACCTAAATATATAAATATAAAAAACTCTTACCATCAATATTACTTGTCGTCTCAAGAATAGTGACTGGTGCTCATCCTGGAGATTGTTTACCACTGCATGGATGCGATGAGCCTTCTTTAGATCCTCCATTATTGCTTGTGTCTGAGTTGTGTTGGATTACCTATTTTATGGGGGAAATATCTCAAAGTTTTGACCTCTAAAAGTCCAACAACCCCTCTTAGGATCTTGGCTCCTACTACCGGTTGAACTGGGGATTGGTTTGGAACTTTGTTGATAAGAGCCTAACTATTGCGCTAACTCCTGTTATGGTGTGGTATGGTTCTATTGCATAGGAAAATGCTACTATGGCTGACGTTTATGCATATTAATAGATTGTACCTACTAAGATATATTGTGTTACTATTGAGCTAGATACCAATACAGTAGCCTTTGGTTCCCTTTTGACCGATTTTGATGACTATGAACTGTGATCTGTATTATTTCCACTGGAAACCTATGCCCCTATGGTTTTTGAGGGCTTACTTGGTCCATTTTTCAAAATATCTTCCTCAACAATGATGACTCGTCGAATTTCCTCATGCAAGGTATGAGGCATCAAGATTCTAACCTTAGCCTGAAGGGTGAAATTTACTCTGAGCTTCTTTGTGTTTAAGTGAGGGGAATATTGAAGTAGTTCCATGAAACTAGCCTCATACTCATGCACTAATTGAATTCCCTGATTCAATGCATTGAATTCATTCAGTTTCCTTTCGATGAAATTCTCTGACATGTGGCATCCTCTAAACTTTTCTTCAAATATCTCCTAAGTTACCTCTCAGATATCCATCCCCAATTGAGGTAATATTGTTTTCCACCAAAGCAATTCACTTCCTTTTAACTGGAATACACCCATCTTGGCCTTCATATTTGAGGTGTAGTCCTTCAAGATGAAGCAAATGGCCATGTTTTCTAGCCATGCCTCTACAAATTTTCTATCCATAGACCCCCAAAATTTATGGAAACTTTCACTTTTCCAAACCATGATGCATATCATTTCTTGTTGAGTTTTGTGGCCCTTCATTATGTGTAGCAGGTGTTAGGGTCCTATAATTCATAGGATCTCAAGGAGATTGAGTATTTTATCTCAGGTATTTGATATTGTAAATAATTTTTCAATTTGCAAATGATTTAAAAAAAAAACATATAAAATAAAATAAAAAGAGGTTATTTAAAAAAATGAATAAAGAGACAAAAAGAAAAAGAAAGCAAACATTGAAAAGCATAAAAATGAGATGAGAACCCCACAAAATAAAAACAAAAGAAAAATAATACTGAAAGTGTTGAAAATTTAAATGTCACTATTGATAGATAGTTTCTTTCTGTCAAATAAAGTAAGGTTGTGAGCAACTTGTTTAAAATGCCACAATGACTAGTTATTTGTTTAATCATACAGCTTAATCATGGTTAAAAAAGTTTAAATTGCTGTAAAATTAGACTAGAGAATAAATATTTTCCAAAAAATTTAATTGTAATATTCCAAAATTTGCACACAGCAATTTGGAATATTAGATTTTGCTGCTTTCACCTACGAGAGGAATAAATGGGTAAGGAGGCCCATGAACAATAAAAATATGAATAATTTCCACCTTAATAAGGAAGGGGATCACCTTAGGAGCTGGATTTTACACTTTCAGGTGTGAACAAGGGAAAAGTAGATGTGGACATATTTAAGTTTGACTAAATCAACATGCATTCTTGAGGAGGAAGAGATCACCCAAGTAAACTAGCTCAATGTGAACAAGGATAAGCCTAGAATCACATATGAGAACTGGATTGAAGACCCCTTAGTGTGAAGAGAGGCACTTCAGGTGGATTAGTCCCAATTGACCAAGTCAATAACGCTGCTACAAGGAGGAGGGAAGCCAACAAGGACAACGCAGTTTTGAAGGAGGAATCTTCACTAGGAAGTCACCTCAACAATGTGTGGGGTCTGGGGTGAGGAGGCTCACCAAATATAAAAAGGAGGGAAAAGAACCAAGGAGATCATTCAGTATTCATATATCTTTGGTATTTTGAATACTTGCATGCTTCAACTGTTTAGCTATGGTTGCAGCATTGCTTAGTGCAAAGAATTCCCGTGCGGGAATTCCATCCTATTCTTTGGATCAGCTTGCTTAAGGGATCTAAAGGGAGGGGTTTGAGCTTCAATTCCATCATATGCCTTAGAGCCACTCAACCATAAACATATACAATGCAGTCATCTTCAGAAACTGCGTCTTTTCTGCAGGGGCATTTGTTGCTGGGTTAAACCTTGCTATTTTTTCCTAGTGTTTGAGGAGGAGGTGTTTATTTCCCTCTGGGAGTTCTAATAAGAAGGGCCTAGGGCCATTTTTCTGTATTTATCAGCTTTCTTATGTCATATTAAGCCATTTATAATATAGATATGCAGTAACTGCGTTATTTTCTGCAGTGCTGCTTTTTATACATGCATATTGCCGTAAACCCTTTCTAGGTGTCTTTTTCTTTGTGTAAAAGAGGTTAAACCTCAATTTCTTTGCTACATGGTTAATATAACCTTTTGATCAGTATTATTTCATCATTTTATATAGAAACCCTCATGGGAATTACGTTTTCATAGTCTTCAGAAATTCTGTAGCTGGAAGTCATGGGATTGGGGTGTTTTTGAGCCATCTCTAGCTGGGAGATTTGTTTAACTTAGCTAGAATGAATTTTTTAAGCTTAAATTTGGTATGGGAGATGTATAAAGTATAAAACATGGGATCAAAGTCCCATTTCCCAAATTTATTGTGTTATTTTCTGAAAATTATGTTTTTATGGTCCAGAATGCTGTATTTCCTCACTTCGGGAGAGAATAGTGAGGCATATCTTTGCTGATGATCATGCATTTTCTGGCTAAATTTTCCTTGTACATATTATGATCTGATTTACATTTTTATGTCCATGAGTTTCTCAAGCTACAAATTTGGAATATCTTAAGATATTCTATTTGTTGAAGAAAATCCCTACTTTGGGATATTACAGTGGTATCAGAGATGCCATTTTGGCTTAGCCTGTGGATTTCAAATCCAATCATAAGATAAGAAGAAGAGGAGAAAAAAATTATAGAGAGGATGAGATTACTCTCATCCATTTTCAGATCTAAGGAGAAAGAAGAGAAATGCATTGAAACTCCAAGAGGGTTTCAAGGAGGAGAAAGCTGCAGTGAGACCTTTAGAAGGTTTCAGGAGGAAGAAGAAGATGCATGCACTTCCTGTTCTCATAGAGTAAGTGGCGAGAAATGATACCACTTAGAACATGAGATCCTGAGTGGGTATTTGGCAGAATACAAGTGCCAACCTAGGGCTTTCCAAGAGACCCTAGATTTTCCTCAGTTTATTCAACTGAGAGAAGAAAGAATACCCTGTAGTGAGAGGATGATGAGAGGAAAAATATTCCTGTTGTCTACATTTGATGGATCACTCAAGTGTGCAGCAAATAATTGGGTGATGAAACTGGAGGCATTTTTCCTACTACACCCAGTAGTGGAAAAAAACGCTGTGGAGATATCAGCGCTGCACTTGGAGGGTAAGGCAAGATCTTGGTGGTTCAACCATGTGAACCATGCAAAGGTGTTTACTTTTGCAAATTTCACTCAAGAAGTAATCAGGAGGTTTGATAGTAGGAGATAAAAGGAGGAGGAGTCCTCTTCTCCACTTAAGGAGCCTAGTACTAACGTTGTCGCACTCATGGAGGAGCAGCCACCTACATCAGCAGCTAGAGCAGCCAATACATTGGAGGGAGGAGCCCTTGTAGCACTACAAGAGGTTCCCACATCTCACCAAGGGTCAAACATTATTGTTGATATAGAGCAGCAGGATTGCATTGCGCTGTGCAAGCATGAATGGTTCAAGGGGAAGATGAACCATCAACCTCATGTATCACTGTTGAGTTTCACACAACGCTTGAGGTTGGAGTGTAACATTTTGGAGGATGTCATGAACTATGTCTACCATAAAAAATAACATAGATTCATCTTTGAGATGGGATATGAGGTAGCAACTAAGTCATTGGAGAGACTATCAAAGCTGCCAAACAATAGTAGTGAGGAGGCTTTGCCTTTATCACAATGGGATATTGATGGATTCAAGAGGGTTATGGAAATGAGATCTTCACTAGGGGATCTCCAAGAAAATACATTCCAACACTTCATGACATGAAAAGAAGAGGAATTGGTTGTGAAGCATTGTAACCCGCATTGGAAGAATGCCAAGGTGAAGGTTGATAGGAGGCATCCACATGGGGTTGAGTGGATGTGGGTGGAGAGCAAGAGGCTGGTGAGCCACTTGCAAATTTATGATACAGGGAAACAAGAGGCAAAGATGCATTTTCTACTCTTGAGAGAGTTTGGCCATCATGAGGCATATCCTTTTTCGAAGGGTATGGGGATGGAAGACACTTGGTAGGACACTAACATCATATGGCAGGTTAGGGGTTGGATGTATCATGTTGATTTGATATTCTTCACATCAATCAACATATTTTCACCTCATGATTTGTATGATGGAGGTGTGAGAGGGCAGCAAGAGTCATTATTGCTGTGGTTTCTCTTGGGAGAGTGTGGGCAGAAATTTTCCCATACTTTTCATGATATTTCCGGAGAGGAGGAAGGCACATTCATGGTGCAAGGAGGATACCCTTCAACATTGGAGGATTATGAGGGGCTTCCATGTAGGGAGAAGATCTTCTCACATAGCAGCATGATGTTGGATAGCTTTGGCATATGGAATGTCAAAAAGAGGAGTCATGGAGCCTTATTTATAAGGCCTATAGCACTGTCACATGGGAGTGTGTTCTTATTGATGGAGTGTTCCAAGGAGTCTATGTATCCCTTCTTCTTGCAGATTTTTATGAGGCGATCCTCATGGGGGAAATTATACATGGACCTCATTTTCAGCCTTCTCACCATGCATGGTAAGAAATACATTTATGTACTTGTTTATTTCTATTGAGTATTTGTATTTTCTCATCATATGTAAACCGTGCATTGCTCCATAAGAGAGCAAGATTATTCATGGGTTTCAAGGTCACTTTAGGGCCAAATTTTGTAAGGTTGATAACCCATTTCCACATGACTTTGGGCAAGTGTATTTTTGTTTTGTTTATGTAAAACTGGTATATAGTGCTACTTGCTATCTTATAGTAGATGAGCAAACATATACAACTGGTAGCTCATTGGAGAACAACTTGCCACATGATGTTCTGAATCAGCAGTTCGAAAGACTGTGCTGTATCCACCAAGGAGACCATGTGTATCATCCTCACTTGCACATAACCTTCAGCAACTTTCTGATTTGGATGACATATTGTAGTAATGTGCCATTCACTTTGAATGGAATAGTTTGGGCCAACATGATCCATAGTTTCGGAGAGGGGATCTTTGAAGATTCAATCTTTCTATTGTCACTTGAGGGCAACTTGTTTGCAGCCCATGATCAACATGCACTCTACACTTACCATTAGTGGAGAGGAAGAAAACGTGGGGTAGGATATCCTATCTACCATGTTCAGATTTTCAGCCCACCTATTCTACATGAGCCCAAGGTGGAAGAGATCCTTCATGAGTTGCCATCCGGGAGGGTGACTCATTTTGTTTGGTTGATAGCTTGGGGAAGGGAGATTCAAATGGGGATGATGAATCCCAATCTATATCAGCCCTCATGCCTCAAGAGGAACTTCAAATAGCCTATTTTTTCCTCCATGGATGTTTCACTGTCACATGATGTCAGCTATTTGGAATGTTCACCAAAGGACAACGTATACACCTGGGAGGGGCAGCTTGGAGATGTGTTGATGGAACAACACCTTGTTCCTTGGGGAGTCTTATCATATGAGGATGCTATAGGGGGAGAAGAGAAGGTTCTTCAGTCCTATATTTGTAGTTTCTTGAGGACAAGCAACATTTGAGAGGGGAGGGGAGGACTGTAATATTCCAAAATTTGCACACAACAATTTGGAATATTAGATTTTGCTGCTTTCACCTAGGAGAGGAATAAATGGGTAAGGAGGCCCATGAAAAATAAAAATATGAATAATTTCCACCTAAATAAAGAAGGGGATCACCTTAGGATTTGGATTTTACACTTTCAGGTGTGAACAAGGGCAAAATAGATGTGGACATAGTTAATTTTGACTAAGTCAACATGCATTCTTGAGGAGGAAGAGATCACCCAAGTAAACTAGCTCAATGTGAACAAGGATCAGCCTAGACACACATATGAGAACTGGATTGAAGACCCCTTAGTGTGAAAAGAGGCATTGCAGGTGGATTAATCCCAGTTTACCAAGTCAACAGTGCTGCTACAAGGAGGAGGGAAGCCAACAAGGACATCATAGTTTTGAAGGAGGAATCTTCACTAGGAAGTCACCTCACAATGTGTGGGGTCTGGGGTGAGGAGGCTCACCAAAGATAAAAAGGAGGGCAAAGAATCAAGGAGATCATTCAGTATTCAACTATATTTGGTATTTTCACTACTTTCATGCTTCTGCTGTTTAGCTGTGGTTGCAGCACTGCTTAGTGTAAAGAATTCCCGTGCGGGAATTCCATCCTATTCTTTGGATCAACTTTCTTAAGGGATCTAAAGGGAGGGGTTTGAGCTTCAATTCCATCATCTAGCTTAGGGCCACTCAGCCAGAAACATATATAGTGTATTCATCTTCAGAAACTACATCTTTTCTGCAGGGGCATTTTTTGCTGGGTTAAACCTTGCTATTTTGTCCTAGTGTTTGAGGAGGAGGTGTTTATTTCCCTCCGGGAGTTCTAATAAGAAGTGCCTAGGGCCATTTTTATATATTGATCAGATTTATTATGTCATATTCAGCCATGTATAATACAGATATGCAGTAACTGCGTTATTTTCTGCAGTGCTGCTTTTTATACATGCATATTGCCGTAAACCCTTGCCGAGTGTCTTCTTCTTTGTGTAAAAGAGGTTAAACCTACATTTATTTGTTACATGGTTAATATTAACTTATGATCAGTATTATTTCATAATTTTATGTAGAAACCCTCATGGGAATTACGTTCTCATAGTCTTCAGAAATTCTGTAGCTGGAAGTCATGGGATTGGGGTGTTTTTGAGCCATCTCTAGCTGGGGAGATATGTTTAACTTAGCTAGAATGATTTTTTTAAGATAAAATTTGGTATGGGAGATGCATAATGTATAAAACACGGGATCCAAGTCCCATTTCCCAAATTTATTGCGTTATTTTCTGAAAATGATGTTTTTATGATCCAGAATGCTGCATTTCCTCACTTCGGGAGAGAATAGTGAGGCATATCTCTGCTGCTGATCATGCATTTTCTGGCTAAATTTTCCTTGTACATCTTGCAATCTGATTTACATTGTTATGTCCATGAGTTTCTGAAGCTACAACTTTGAAATATCTTAATATATTCTATTTGTTGAAGAAAATCCCTACTTTGGGATATTACATTAATCTTGGTAAATCAATAGTTAGGTATAAAATGAAATTGGTTCAATTGTTTAAGCTGAATCAATAGGATAAATAAGGGATAGGATTAAATATATTTAGTTTTCATAAGAAGAAAATGTGGGTTTGCTAGTCTAAATGCACCCCTTGAGAAGAATTAAAAATGTTAGCTTAGAAAAAGAATTAGAGTTAAAAAGGGTAGGTAGAAATAGTTTTGTTTGAAAAAATATCCATATTTGCACTTATCCCAAGTTTCAAATGAAAATAGACACATAAGGGATAATGTACGTTTCATATATATTTTATACAAAGTTTTCAATCGATGTCAAAGGTTATTACATGACAATTTTCTTTGTCGTGTGGTGGTTAAAGAGTGCACATTTCTCAGCCGCAAGATTATCCATCCCACTAGATTGACGATGCACAATGAGTTTCATCCCCCCCTCTCTGTCCTGTCTTTACCGCTCGAGGGGGGGGGGGGGAGTCCGAAAAGGTGGTATTCCCTTCCACTACGTCTCCTAACCGTTGCCCAATAAATCCTTTTCTCGAGAATTACCATTTGAACATTTAATTATCTCGGGTAATCGTTTGAATCTTACAGACCCATGCCAACCTACAACAGAAAACATGCCATTCCTTTTAAACCCTGAATCCATCCTCATTTCACCTTTCTACTGCACATTTTATGCATAATTACTTTTAATTCATGGGTTTTGTAGTGCGCAATCAAGATTCACGAACTAATCAACCTGTGATTGAGTGTCAACATCCTATTTCCCTCTCCTAATCAGCTACAAACCTACAATACAGTCCTAGTAAACCATTCATCCAAATTCTATTATATTGTTCATTGATCAACATGCCTACAAAAAGAAGAACCAGGAGGACCCTGTCAATCCTTTAGTTCATCCCCAAAATGATTTAGACCATATCCCCTTAGTTCATACGGACTACAAAATATGCAAGACACAATGCGAGTTCGAACTCTTCGAACTCTACTGTTGGCTAGAAGACAAATATGTAGATAAAACCGATGAAATTGGACTCTTTGAGTCCAATATCCCACACTATGTTTTTCCTTAGACATTCCATTCTCTAGAATTCACCAGAAGATGTCAAGCTTGTTATGTCCCCAATCAACGAGCAATTATAGCACCTACTGGCGAAATCCTCTTCACAATTACTGCCCATTCCATAGACTAGATGATGCAGGCCCCACATGTGGAAAATAGTACACCATTTTCATTAGAAGCCTAGATATAACTCTACCAAAAGCTTGATTTTTCCAAGAGAGCCGGGATTTTTGATCTTTTCCTACCTGAAAACACCCAATTACCAAGGAAAAATCCACTTTACCCTTCCTCAATATTCCTTGATCAAGAAAACAAATTATAACCGTAATTTCATATATTTTGGGTTATTATTTTGATCAGTGGGTAGGTTAACCCATTTTAGGTTTCCTTTCCATATTTTCCACATACAAAAAACCTTCTATTATATTTAATTGGAGTCAATTTCTATCTGATAACATTCATGAACAATTTCTGAAGTTTCAAATTGAGGAAGTGTTCAAATACACTTCAATTTTGGTCTATATGTTTTTATATTATCAAACAGTCAAGTTTAAATTTTCCATGCATAAGTTAAATGAAGAGGGAAACCAACAATCAGTTATATTTTGGACTTCTTTAGTGATGAAGGAGGAGGAATATTTTACCTATAAGCAGTACATTGAACAGTTTGTCCACCCAACCATGAGTGTATTAAACAATTCAGGATAGACTAGAATTAGTGAGGACATCAATAGAATTTTTCATTTAACAGATCAGGAAAAGACTGGATACTATTACTTCTACCAAAACTACATAGAGATCAGAGTGTATGGATGTGAGTTGGCACCATAAAAGCTCCCAAAATCCCTCCCCATGAGGATTTTTGTGCTTGAATACATCATACAAATGATAAATTCTAATGAGATACATTTTGTTTTAGCCAAAAAGAAATCACTATTCAGGATCAAGACACAAATTGGATCCTTCATATGTAATAGCAGGTCAACAAGAGAAGAGGAAGATAAGCTTCTCAAGGAGATGAAATTTGACATAAGTTTTACATGGTCTTATGACCCTATGGGTATTATTTCTAGATTGAGAGTATAAAATAAAACTACTTCGCACACTCATACCCAAAGGCCTGAAATTGAGAGGTATGTGAACTAGCAAACTTGGGCAGAGAATACTTTATAGGAAGCTGATGAGAAGCTTATTTCTACATCCACATCATAGACTTCTGTTCCACAGGAGAAAGCAGCCAAAAGACAAAGAGAAAAAGAGTCACCTTCAGTGTTTGACAGAGCAGAGAAGGAATTCAAAATCATGTACAAGAAGATGACTAAGTTGAATCCAAGAGTATATACAGAGAAGAATTTAGAGCAATAAGTGGCCATGGAAATAAAGGAAACACCATATTCCTCTAAGGCAGGTGGCAAGTTTGTTGCATCTCCCACAGTGTCTTTAGTATCTCAAGAGCAGCAAGATACTTTCCAGACTACCAAAGTTGTCCAAGGAGAGAAAGAGAAGACTTTTTTTGACAGATTCAGAGAAACAAAGCTTAAGAATGAGATTCTTAAGAATATCACATATGCTCAGTTTTGGAACTAGACTTCCAGCTCCCAAAGTAGGATATTGTCAGTTTTTGACTCAGAGAAGGGAAAGATGCAGATGGCCTTCCTTGAGGCCCAAATTCCATAGCTTAAATCAGCATAAGATTAAAAGAAAACAAATTTTGTGTTTGATACAAAAGATGTTCATCCCATTGACCAAATGGAGATGCATAAAAAAACAGGTGAAATGATTTGCTCCACTCTAACCAACACTACTATGATTTTTTCTAAATTTCAAGTTTCACTTTCTAATACTCAGTCACAGTTGAAGATGGAGCATATTTCTTCTCTTTCAAAGGACACCAGGATTAAATCCTTATAGGATTTAGTAGTGAAGATGGGTTATGATCCTACAAACATGAAAGCTGCAGAGGAATTGATCAAGAAAAATAATTCTGACATTACAACAGTGGGGAAGCAATTGAATTTACCATCTACTGAAGATCCTCTCACAAAGGATATTGAAGAAACATAGACTCAGAAAAGTGACATGATGAAGCTGATCATGGAACAAAACACTCAGATACGACAGATGGAAACTAAGCTGGAGAAAATGATAAAGGAGAAGGAGAATAATGCCAAACTATCCATGATTCCCCTAGATGATGTACCTCTTACAACAATTCCTACCACAATAGCTGTAACCTCCACTACACCTACTACACAGTCTACTGAGGGTGTTGAACAACTGACAAAAGATGTGGAGAATCTACCAATTCAGACAGAAGAAATTAAAAAGTTGTAGGATCAAGTCAAGGCACTACAGGACCAGAAGACCAGGAGTGAAGCTTCACACTTTGCTGAAGCTTAGAGGGCTCAAAAGATGATTGAGAGGCTACATAAATCTGAAATAGAATCAACTATTGGACAAACCTTGGCCCAAGCCAAGAAAATTATTTGGACTGATATTATGAATTCTATGGCTAAAATTTGGCCATGTATTCAGATTATCTTTGAGTAGAAAGAATTGATTAAGAAAGCAATAAAGGCCATTACAGAGATTAAAGAACAGTTGGGAGACATGTCTGCCAAAACTACAAATATAATTAAGTTCCTAAATTCTAAGAACAATTATGATTTAGATGATTTAGGAATTGATGATACAATAGAAACAATTTTGGAGGTAAAGAAGATTCTGACCAAGAAGAATCTTGTTGCTCAATTGGAGGAGAAATGTCAGAGTTTAGAGATAGAAGTAAATAGATTTTTCACCAGGATAAAAGCCCTAAAATAGAAAGGGCTACTCAGCTTATTTGTAATTAATGAAAAAAGTTATTATTCATGAAGATTATATCAGAAAACTGAAGGAGGTAGCCAGAGACAATTCAAAATTTGAAAACATCAAAGGCATCATGACAGACAGAGCTTTCTTAGAAGCCATGGGTAATGATTTCTTCATCCAACATGAAGTAAATCATATTTTTTTGGTAAGGCCAACATTTTCCAAGTATACTGAGGTTGATGAAATTTATCGGAAGGTAACTAAGTTAACCATTCCAGATGAATACAGATGGGACAAAATCTGTGAATTACTAGACTGATTAGTAATTCGAATGCAGTAAGAAGATATGCTAGCACATTAGACATCACAACAGCCAGGGAAACACAAAAACAGGCTAATTCAGCAACAGACTCCTCCAAAGCAGAGCCACCTCTCCACACAATTCCCACCTTGCCTATTACTCTGCAGAGATTGATTTTATTGTTTATAATAGTGATAATTATACAAAGTCAGTTTAGACAATGATTTTGTAACTGATTGTATAAATACTTCACATTTTGAAGTATTCCAGGTTGATTGTTGAATATAATTTTCTGGTTGCTGGGCACATCAATAATACAAGGACATTCTTCACAGGATTCGTGTGGTGTATGAATTAGTGATGTTTTTCTTATGTTCATGTGTTTATTCATTATTTTTTTTCACTGTCATTTCTTAAAAATCTAAATCACATTATAAAAACGATGAAGAATAGGATTTGTTGGAATATGCACCCTATTCTGGCTATAGGTAATTTCTATGTTTTCTGCTGAAGAAAAATTAAGGAATTATTCATTGCTCCTTAGTTTCTACTGAACCTATCATTTATTTTGTTTCATATTCATTTAAAAAATTATGAGAGATCCAACTAGTGAAACCTAGCTTGCCCTGTGAAACTCCTTCAAAGTTTGATCTAGATCCAGTTAATTTTTAGACTCCATAGTCCAACATAATTATAAGATTTCAATCAACCAAACAATCCAATCAAATAAAAAACAAACAAACAATTTGCACGGTAACTAGCCTAAAATGTATATAAAAGAAAGCTAAAATTTACAGAGAGATTCCTCTCTGAAGCTGGCAGGGATAGATTCTAGTTTCCAAAGTAGTTTTGATGTTGTCCTCTGTGTTTACTCTCACAATATCATAAATTACATAATGATAACATAGGGGAGACCATACTGGGGAAAAATTGAACATAATGTAATTTTCTTTGAATTAATTACCTTGGTTAAGAAAAGTGTATGATAGGAATAGTTCGAGAGATTGTTTCCTTTTCATTTTTGTAAATAATAAGTGTGTGTGTGCTTTACATTTTAATTCTATCTCCCAAAAGAGCTTACACAAGATCTCATCCTGATCCAAAACCTGCAGCTATTGTTGATGATCCTGAAAAATTGTTGAGAAGAAAAAGTATAGCTGGAGTCAAGGAAGTAGCAGTCCTCCCCCTGGGTAAGATTATCTTCCAAAGGATTTTGTTACCTTACAAGATATTGAATTTTATTTGAATTTTGAACATAGTTTATTTAGAACTAAGTTAGCCAACTGGGTAGACCAAACTGCGGTAGATCAATCTACCTTAAGACGTCATTCTATTGAAGTACAATCTACCCAACCTGATCTTGACCTTCAAATCCTTCAATATTTTGATAAATTGCAAGGTTTAGTTTCAGGCCTAAACATTTTTGTCCATGAGGCATATATCCAACAATCCGTTGAACTCTCTCCCTTAACTTCTTTTGCAGTTTCATCTACTTCATCAAAATCTGTTCATCTAAAATCATCCAGTCCCACTCCTTCCATCGTTTCCACTACTACCCCTATAATCTCTCACCAAGCAACTCAAACTCCATATTCTCCCCAATATTCACCCACAATTCAACCTACATCTTCACCACAACCTCAAACTTCAGTTCAACCTCCACTCTTGATTCAGCCTCTACCTTTCATTCAACCTCCACCTTTCATCCAAAAACCACCTTTAATCAATCCACATATTGTCCATCCTCATATACCCATAATGGCAGCAAGATATGCTCCACTTGTTCTTAAAGGTCCTTTGGCAAACATGCCACATGAGTATCAAACTAGGATCCCCCATTTTGATGGAAATAGACCTACTGCTGCTCAACAACATATCGATAGGATGAATTATAGTTTTGATATTTAGGAAGTAGATGAAGAAAATGCTCAAAGTATTACTGGAGAAGTTAGGAAATGGTTTAAATCCTTGCCACCTACTAGCATTAATGATCTCCCTGCATTTCATTAGTCATTCCTTAATATATGGGAAGTGAAAAAGAACCCTCTTCAAATTCTATCATAATATGAAAGTATTAGGAGGGCACTTGGGGAAAGTGTCTAAGATTATTGCACTAGATTCAATAGTGTTTACAATGCAATTCCTCCAAACATTAAACCACCAAAAGTTTTAGCCTTAATAAAATTCCCTGATGGCTTTGAGGCAGACATGTCTTATCAGCTGAGAGAGAGAAATTCTGCAACGTTAGAAGAAATGCAAAGAGATGCAGTGAGTGTAGAAGCCAATTTGCTAGCAAAAATAGCTAGGATAAGAACTGAAAGGAGATTGACCATGAAATAAGAACCTTCAACATCTTCTGCTGATGCCAAAATAGATTCTTTAGTCAGAAAAATAGAGAGAATGATGGAAAGGATTAATTTAACAGAAAGATATCCCCCAAGAGAAAACCAACCTGGCTCTCAAAATTGTAATCAAAATGTTAGGATAAATCCACCCCAAATCAAACAGAGGGAACAAAAGGGACTAGACCAGTAAATTAGACCTCCTTTTCAAAAGAATTATGTTGACGACGAAGGGGAAATTTTAGAAGAGGTAGAAGATAATCAAATAAATTTGATGGGTATTAATGATGATGAAACAATTTTTCTTACTCAAGAAGAACAAGAAAAATTTCAACTTTCTCAAACTGAGCTTGATTATGAAGAATCAGATGATTATAAACAGGGATTTGAAAATTCTATTATGGAAGTTCATAGACAATACAACCTTAGGGCTAAGAAAACTTCAGACACCCCCAACAAAAAGAATTCTGATATTCCTACTAAGAAAACCTCTGATACTGCTATTAAGAAAATAAAAAACAATCTTGCCAAGAAAAATGATGAAAATTCACGCAAAAGGACAGTAGAAACTCATGCAAAAATATAGTTGATAGTGCTTCTACAAATATTCAAACTGATATCCCAACCACTAGTCAGTAAAAAGAACCTATCCCAAAAGAAGTTGTTGACAAATATGATTTCCTAAACATAATTAAGGTTCAAAAATCATTCAACATTGAGAATGAGTTAGAAAAAATCAAAATTCCCATTCCTCTAACAGAGTTAATGAACACAAATGTGTACAAATATCAAGTAATGAAAGCTCTTTATATAGGGGAAAACACAGATAATTTCAATTTGAATGATGATCAACCTGAACTCTTATTTGGACCAGAAGTTGATGGAAAACCCCAGGAAGGAGGTGTTCCTCCCTTCTATGTTAGCCTAAATGTTCATGATAATATTCTCCATAATTCCATGTTAGATTCAGGTGCTTCACATAATTTAACGCCTAAAGCTGTCATGGAGAAACTAGGACTTTATATTACTAGATCATATAAAAATTTATATTTTTTTGATTCTAGAAAAGTAAGATGCCTAGGTCTTATCAAAGATCTGTGTGTTACTTTAGCTCAAATTCAAGCCAAAAGTTTGGTAATGGATATAGTGGTTGCAGATATACCCCTAAGTATGACATGTTGTCATGCTCATGGGGAGCAAAGTTATAAGGGACCCTACAAATGGATATGATTTTTTCTACCATACCAGTGTTTGGTTAACAAAGAATATTATATAGGGAAACCTTGACGAAATTCATGGTGAGTAGTCACGATAAATGACACAACTATCCTCTTTATTCTGTCCATTCAAATTTAGACTCTTTCATTCTCTATAATGATGGATATATCAACACTCAAGTTGCCAATGCAGAAATTGATATTTGTGAAATAGATGAAAACCAAACAAAAACATTGGAACAAGAAACTCAGCTTGAACCTCTTTGGAACATGGAATTTTTTTGGATCTTGTAGCAAAGAGGGTTATGGAGTAGGAGTGTGGGTTTCAAACATAAGAAATAATCATGCTGAAGGACATTAATACAAGCTTAATTTTCAATGCACTTATAATATAGCTGATTATGAAGCACTTATACTAGGATTGCAATTATTGAAAAGATTGGGTGCTAAAAGAATTTATATTCATGGGGATTCTGAACTAATCATAAAAAAAATTAAAGGATAATACTCTGCAAAGAACCCTAGATTAATAACATACATAAATGTTGTGTTGGATTTTCTAGAGAGTTTTGTGGAATATGACCTTTCTGCAATTCCTAGAAATCAAAATATCCTTGCAAATAGTCTGGATTTTTAAGCCAACACCTATAAAATGCCTCATCCCAATGGACAATATACAGTGGAAGTGAAACAACGATTGACTATACCAGAAAATGTGAGGTATTGGCAAGAGTTTGGCAATGATAAGCGAATTGAAAATTTTCTACAATCTAAGGATGAGTTTGAAGAAGATAGTATAGATATAGAGTGTGACTTAGAAGATAAAATAGTTGTACATTCTGATTTAGAAAAACAGTTAGATAACATAGATGTAAATCCTCTTATAGATAAAACTATAAATAAAGTAGAATTGCTTGAAATAGATCAAGAGAAAGAAGAATTGGAAATACTTCAGTTAAAGGATAATGTTTTACCTAAAGGTTTGGTTCCATTAGAAGAATTGGTCGATTTCAATGATGTAGCTAAGAAACCTAAGATTGAGCCTACAGGAGCAGGTGTAAAAGAATGCAACATAGGTAGTGAAAAAGACCCAAAAATGATAAAACTATCCAAGTCACTGCCACCTGATGAAAAGAAAAAATACATTGCTTTGTTCAAATAATTCACTGATGCCTTTTCCTGGAGCTATGAAGACCTCAAAGCTTATGATACTAGTATTATACAACATAAAATTCCAATTAAAGAGGATCATAAACCCTTTAAGAAATTTTTTTGAAGAATAAATCCAGTACTGATGGTTTTAATTGAGAAGGAAATTAAGAATATGTATGATGCTAAAATCATAGCTCCTCTTAGGTACTCTAAATGGGTTTCAAATATAGTACCAACAAGGAAGAAAATAGAAGAAATTAGAATATGCATAGATTTTAGAAACCTTAATAAAGTCTCACTAAAAGACAACTACCCTTTGCCAAAGATGGATCACATTTTACAAAAGGTAGTTGGATCTAGTAAGACTTCTTTGTTAGATGGTTTCTCAGGCTACAACCAAGTTTTGGTTCACCCTGATGATCAAGATAAAACATCTTTTACTAATCCATGGGGTACCTTCATGTATGTGAATCTTCCCTTTGGGTTAATGAATTTTGGAGCCACATTTCAAAGGGAAACAAATATTTCTTTTTCTGATGAAATTGACAGATTTTTTGTGATCTCTATATGAAATCACTATTTAATCCAAAACTGATGAAGAACATTTGTTACATTTTAGAAGAGTTTTTGAGAAATGTAGGAGGTTTTGGATTTCACTAAATCCCAAGGAAACACTTTTTGGCCTTGAAGAAGGAAAACTTCTAGGTCATATCATTTCTAAATAAGGTATTAGGATTGATCCCAGTAGAATTGAAGCTATCTTGAAAATCAATCATCCTAGAAACATTAAATAACTTCAATCATTTATTGTCAAGATAAACTTCCTAAGAATATTCATTCCCAACCTTGCGAAACTTCTCAGAAAAATAACAAACATGCTGAAAAGATATTCATAAATAATATGGAACATAGAAGCTAGGAAATCATTTGATCAAGTAAAACAAGCATTGACAAAAGCACCAGTCCTGATCAGTCCAGATTTTACCAAAGATTTTATAATATTTTCATTTGCATCTAAACACACTGTTGCAGCTGTGCTCTTACAGAAAAAAAACGTGGGATATGAACAACCCATTGCATTCTTTAGTAAGGCTTTAAGGGATGCTGCATTGAAATATAACATAATGGAAAAACGAGCCTTTGCCCTAATAAAAGAAATCAAATATTTCAGAGTATATATCCTCCATTCTCATATGATTGCTTATGCACCAAATTCTATGGTTAAGGATATTTTAACTCAAAATGGACCATTTAGTAAAAGAGGTGAATATATTTTCATCATTCTTGAAAATGGCATAGAAATCAAACCCACGAAGCTTATCAAAGGACAAGGACTAGTCAAATTGATGGTTGAGTCTAACTTTCATGCATTGGATATCAACTTTGTAGCTGCATTAGATGATCAAGAGGAGCAGGTGACTCCACAAATTGATGAGGATTTTATGACCTCACCTTGGTATGCAAACCTCATTTTTGTTTTATTCAATTTAAATCTTCCTCCTAGTTTCACTAAGATTTCTAAAGTTAAAAGTAGTGAAATTTTGCATCATAGATAATGCTTTATATTGGAAATATGCTAGTGGTATCTTATTGAAATGTTTTTTAAAGGATGATGCAGAAATAATCATGCATGAATTTCATGAAGGTGACTGCGATGGAAATTTGTACTGGAAAACCATTGATAACAAGATCCTTGGAGAAATTTTTTACTGCCGTACCCCTTTCCCTGATGTCCATAAGAAAGTAGCCTCTTGCCACAAATGCCAAATATTTGAGGAAAAAAGAAAACTATTTCCTATTCATTTAAAATCCATATCTGTTGAAAGCCCTTTCCAACAATGGGGTTTGGATTTCATTGGAGAAATCCATCCACCATCCTCTGCCCAACATAAATGGATCCTCATAGCCACTGAATACTTCACCAAATGGATTGAGGCCATACCTTCCAGACTAGCAACTGATGCTGTAATTATCAAATTTCTGGAAACCAATTTGGATGTCCAAATAAGCTCATTACATATAATGATACAACCTTTAAATATAAGAAAACGATAGATTTCTGCAATAGATATCATATTAATTTGGGACATTCAACTGCTTATTACCCTCAGGGTAATGGGCTAGCTGAATCTTCAATAAGGGTCTGGTCAACATTGTAAAAAATCTGCTAGAAGATAACAAAAAGTCATGGCACAATAAGCTGATAAATGCACTTTGGGATGATAGGCTTACTACAAAGAAATCAATTGGCATGTCACCATACCAATTGGTTTATGGGATGGATGTTTTTTTCCATCCTCTTTAGGAGTTACAATTATAAATATAATTCAAGAATTGTAGGTTAAGCCAAATGATACTCAAAGGAGGATAAAGCAGACCATTCAACTGCAAAAATCCAGGGAATACATCTACAATAAAACATAGGTTATCTAGGAGAATGTCAAATTTTTTTGACAGAAGAACTAAAGCAGATGATTTCAATTTAGGTGACAGTGTTTTAAAGTGGGATTCTAGAAGAGAGGACAAGGGAAAGCATGGGAAATTTGAAAACCTTTGGAAAGGATCATATATCATTTATGCTTTCAGTGGTCACAATGCATTCTTTCTCAAAGATTTAGATGGAACAGAAATTTCCGTTGGACCTATGAATGGTAGAATGTTGAAGCATTATTTCTCTTAGCAATAGAGGTTTTTTCTTAAATGAAATCATTGTAAATATCATTGTCCTTACTATTTTGATTGGGTGAGCTATTGACAGAAGTTGAAGCCCGCAGAGAAGGCCCTAAGCTTTTGATTGATATGCTACCATAATTACTACAACAAAAAAAAAAATCAGGTGCAGACATTGCTAAAATAGAACATTCAAGGCTACTGATCAAAGGTTCTTGGAACCTCGCATGAAGAGTGCCATTCCCAGCTGGAGCCACTGTTAGGGTCCTATAATTTATAGGATCTCAAGGTGATTGAGTATTTTATCTCAGATATTTGATATTGTAAATAATTTTTCAATTTGAAAATGATTTCTAGAAAAAACATATAAAAGAAAATGAAAAGAGGGTATTTTTAAATATGAATAAAGAGACAAAAAGAAAAATAAAGAAAACATTGAAAATAATAAAAAATGAGTTGAGAAACCCACAAAAGAATAACAAAAGAAAAATAATACTGAAAATGCTGCAAATTTAAATGCCACTACTGATGGATAATTTCTTTCTGTCAAATAAAGTAAGGTTGTGTGCAGCTTGTTTAAAATGCCACAATGACTAGTTATTTGTTTAATCATACAACTTAATCATGGTTAAACAAGTTTAAATTTCTGTAAAATTAGACCGGAGAATAAAGATTTTTCAAATGGTTTAATCTTGGAAAATCAATAGTTAGGTAGAAAATGACATTGGTTCAATTATTTAAGTTGAATCAATAGGAGAAATATGGGATAGGATTGAATAGATTTAGTTTTCATAAGAAGAAAATGTGGGTTTGCTAGTCTAAATGCACCCCTTGAGAATAATTAAAAATGTTAGCTTAGAAAAAGAATTAGATTTAAAAAGGGTAAGTAGAAATATTTTTGTTTGAAAAAATATCCATATTTTCACTTATCCTAAGTTTCAAGAACATCATGAAAACATGTGCATAAGGCATAATGTACATTTCATATATAAATTTTATCCAAGGTTTTAAATCAATGTCAAAGGTTATTACACGACAATTTTCTTTTTCGTGTGGTGGTTAAAGAGTGCACATTTGTCAACTGCAAGATTATCCGATACACCAGATCGACGGGCGCACGATGAGTTTTAGCCCCCCCCCCTCTCTATCTTGTCTCTACCACCGGGTGGGGTGGGGGGGGGGGGGGTATGAAAAGGTGGTATTCCCCTGCTGGGTCCAACGCTACGTGGCCTCCTCTCTGCATTTTGCACCCCCCTTGCCTAAAACCGCTAACTGCTCCTGACCCCCTCTGAAAACCTCATCTCTTTCCCACTGTCCCTACCCGCTCCTTCCTCCAAATCTCCTAACCGTTGCCCAATAGATCATTTTCCTGGGAATTACGATTCGAAAATTTAATTCTCCCAGGTAACCATTTGAATCTAACATACTCGCACCAACTTGCAACGGAAAACATGCCATTCATTTTAAACCCCGAATCCGTCTTCATTTCACCTTTCTACCACATATTCTATGCATAATTACTTTTAATTCACAATTTTTCCAATGCGAAACCAAAATTCACCAGCTAATCAACCTGTGATCGAGTGTCATCATCTTGTTTCCCTCTCCTAATCAAATACAGACCTGCAATACATTCTCGGTAAACCATTCATCCAAATTATGTTAAATTTTTTATTGATAAACATACCTCCAAAGAATAGGAACCAGGAGAACCCTGTAAATCCTTTAGTTCATCCCCCAATTGGTTTAGAACATATACCCTTAGCTCATAGGGACTACAAAATATTCGAGACACAGTGCGAGTTCGAACTCTACTGTTGGGTCGAAGATAAATATGTAGATAAAATCGATGAAATTGGACTGTAGGAGTCCAATCTCTCGCACTATATATTTCCTCAGACTATCGATTCTTTAGAATTCACTAGAAGATGTCAAGCTTGTTATGTCTCCAATAAACGAGCAATTATAGCCCCTACTGGCGAAATCCTCTTCACCATTACTACCTAATCCATAGACCAGATGATGCGGGCCCCATCATTGGAAAATAATACACCATTTTCATTAGAATCCCTAACAGAACTATACAAAAAGCTTGAATTTTCCAAGAGAGCCAGGATTTTTGACCTTTTCCTACCTGAAATACCCAATTACTAAGGAAAACTCCACCATACCCTTCCTCAATCTTCCCTGATCAAGCAAAAAAAATTATAACTGTAATTTCATATATTCTGGTCTATTATTCTGATCAATGGGTAGATGAACCCATTTTAGGTTTCCTTTCCATATTTTCCATAGACAAAAAGCCTTCTATTATCTTTAATTTTAGTCAGTTTCTAGCTGATAACATTCATGAACAATTTTTGAAGTTTCAAACTAAGGAAGTATTCAAATACACTTCAATTTTGGTCTATATGTTTTTATTTTATCAAGAAAACATGTTTAAATTTGCCATGCAGAAGTTAGATGAAGAGGGAAACTAGAAATCAGTTATATTTTGGACTTCTTTAGTGATGAAGGAGTAGGAAGAGTTTACCTATAAGCAGTACATTGAAAAATTTGTCCACCCAACCATGAGTGTACTAAATAGTTCAACATAGCCTAGAATCAGTGAGAACATCAAGAGAATTTTGCATTTAACAGATCAGGAAAATACTAGAGACCAGTACTTGTACCAGAACTACACATATATTAGACTGTATGGATGCGAGTTGGTACCATACAAGCTCCCAAAATACCTCCCCATGAGGATTTTTGAGCTTGTATACATCAGAAAAATGCTAAATTCTGATGAGATACATTTTCTGTCAGCCAAAAAGAAATCATAATTTAGGATCAAGACACAAATTGGATCCTTCATATGTAATAGAAGGTCAACAGTGGAAGAGGCAAATAATCTTCTCAGGGAGATGAAATTCGGCCTAAGTTTTACATGGTCTTATGATCCTCTGGGTATTATTTCTAGATTGAGAGTATAAAATAAAACTACTCCATACACTCATACCCAGAGGCTTGAAATTGAGAGGTATGTGAACCAACCAACTTGGGCAGAGAATAATTTACAGGAAGCTAAGGAGAAGCTTGTTTCTACATCCACATCTGATCAAGAGATCAAGTGTTATGCTAAAAAACTGAAATTTCTCGAAACAGGTCCAAACCTGAGCAATCGGAAAGGTCTCGTCATTGCGATTATGGCACCGTGAACAGTTCGAAAAAATGATGTCATATGAGGAAGATATCATGTTCTATCCATTTTCCCAAAACAACAAATTTTGTGACTCGATGCCCAGTTAGCATGTAGGTACATTCAATAGGCATTTTTAGGGAATATTCCATTTCTTTCCACATACAACAGGATGGTGACACGTGGCTCAATTTGGGCCGTTGATTGTATGTGGTATGGAGTTGATTTTGGACCATTTGATGAGTTTTTGTTTGATCCAACGGATCAGTGACATGTGGCAAGCCCATAGGCTGCCACGTGTCCTCAGGAGGGTTGACTAAAATTTATTTGGAGCCGATGGGAATCGACCACCCGACCTACTTTCCACCATGCCTGCATGCTACCGTCCACATTATGGAGAAGATATTAACCATATAAGCATCGAATTTATATTTAAGGGTATCAAGTTTTTCCATTTGGGGATTAGGGCCATCCCCCCCTCTCATGTGGCCTTGTGCCAAGAACCGTGGGCCTCCACTCCAATCGACGACTACAAAACCATAATCCTCGACCATAAATGCGATCACATGTTTCGGTGTTACATTAAAGGTTGTAGGCGAAGATTTCCAGACTGTTATTCCGGTGGTTTTATATTGGAGTGGTCACATATGGCGGTCACATTTAAACTTGCAGATAATGGTTTCGTGGAAGTCGTGTTAAAATTTAACTCCGGCGGAAGGATTGCATCGGTCACATGGCACAGGGTAATGGTTTTAAATGTAAACAATTACTAGAACCGTGTCTCCGGGTTCTTCTCGCCTTATATGCGGAGTCAACTATTTATTTGACGGATTTTGATAATGCAATCACATGGTGGAGTATGGAATGTAATGCCAATGGTTAAGCGAAACCGTAACTCTGGGTTCCAAGCTGTATGGCAGAGTTTCAAATGGATAGCCATGGAGTTTACAGCGGGGGTCGGTATGTGACCACCCCGCCTTTAAACCATTAAATTTTATTGTTAACCGTCCAACAATTCTGGAGCACGCCCCTAAGTTTAGGGCTTTCCACTAAAACTAACTGCATTTAAGTACCTGTCTTGACATTTGGTGGAGTTTTTCTAGCTGACATTGGGAAAAATGTATGGGGAGGTCAATTTTCGACCAATTTTGGTGTAACAAGAGTCTACCTAGACAAATTTGAGCATTATGGAGCCATTGGTGCAAAGAAAAAAAACCATTAGAGGCCTATAAACACATTTAATTTAAAATTTTGAGCATAATGATAAAGAGGGACATGCCATTGGGAGCTTGTTGGGGCCCTTGTTTTGAAATTAAAAAATTTTGTGTTGCGGATAATAGGTGGCAGAATGAAACCATGGTAGACAGAGAGTTGTCACGGTTGCGAAGAACTGAAGAGAAGGTGGCACGACTGTTGCGGAAACAAGCACATATGGCAGAAGGAAGCGGCAAAAGACAATCAGTGGAACTCCCAATAATAAGGGAGAAGCAGCAAACAACCGAGCGAAAGGGAAGGAAGAACTGTCAGTCGCATTGGCAGCGGAACAAATAGGCAGCCGACCAGTGGAGAAAGGAGGTTGGCTTAGTAGAGATTAGGGAACAGGAGCTGTAGGAGAGATCTGTTCATGTTGTTTTTTTATGTTCTCTCTCTCTCTGATTCGTTTTGTTCTGTCTTATGTGATGCTATTGTAATCAGTTCTGCCAGGAATGCTATGAGGAGCATTGTAACTGTCTTTTGCTATTAATGCAATACTTTCTAATATAAGGATATTGTTCTAAGTTCTGTCTTGTGTTCTGGTTTAGTGGAAAATTTGGGCTATTTTAAATTTTTGGTTAACATTCTGATCATGTTCATAAGTATTGTTATCTGTCTTGTATTTAGACTTCCTCGAAGTACTTAGTTATGTATGGTTTATGCATCTTTCATGTTCGATTGATACCTAAACTGATCCCAACCTTAGTAAGGTTGCAACACACCTCGGGTGAGACTCTCTGCTCCTTGGAGCAGGGTGAAAATGTCAGCGTTGTGCTAGACTATTGCGGAAACCCTTTTTGGCTTCCTTCCTGAACCTGGGTCTCGCCCTTGAGACCTATTTTCTTGCCAACAAATGGTTCCGTTGCCAGGACCTGAAATTTCATTTTGGAATGAGATCATGGTATCACAGATCTTCGAGAAGGAAATACGAAACTGGTGGGATAACCACCTAGATCAGTTCATAGCTCAACAAGCGGAAGTGAGACAACAAAAAGAGAAAACTGTTAAGAACCAGATTCTATTATATCAATCCGCCAGTGATATCTATGAGATATTCTAGGGAGAGTTTCCTAAGGATATCTACAACTGGTTGTGGAGATTACAGACCAAGACAGTCCCGAGAGGCTTGCGGGAGGTCTGTCGCAAGTGGGTGCACATAGATCTGGTAGCACTCCATTGGTTAGATACCGATTTGACCTAAGCTGTAGATTTCTGGGTGCAATCTGCCTTGGAAGGATACATAGTAGAGTTCTCAGCTGAATGCTACTAGTCTTTCTCGAAAGCAGAGGACATATTCAGATTAGGGTTGTGCAGAGAGCTGTTGAAGGAGATCCCCCTATGGATCAAGGCTTTGATGGTGGACAAAGGATTGATGGAGTTCCAAAAGTCTGAGATGGAGACCTAAACCTCCAGTATTAGGGGAAGGAGCTGAGGGAGAGATGCTACAAGTACGTTGAAAAGGGGAATAGGGATATGGATGCTGAGACCTCCAATAGGTTGAGGGAACAACGAGCACATCGGAGGGCACAACTTGCTGAGAAGTGGCGAGAAAGGGTAATGAGGGAGTTGGAAAGACAAGAAAGGAATAGAAAAGACAAGGAGGAGGCACCTCAGACGACGAAGGAGATGGAAGGTCAGAAGGGTTTCCAGGATATAGGGGGGACCACCAAGGAAGTGCGACAGGTGTATAGGATCCCAGCCCAAGCAGAGAAGGGAAAGGAGTATGACGGAAATGACACGTGCCCCAAGGAGACGTCCAATGTGGAGTTGCATGTTGCGATGGAGCAACTATTCCGAGAAAGGCCGACAACCGTAATCCCACGTAACTCTATTCCTTAAAGTTCAAGTAGCTCTAGTCTCGACGTTCCCCTAGTACTCTATCAACCACTAGGTGAAATTTTTATTAAGTTACGGGAATTGAGTAAGTTGAATAGTGTTCAGTCTACAACAGTAATACACACTAGCAGCGGTACTAGTAACACCATTTCACAACCGGGAGTCAGGGGTTTTGTTCTAGTAACCCCCACACAAGGAAGCATGGCATGATCATTTACCCGATACCCAGAGTTTTCTGGGAGGGGTAATGATGATGTGGAACAACACTGGTACCTATGTGAAGCCATATGGAGGGATCAACAGACAACAGAAATAGGTAAGTTGGTAGAATTTCAAACTACTCTCAAGGAGAGAGCTTTGCGCTGGTTTATAAAGTGGTATGAGACTCATCAGAACCCAGTGATAGACGATGTAAAGAGGGATTTCGTGAAGGAATTCAAATTACCCCAAATAGAACAGGGTTTTTCAGAGATGTAGGAGATCAAGCAGCGAGAAGGGGAAACTTCATGGGATCTAATGAGGAGATTCAAGGATGCGATTGGAAAAATCAGCTATCCGATCGATCCGAACCATCAAAGAGATTGGTTTATCAAGGCCCTTCTCCCACTGACAAGAGCTTCGCTGACACAACAGAAGATCGAGACGTTGCAAGATGCATTGGAGCAGGCTATGAAGATAGAGGCCATGGCGGGATATCCGTAAGAATTTAAAGGTGGAGCATCAGCTCAGGACCCTTCCATACTGGGACTACATCATCAAATAGCTAACCTGACAGAGAAATTGAAAGAAATTCAACCAATGCGTCCAGCAAGGCCAAACATATGGTGTACACACTGTCTAATGGAAGGAAACGTGGTAACCGAATTTCCTTGGTTGCGGGTCCATAATGTGGGAAGATCAGCGACAAGGGAACTAGGAGCTCCACCAGCAGGAGGGGTTGCACAGATAAACACCCAGGGATTATATATGCCGCAACACCCATACATGGGGTTCCCCATGCAATAGAATTCAACGACGACTGAATATTGTGAAATATGTAAAAGCATGGGTCATTCACCCCACCTATGCCCCATATTGCAAATATACTCCATCGTTTCGAAGAACGTGTATTGTGAGTTCTGTGAATCTACCACATGTTGTGGTTCCTGTGTTTTGGCCAGATTTGCAAGACCAAAAGACAAGACAACATCAGACCACTTTGGGATCCTAGGATCTTGCCCTCCTAGATCCAGAAAGGGATCTCTCTATAAATGTAAACACAAGGGTTTTAGATTTGCTTGTTTGTTTGGTTGGATATTATTAACTGAGAAGGTTATGTAAAGGAAAAAGGAAATTAAATAAAAGGATGTTTCAGCATGGGAAGATAGGTCAAAGAAGTGCGAATCCATTGGGCTATGGAGTCATGAAAGGGAATTACTTGCATAACAACTAACCAAGGGTTTCCATAGGGAAAGTCATCTATACCAAAGGATCTTTTTAGATAGATGGTGAGATGGAACATTAAGAGTGGTGAAAAGAAGAAAGAAACCTAAGTGCTGCCTGCTTTGACATACTTCAAAGGAAACTCTCAATAAAGACAGAAAGGGTAGCTTAAGATTAGGTCAGACGTCATTTAAATCTGGGCTTGCTTTCATCATACTCTTAAGGAAAACGATCCAGCGGTCCTCCTAACCACTTTCAGACAGTAGAAAACATTTAATATTTTACACAGAGCAAGGCCTAAGATCAGAGAAGGAATTTTAACCTTCAATTCTTTTGGCACTAACTCAAAGGGATCTTAGAGAGGTTAGCTGTTGGAAGAGGCACCTAGTGAGACAGGGCTAGCTCTAATCTCCCAGTTTCCAAATTCTTTCAGCTGAAACCAAGCAAGAACAACTAAGACACAAACTCTAAATTCATACATCAGTAAGCATGGGTAAAACCAACATCTTTGACTGGTTAAATTATGTGAATTTGTTCTCAGATAGACAGTTAGCAGAAAAAATCAAATATAAGAAGAGCAGGAAGCATTAGGGTACTTTAAAACAGTATATCCTAAGCTAGATCACTGATTCTTATTAGAGAATAATGGATGGCATGATAGAACATGAAAGGAGACAATTGCGGTAAGGAAACATCACTGATAATATAGACCAGGATCCTGTGAATCTGCTTGTTCAATTGATGTGAAAAACTAGTCACATACTCTGAGCTCAAATTGGATTTTACAATCCAGACTTTTCTTCCCAGCCTACTATAATACAAACTACCTAACTACTTCCCCTCAATAACAGTTCTAACAGCTAATAGAATCCCTACAACCAACAACAACCTTTAAAATGTATTCTTCAGGAGTTCTTATAGGAGAATGAGTAGCAGTAGTATTAGATGTAAAATTAATTAATTTCATTAAGACAAAGTGGAGAAAGTTCAAGTGCCCACTCTGCATAATAGCTCTTCATTTAACATGTTTAGTACCCTGTAGTCTGGTTTAGAAGTCTTTGTCAGATTGACCATGACTTCGGGTGTGTTCTTTGAAGTACTCTGACTGCATGGTGCTCTGTTCTGCCTTCTGGGATAAGTAAAGTGGATAGAAAGTCCGCAGGTCTCCCATACTTCCATAATTGTTGTCCTGACAGTTTTTAAAGCCTTTTGTCAGTGTAATAACTGATCTAGTGTTCGATGGAAGATGGAGGAAGTCATGTAGATAGTCCTTTCTTGGAGAAAATGTTTTGTTGACATTAATCATATTTATGGTCCTCATCTGTGTTCTTTGAGTCTGTAACCATGGATTAGGCCTCCTAGCCTTCAAAACCATGCTTTTTAAGCCTTTAAGCTTTCAGTGATACACTTTCCTGCTCCTGTTGACTGTCTCTGTGAATGTACAGGCTTAAATGGCGCAGGAGGGTTTGAATGAGGGTTTCAACACTGATTCTTTAATAAAATATTCCTTAAAAACTTCTTCAGTGGTGTATTTCCCTGTGTTTTTGGCTCTGGAAACATCTTCTTGCGCCCTGTATTTCCCTGTCTGTAGCTGTGAGACAGAGAGTGATTTTCGCCATCGGTAATTTGAAAAAACACAATAAACACATTAAGAAATCCATGTGGGAGTGAGGTAGGTTGCTTTGGAGGCTTGTGGAATAGGGAAAGAAGCGATGAAAATGGTGGGTGCAGTGACGAAACACAGTGAAAACCATGGCAGAATGGAGGAAAAACTGTCTGACAAAGGTTTGGGGCGTCATGGATTCTGGACCATCAGATTAGATCAGATAGCAATGATCTATGGCTCAGATTGCGTGATGAAGTCGCCTGGGAGCATTGGATGAATGGGAGACGAGGCTATATGAGAGCCGTTGGATTTGGTTAGTTAATGGTGATCAATGGTGAAGTTTCGTTGATGAAGTCCTTTGGAAAGTTAGGCGGAGAAAATGACTTCAGTGTTAAAACGCAAAAAATTTATGCCCGAGAAAATACAAAGGAAAAAAGGCGAAAATGAGAGGAACGGGGGTGTTTTGGTGGTGGGACCGGGAGGGCGGAGGAAGATTAAATGTGGGTCGTTGGATCATTAGAAGAGATCAAAAGTGGAGATCTTATGGGGAATTCATTTGAATGGCGGATGAATAAAAACACGATGTGATATGGGCCGTTCGATCTTAGAGACCGACGGTCAGGATTGAAAGTTAAGATTGCAGAGGGTAGGCAGTAAAGTAGAAAATAGGGATGGTTTTTGCACAATCAAATGGTGGGTAGGTGTTTTTCACTTTTGGAACGCGATCTAATCTGGGATCGACACATGGAATCACAAAACCACTTTTATTGCGTAATTTTAAAATATTAACGTTCGGACGAAAAAATTGCGTGATATGCTTCTCAGCCATCGGATGGGAGGGCGGAAGATCTGATGGTGCAGGCTTAGCGCGATAAAGGTAAGATGCACGGGCGAAAACGACCATCGGGTTTCCTGCTAACCGTTGGATCTTAAGGGGTGGACGATTAAGATTGCATCGGAGAGATGATTTGGCATCTGGTGGACAGTTGGAAAAAGAGCGATGCGATTGGATCCTGACCATTGGATCGGAAGGGGAATTAACGGCCAGGATTGAATCGGTTGGCGCGAGCGATGGGCTCATGAGCGGAGTGCGATGGTATCTCAGCTGTCAGATCTATAATATTGAACGGTCGAGATTTGATTGGGGATCACAAATCGGAGGAGGCGAAGGGATGGTATTTAAGACTTCACGTGATGCGATTAAGCGCTGGCCGTCAGATCTAGGAGTAAGATCGATGGTCAATACTCAATCAGAGGGGTAATGGAGAGGGGTTATGGGTGGAGAAATGGTTTAATCCCGATCGTTGGATTCTACGATTGGACGGTCAAGATTAGACGAGAGAGCAGAAGAGATAATCTTTATCGCATCGGAAGATTTTCGAAGAACCAAGGGAAAGCCGTTGGTCCATGTAGATCGACGGTCGACAGTAATTTAAAAGTTAAACTGTCAGGATAAAGAAATAACAAAGAAAAAAGGGAAATAAAGGGTTAGGAAGAAAGGTTTAAGGCTTTAGCACCCAGTTGCAGGGCTGTCGGTCGCATGAGGCTGAGAGCTAAGGAAATAATCCCTTGGGGGCTTAAGTCCTATATAATGTATAAAGGTGATTTTAGGCCAAAAAATAGGGTTTTTAAGGCTAATGGAGGGTTCCGGTAGGCAGAAAAGGACATTTTCAAACCAAATCAAGGGGCCTATAAGGTTTAAAAAATGGAATCTGATGATTTAGAGGGCTAAGGAGGGGATTTTGTGGGATTTTTAAAGGGGAAAAAGGGGTGAAAACATAGGTTTTGTGGGAATGAAAATAGGGCAAAAGGAGGTCTTTTTAAAGCAGTTTTTCTTCATAGCAGAACAACAGTTTTTTAGGATAAAGAGGGAAATAGCAGTGAAGATTCTTTTGAAGGATAGAAAACACATGGGGGCTTTCAAGAATGAAATATTTTCAAGGGAAATGTTTCTCTTGAAGGCTTAGAAACATATTTATCCACCTGTTTGCTATGCCAAATATTTATATGTGGTTAACAGTGGCTCCACATGGGGATGGCATCTTCTTGAAAGTGTCAAGCATCTCAGAAAATAATCTTTGGAGGTAGGCCAGATGCCTGGTACTTGACACATATTTTTTTCTTCTTTGACTAGCTGCCACAAACATGATGGATATTATATCAGTAGAAAACATTTTCCCAATCAACTACCTACCGATCCTATTGTCTTAGCATTTTATCTTCAAGGTGCATTTATACTTGCAGACCCTTTACATCATCAATTTTTTTTTATTGAAAGAAAAACTAATCTAATTCTACCCTTATTTCTCCATGAGACCAGATTAAACAGTTGGACTCATAGCTTCTCTACCTAAACTAATATCTGCTAGGATTAAACTGTCTAGCAGATTTCTTTCTCTACATTCTAAAACATAAATTGAAACACAACCAAACTAGGATTAGACTGTCTGATTTGTTGTGGGTCCAAGGCATAAAGACAAGCTGCACTTGAACTGAAACTTTGCAAAAAATAAAAAATAAAAACTAAATAAATGCTCACAGGCTGAGCTTTATTGAGATTCCTACCTACCCTACTCTACTTGGAAATCTCTGCTGCTTCATATGATACAATAATTCCAGTAAATCCAGTTAAGTAGTAACAAAAAAGGATGGAAAAACTAACTGCTTGTCAGAGATAACCACAGGGTGCTTTGAATGTGGGTCTTCAAAACCAAGGCCACCACTAGTGGTGACCACTTCTGATGAATCTGGCTCTTGCAAAGGATTAATGCTTGGGGAGTTGAGCCAATCAGGGCCTCCATATATTCTGCCATATGATCAGCAAAAACATGATATAAACTTTTTTCTTCAAGGCCTTCCATGACTGGTAGGCTATCTGCATCCTTGATAGCTTTGATCACTGCTTCTGCAGTGTGGCTCTTGAAAACAAAATCATCCTTTTCCTGGTTTGGAGTATTTGGAAAGTGAGTTTCAACCATGATCATTTCTTTCATCCACTGGATCAAGACAAAGATTTCTTTGAGAAAGACAATCTTCCTCATTTTCGTTGTAATCTGGATTGGAGGACTCATCATATTTGGCAGTGTTGTCCTCTTGTAGTCCTGGAAGGTTCTGCTGAAGTGGACTGAACTCTTTGAAAAGATTAACATACTCTTGAGCAGTGGTTTCTTTGATTACCTCAACCCTTTCAGGAGAAGGTTCGGGATATTCAACTTGCTCAAGAGTTTCTTATTTCCTTTCCTCCTCATCCTATGAGCTAAAAGGTTGCTGAATTCCATCCTCATGGAAATTATTACTGATTATTTGATATATCACAGAGTGAAGATTCAATGAATCTTCGTCTTCTATGAGGCTTTCAACACTTTCTTCATCAATATCATAGATAGCCTGCATTGGCTCATCACTTTCTTGAAGTTGATGGTCGTGATATTCCTCCCACAAATCTACTGATGATGGTCCTGCAGGATTAGCCTTTATTTGGAAAAAATCATCATCAGGTAGATCAAAACTGGAGGAACTATAATCATAAGAAATGTCACCAATTAGACCTACTGGATTCTCAGCAAGTCTTTCTTCAAAATAATCTGCAAGTTCATTTTATGATTCGAAATCTTATTTATCATACATTCTTTGCATGTTGCTTATGTCTTGAAGTGATCTGGTTTTTTTTTCTTGAGGACAAGGTGTGGGACCCTTTGAATAAACATTTCTAGTTTCAACCTCATATTCTTCCTCTTTTATGTTTATCAAGTTGTTGGCTGTCTCTAAAAGTTTTTTCATCTTGGTTTCTGTAGAGACCAGCCTTCTTTGCTCTGCTTGGTCCTTCTTTATTGCAATTAATCTTTCCTCCCTGCACCATATGTTGTATTCGACAGTAATTGCTATGTTCTGCATTTCTTCTAGGCTTGAAGGCTCTCTTTCTGTTACATGGAACTCCACCTCAGGATCAAAAGAACTCGGATAGTGCAATAGAGCCCATCCCAAAGGTGGTTTTATATTAGTAGGTATTGCATTGTATACCTTATTTAACCTGGCTAAGAATTCTTGTACTGTCTCTCCTGGTTTCCTCTTCAAATTATGGTATTCTTCTAGGACGAGGAAAACATTTCCCAGGACTGCCCATTTATCAAGGAAAACTTGAGTGAACTGATGAAAATTGATAATGCTTGAAGCAGGAAGGTCTTTAAACCAACTCTTAACCTTTCCTTGTAATGATAAAGCAAACATTCTAATATCCACATCATCTTCTTCTATTTAATACAATTCAAGTAAATCCTCAAGATTTTGAACATGTTGCTCAACAATGATCTTTTCATTTTCTCCATCAAAAAGAGGCAACTTATTTGTAAGTCATGCAAGAAGGGGCTGGAAGACAAGAGGCAAATCTAGAGGCTTATATCTTTCTATGACCTTTGTGGGTGTAGGTAGTGCAACAAGAGATCTATCACTGCTTGAAGTTTCATCAGGGGTAAGAGATACAACATGAGGCTCTTGTTTCACTAGGTTTTTCACAGGTGTATAGGTCTGCTCATGGGTTGAAAACTGAGGCTTGAGATATTTCCCATAATCAGCGTGGATCTCATCTTTGTACACTTGATCAGGCTTAAAGTAGGACAGAACATAGTTGTAGATAAAAGCAATGAATTATTTAAACCAAATCCAGCCTGAATTTTCTATCCTTCTAGAATGTCTAGCCATGTTTCAGGTTCTTCCTCCAGTGGAGTCTTTAGGTCTATTAGGAGTTATGGAATGTGGAGTCGCCAGGTGGATGAATGTGAATGCTTGAAGTAGGCTGTTGTCCACCATCAACAATTAAATACCAATCTAACCAGATATTTTGGGTCTTCTGAGGGCCTAAGGGTATCTAAGATGAAATGCACTCAAAGTCCCCAGCGGAGTCGCCATTATGTTGTGGTTCCTGTGTTTTGGCCAGATTGGCAAGACCAAAAGACAAGACAACATCAAACCACTTTGGGATCCTAGGATCTAGCCTTCATGGATCCAGAGAGGGATCTCTCTATAAATGTAAAAAATGATATATCTTTAAGGCTCAAATTGAGGTGTTAGGCTAGGTATGAAACACAAGGGTTTTAGATTTGTTTGTTTGTTTGGTTGGAGATCATTAAATGAGAAGGTTATGTAAAGGAAAAAGGAAATTAAATAAAAGGATGTTTCAGCATGGGAAGATAGGTCAAAGAAGTGCGAATCCATTGGGCTATGGAGTCATGAAAGGGAATTACTTGCATAACAACTAACCAAGGGTTTCCATAGGGCAAGTCATCTATATGAAAGGATATTTTTAGATAGATGGTGAGATGGAACATTAAGAGTGGTGAAAAGAAGAAAGAAACCTAAGTGCTGCCTGAGATCAGGTAAGTGCTTTGAAACTATCCTTCTTTGACATACTTCAAAGGAAACTCTCAATAAAGACAGAAAGGGTAGCTTAAGATCAGGTCAGACGTCATTTAAATCCAGGCCTACTTTCAGCATACTCTTAAGGAAAACGATCCAGCGGGCCTCCTAACCACTTTCAGACAGTAGAAAACATTTAAGATTTAACACAGAGCAAGGCCTAAGATCAGAGAAGGACTTTTAACCTTCAATGCTTTTGGCACTAACTCAAAGGGATCTTAGAGAGGTTAGCTGTTGGAAGAGGCACCTAGTGAGACAAGGTTAGCTCTAATCTCCCAGTTTCCAAATTCTTTTAGCTGAAACCAAGAAAGAACATCTAAGACACAAACTCTAAATTCATACATCAGTAAGCATGGGTAAAACCAACATCTTTGACTGGTTAAATTATGTGAACTTGTTCTCAGATAGAAAATCAACAGAAAACATCAAAGATAAGAAGAGCATGAAGCATTAGGGTACTTTACAGCAGTATATCCTAAGCTAGATTACTGATTCTTATCAGAGAATAATGGATGGCATGATAAAACATGAAAGGAGACAATTGCAGTAAGGAAACATCACCGATAATATAGACCAGGATCCTGTGAATCTGCTTGTTCAATTGATGTGAAAAACCAGTCACATACTCTGAGCTCAAATGGCTTTTACAATCCAGAATTTTCTTCCCAGCCTACTATAATACAAACTACCTAACTACTTCCCCTCAATAACAGTTCTAACAGCTAATAGAATCCCTACAACCAACAACAACCTTTACAATGTATTCTTTAGGAGTTATTATAGGAGAATGAGTAGCAGTAGTAGTAGATGTAAACTTAATTGATTTCATTAAGATAGAGTGGAGAAAGTTCGAGTGCCCACTCTGCATAATAGCTCTGCATTTAACATGTTTAGTACCTTGTAGTCTGGTTTAGAAGTCTTTGTCAGATTGACCATGACTTCAGGTGTGTTCTTTGAAGTACTCTGATTGCATGGTGCTCTGTTCTGCCTTCTGGGATAAGTAAAGTGGATAGACAGTCCGCAGGTCTCCCATACTTCCATAACTGTTGTCCTGATAGTTTTTAAAGCCTTATGTCAGTGTAATAAATGATCAGGTGTGTTAGCCCCCCTATGAAATTTTTGACAAGCAAATAGGGGGCTAAATCATTGTTGAGTCTTCAAGGAATGCATTTCCTTTGAAAACACAGTCTCCTTGAAGCCTCCTTGTGCCTTTGCCCTTTGATAGTATCCCCTCTGCTGATTTCCCTTATAAAGCCTCTCTGCTATGAAGAAATGACCAAAGGCCCCCTTTTCCCTCTTATTTCACCCCCGATTAACCTCTATTTCATCCCCCTTGTCTTCCCCTTCTATTTCCCTTCTTACCCTTCATTTCCCCCTAAAATCCCCTTTAAAGTCCCCCCCTAACCTTTGCTGACCTTCTCCCCCCTTTATTTCTCTATCGTTCCCCTTCCCAACCTTCAAAATCCATTAAGATGGGCCAAAACCCACTTTCCGACCATATAATAGGGCTTAGCCCCTCTATCGCAAGCCCCTTCAACCACTTCCCCACATATGTCCGTCACCCAAGACCAAGCGCTTAAGCCGGGCCAATGTAATGAACCGTCGGTAAGTTAAATCCTTTTGTAAACATCGTAAACTCGATCACGATTTGTTATAGCGTTAGTCCTGGTGATGCCTTCTCACCAGATTGATACGCCCGGTCAGAGCGGTGAAAGCGTATCGCGGCCCAGCCCAATCGCAATGCTGACTCGCTGTTGTAACCCAGAGTTGATACGCCAGATCCTTCTCCGTCCGGTCGCACTACCTCCAGATTACGCTATCCAGTTGATGGACACGGGAATCCAGCAGTCCCGGCTCTGCCGCAAACCCCTTCCGGTCGCAATGCCAAGCCTTCCCCCATATCTCCAGTTAATCACTGACGCGTCCATCCTCCCACGCGAATCCGGCGTAGGTCACCGCGTCGATCGCGCCCTCCCTCCGATTTAATGTGAGCCGTTGATCTGATCCCCGATCCAACGGTCAGCGCATCGCTCGACCTGCGATAGCAATGCCGCCGTCACTATCTGCGTACCCCGATTACGTTGCTCTGTTTATTCGTCATCCTGGTTTATCTGAATCCAGCGGTCGCCGGCTAACTCTCCGCCCAATCGCAATCAGAAGTTTCAATGTGTGTCTTTTCTGTCCCCCCCCGATTGCGATTGCCCGATTGAATCCTAGCCGTCCATCCTTTCCAGATCTGACGGCTCAGGTTTAATCGCCTTCCGCTCCGCCGCCCTTCTCCATCTCCCTCCGATTAAATGTGGACCGTCGATCTGATCCCAGATCCGACGGTTGGTGTTTAGTCGCAACATCTCTGCAAGTCGCAATCGGAACTTTTGGAATGTGTGTTGCGATTGCCTCTCGCTCCAGCCTCCGATTGCGATTGTTCTGATTAGATCTCCGCTGTCCGTTTCCCGTGCAAATCCAACGCTCAGGATCTGATCGCCCTCCGCCTCTGCCAGTTCCCACGTTCGCCCCTCCGCTTCATTTTTTTTCTTCCATTTCCTTTGTATTTCCCCCAAAGGTTGATCGTTGAATCTTTACACTATGGGACCATTCCTCCGCCGCTTTTCATTGGTTCTCCACTATCCCGCCACCATTTCACCGCCTCCGCAACATTTCCTCCACCACCACTGCCTGTGCTCTGTGACGAGTTTATTTCACTATGCAGAGGTCACAGAAAGGCTAATTCAGCGACCAAGCAAGTCAACAGAGGTGGGTTAGAAGGGATTTGAGCTGGTAATTGAAGATTAACAATTTGATCCCGAATTCAAAAGAAAGGCACTGTTTGAAGACTAATGATCGCACCAGCAACGCCATAACTCTGCTACCTAACAGCAGGACATTTTCCTCCAGAGGTACACCTTCCCACATCGTCCTCCATGCCTTCTCGAGCCCTGAGACAATTAAATACACTGACTGAAGCTCATTTCAGAGAGTCAGGCATCAATTATGAGGTATGGAGAGCCTTGCAGACTTGTCACCCAGTTCATTTATTCAGAAAGGCTAGCATAGAGTCCAAACAACCAGAAGGACTTCACGAAACACCAGAGGTCAAAATCTGACCTGATAGAGATCTCCGAACCAGTCTTAGAGTACTTACAGCGTTGCAGGCAGCCATTAAGCAGCATGGGCGTGGACACCTCCGCCGATTCTGTCTTAATGAGATCAATTCAATGTTCATCTACCTCTGTTTTCTCTCTTCTCCTATAAAAAATCCCCGAGAACATAATGTAAAGGTTGTTGGTTGTTGTTCAGTTGTTGGGCATTTGCTGTTAGAGGGATTCATTCTTGACTGTTAGAACAGTCTTGAGAGGGAGTAGCAGAGTAGTTGTATGTAATAGGCTGGGAGGAGAAGTATGGACTGTAACAGCCATTGAGCTTATTGTACATGACTGGTTTTGCATCAATTAATCAAAGCACATTTCACAGGATCCTGATCTATTGCTATTGATGATGTGTCTCTAACTCTGTTTATTACATTTTCATGCTGTTTCATGTTCTTCTGGTAGGCAACAGAAGTATAACATAGGATTCACCCTTGTTAGGTGCCCTATGTTTCCTGCTCTCCCTACCCTTAATGTTTTCTGCTCTATGTGCTATCTAAGAGTTGATTTCAGTTAATTTAACCAGCGCAGTGGATGTTATTGCCTGCTGGCTGATGTATGAATTAGTTGAAGCTGTTCTTAGATGCTCTTGAGGGGTTTAAGCTGGAAGGTTTGGGAACACTGGGGATTAGAGCTAGCCCTGTCCACTAGGATCCTTGCGCGACCAGGCGGCCTTTCTAAGATCCCGTCGTTAATCTTATCTACATTTTATGAAGTTGCTAAATGGAGCCCAGAGTTAAATGACCTACAATTAAGATCTATAAACAACCTTTGTCCTCTTGTTATTTCAGAGCCCAAAAACGGTCAGGTTAAATGATATCGGCTTTGATCTATAGATAGGGGTAAGTTTATCTTTCCGCTTCTTCCACTTTCTCTCCTTAATGTTCCATTCCACCATCTGCCTAAAATATCCTTTAGTGTAGATGACTTGCCCTTTGAAAGCCTTGGCTAGTAGATGCATGTAATTTCCTTTCATGACTCCATAGCCCAATGGATGGCACTTTCATGACCTATCTTCTTTGCTGAAACATCCAGCTGCTTTGTTTCCTTTCCTCCCATCACTTTCCCAGTCCGTGATCTCCTAACCAACCCAGCAACCAACCAACCAAATCATTTAAAACCCCTTGTGCTTCATAACTAGCCTAACATCTCATTTTGAGCTTCATAGATATATCATTCTTAGCTCAATTTGGAGAGATCCCTCTCCGGGTCCAGGAGGGCTAGATCCTAGGGCCCAAAAGTGGTTTTGATGTTGTCTCATCTTTTGGTCTTGCCAATCTGGCCAAAACATGGGAACCCCAACATAATGGCGACTCCGCTGGGGAGAATCTGAGAGTCAAGAACTGCTAACATTTGGTCTATTTCCCATTGTCGTCACCAACATAATGGCGACTCCACTGGGGAAGAGACCACTTTGCCTTTAGATTGGCTTCTCGTTGCTGATGGTGGACAGCACCCTGCTTCAAACATTCATAATCATCCACCTGGTGACTCCACACTCCCTATGATCCAAAGACCTAATGATTCCACTGGTGAAGGACACTTAACTAGTTGAGAAGAGGCAGTAGCCTTCTTTGCAAAAGCATGAATCCAAACATGGACAGGGATGCAAAGTATAATGCTTTGTATAACAAAGTATGCAGAATAACAGAGATGTTTGGGGAAATGTTGGAAATGTATATGGCTGATATGAGCGCAAATGATGATTATTCAGAACAGCTTATGCCTTTTCCAGAACATGAACAAACTCTGGACCGAGAAGACGAGCAAGACATGTATGATGCTCAAGAATCTGTAGAAGATGAAGAGGTTAGTGATAAGGAGCTGCCTGATTTCTTACCCATGTCTTGTGTCACGCTAACTAGAGAATATCAGGACCTATTAGCAAAGGCTGATAGGGAAAGCTGCCTTGAGGAAATAGGAGATTACATAGAAGAGGCAGAATCTGATACGGAAGAAGAGGCTCAAAAGGAAATCCCGCCTCCCAGTCAGCTAATGCGAGAAGAAGAGGACTGCTGCGGTTCTTCTGTCCATGGGGAGAAGGAAACCCCTCTTTTGACAGAAGAAGAGATTGATCGGATATTAAACCAGCAGTCCACCCCAGAAATATTCTATAGAACACACGCTCCTGCTCAGTCATTATTTGAGTTTGATGATTCAGATCCAGAAGACTCCTCCATGGATCGGGACAGAGAAAGACCTGCTATGCACCCAGAATGGTTGACTTGGTTGAGTCTGCCTATTTACGACACTGATGGGGAGAGCTATGACAGTATAATAGCAGATGAAGATTCCTTCAATCTTCCTTCTGCTTTATCGCATATCATCAGCGAGACTGGAAGCCAACAGCCTTTCCTTTCAGAAGATGAGGAGGAAAGCAAAGAAGAGATTCTTGAGCAGAATGAAAATAACGAACTTCCTCTTGAAAGGGAGGAAGTAATGGAACAAGCCCCTGCTCATGAATACATAGACCTTTTCACAGAGCTCAGTCCATCAGAACAGAACATATCATAGCTCCAGGAGGACTCAACCCCAATATATGATGAGTCCTCCAGTTCAAAAGATGAAGGAGACACTCTACTCCAAGAGAGTCTCGTTCTCGAGCCAGTGGTAGAAGAAGAGATCCTGGTTGAAGCCAACCTGCCAGACATTTGTAGCCAGGTATCTTTTCATGATCCTTATGCACATTTTCTACATACATTTGAAGAAGGATCAAAGGTCTGGATCAGCAACATGTTACAGACAGAAAGAAACTTTTTCAAAGCTACTGTTATTGAACAGAAAGAGTGGGAGCTGCCCTGCCTATCCAGCATGCTCAAGGAGTTGAGCAAGAAGGACCAGCCATGGGATCACTTGGTGGACTGGTTACATTGGAAGACAATGTTTGTAAGCTAGACTGTAAATATTCCAGTTAGAGTAGGGTAGGTAGGAAGCTCAATAAAGCTCAGCCTATGAGCAAGTAGATTAGTTGTTTAAATTTCTGTCTTAGAATGTAGAGAAGAAACCTGCTAGACAGTCTAATCCTAGCAGGTAGTAGTGTAGGTAGAGAAACTATGAGACCAACAGTCTAATTTGGTCTCATGGAGTAATAAGGGTAGAAGTAGAATAGGTTTATTTTTCCTGTTTGTAAAAATTAATGATGTAAAGGGTCTGCAAGTCCAAATGCACCCAAAAGAAAAAATGATAGAACTATAGTGTGGGTAGGTAGCTGTATGGGAAGTGTTTCTGCTGATATGTTGTCTTCATAGCTTGTGGTAGCAGATCAAAGAAAGAGATGGATGGTTCAAGCAGCAGGCACCTGGCCTACACCAAGAGATCAATTTCTGAATTCTTGACTCCTTCAAGAAGAAGCCATCCCCATGTGGAGCCACTGTTAGCCCCCCTATGAAATTTTTGACAAGCAAATAGGGGGCTAAATCATTGTTGAGTCTTCAAAGAATGCATTTCCTCTGAAAACACAGTCTCCTTGAAGCCTCCTTGTGCCTTTGCCCTTTGATAGTATCCCCTCTGCTGATTTCCCTTATAAAGCCTCTCTGTTATGAAGAAATGCCCAAAGGCCCCCTTTTCCCTCTTATTTCACCCCCGATTAACCTCTATTTCATCCCCCTTGTCTTCCCCTTCTATTTCCCTTCTTACCCTTCATTTCCCCCTAAAATCCCCTTTAAAGTCCCCCCCTAACCTTTGCTGACCTTCTCCCCCCTTTATTTCTCTATCGTTCCCCTTCCCAACCTTCAAAATCCATTAAGATGGGCCAAAACCCACTTTCCGACCATATAATAGGGCTTAGCCCCTCTATCGCAAGCCCCTTCAACCACTTCCCCACATATGTCCGTCACCCAAGACCAAGCGCTTAAGCCTTGGGGGCCAATCGCAATCGGAACCGTCGGGCGGGTGCAATCCTTTGTAAACATCGTAAAAGCTCCGATGCGATTTGTTATAACGTTAAGTCTGGTGATGCCTTCTCCACCATTGATCTGCTTCGATCGAACGGCTGAGCGCTAATCGCAGCCCCCCGCCCAATCGCAATCGCAACTCTCATGTTGTAACCCCCGATTGATCGCAAGTACTTCTCCCGATCCCCCGATCGCACTGCCCCTCCGATTACATCTGAGCCGTTGATCTGGACCCGAGATCAACGGTCAACGCTCAATCGCAAACCCCCCTTCCAGTCGCAATTGCAAGCCTTCCCCACTGTCTCCCGATTTAATCTTGGCCATCCATCCTCCCGCAGATCCGATGGTCACCGCAGCTCCCGATCGCGCCCTCCCTCCGATTTAACGTGAGTCGTTGATCTGATCCCCGATCCAACGGTCAGCGCTCAATCGCGCTCCGACCTCCGATCGCAATCGCATGTCCTATCTTCCCGTCCCCGATTGCGATTGCTCCGATTTGATCTCGTCCGTCCGTTTCCTCCCAGATCCAACGGTCATCGCTTCTTCCGCCCAATCGCAATCGGAAGTTTCAATGTGTGTCTTTTCTGTCCCCCCCCGATTGCGATTGCCCGATTGAATCCTAGTCGTCCATCCTTTCCAGATCTGACGGCTCAGGTTTAATCGCCTTCCGCTCCGCCGCCCTTCTCCATCTCCCTCCGATTAAATGTGGACCGTCGATCTGATCCCAGATCCGACGGTTGGTGTTTAGTCGCAACATCTCTCCAAGTCGCAATCGGAACTTTTGGAATGTGTGTTGCGATTGCCTCTCGCTTCAGTCTCCGATTGCGATTGTTCCGATTAGATCTCCGCCGTCCATTTCCCGTGCAAATCCAACGCTCAGGATCTGATCGCCCTCCGCCTCTGCCGGGTCCCACGTCCGCCCCTCCGCTTCATTGTTTTTCTTCCATTTCCTTTGTATTTCCCCCAAAGGTCGACCGTTGAATCTTTACACTATGGGACCATTCCTCCGCCGCTTTTCATTGGTTCTCCACTATCCCGCCACCATTTCACCACCTTCGCAGCATTTCCTCCACCACCACTGCCCGTGCTCTGTGACGAGTTTATTTCACTATGCAGAGGTCACAGAAAGGCTAATTCAGCGACCAAGCGAGTCAACAGAGGCGGGTTAGAAGGGATTTGAGCCGGTAATTGAAGATTAACAATTTGATCCCGAATTCAAAAGAAAGGCACTGTTTGAAGACTAATGAGCGCACCAACAACGCCATAACTACGCTACCTAATAGCAGGACATTTTCCTCCAGAGGTACACCTTCCCACAACGTCCTCCATGCCTTCTCGAGCCCTGAGACAATTAAATACACTGACTGAAGCTCATTTCAGAGAGTCAGGCAGCAGTTATGAGGTATGGAGAGCCTTGCAGACTTGTCACCTAGTTCATTTATTCAGAAAGGCTAGCACAGAGTCCAAACAGCCAGAAGGACTTCACGAAACACCAGAGGTCAAAATCTGACCTGACAGAGATCTCCGAACCAGTCTTAGAGTACTTACAAATAATAAGAAAGTACCATTAAGCAGCATGGGCGTGGACACCTCCACCGATTCTGTCTTAATGAGATCAATTCAATGTTCATCTACCTCTGTTTTCTCTCTTCTCCTATAAAAAATCCCCGAGAACATAATGTAAAGGTTGTTGGTTGTTGTTCAGTTGTTTGGAATTTGCTGTTAGAGGGATTCATTCTTGACTGTTAGAATAGTCTTGAGAGGGAGTAGCAGAGTAGTTGTATGTAATAGGCTGGGAGGAGAAGTCTGGACTGTAACAACCATTGAGCTTATTGTACATGACTGGTTTTGCATCAATTAATCAAAGCACATTTCACAGGATCCTGATCTATTACTATTGGTGATGTGTCTCTAACTCTGTTTATTACATTTTCATGCTGTTTCATGTTCTTCTGGTAGGCAACAAAAGTATAACATAGGATTCACCCTTGTTAGGTGCCCTATGTTTCCTGCTCTCCCTACCCTTAATGTTTTCTACTCTATGTGCTATCTAAGAGTTGATTTCAGTTAATTTAACCAACGCAGTGGATGTTATTGCCTGCTGGCTGATGTATGAATTAGTTGAAGCTGTTCTTAGATGCTCTTGAGGGGTTTAAGCTGGAAGGTTTGGGAACACTGGGGATTAGAGCTAGCCCTGTCCACTAGGATCCTTGCGCGACCAGGCGGCCTTTCTAAGATCCCGTCGTTAATCTTATCTCTGTTTTCCCCTTGGAGTTGCTAAATCAGACTTGGAGTTAAATGACCTCTGGTCCGATCTATAAGCAGCCCCTTTGTCTCTTTGAAAGCTGCCCTAGAGTATGTCCAAGCAGGTCTGGAGTTAAATGACCTCTGACCTGATCTATAGACAGAAATTTGGTTGTCTTTCCTTCTTCCACTTTGCCTCCTTAATGTTCCATCCCATCATCTATCTAAAAAGATCCTTTAGTGTAGATGACTTTCCCTTTGAAAGCCTTGGCTAGTGGATGCAAGTAATTTCCTTTCATGACTCCATAGCCCAATGGATGGCACTTTCATGACCTATCTTCTTTGCTGAAACATCCAGCTGCTTTTTTTCCTTTCCTCCCATCGCTTTCCCAGTCCGTGATCTCCTAACCAACCCAGCAACCAACCAACCAAATCATTTAAAACCCCTTGTGCTTCATAACTAGCCTAACATCTCATTTTGAGCTTCATAGATATATCATTCTTAGCTCTATTTGGAGAGATCCCTCTCCGTGTCCAGGAGGGCTAGATCCTAGGGCCCAAAAGTGGTTCTGATGTTGTCTCATCTTTTGGTCTTGCCAATCTGGCCAAAACATGGGAACCCCAACATTGTGTTCGATGGAAGATGGAGGAAGTCATGTAGATAGTCCTTTCTTGGAGAAAATGTTTTGCTGACATTAAATCATAGATATGGCTTGTTTCATGTGTTTTAGGCTTCATTAGGCCTTTTAATCATCTTTATGGTCCTCATCTATGTTCTTTGAGTCTGCAACCATGGATTAGGCCTCCTAGCCTTCAAAACCATGCTTTTTAACCCTTTAAGCTTTCACTGATACACTTTCCTGCTCCTATTGACTGTCTTTGTGAATGTACAGGCTTAAATGGCGCAGGAGGGTTTGAATGAGGGTTTCAACACTATCCTTTAATAAAATATTCCTTAAAACTTCTTCAGTGGTGTATTTCTCTGTGTTTTTGGCTCTGGAAACGTCTTCCTGCACCCTGTATTTCTCTGTCTGTAGCTGTGAGATAGAGAGTGATTTTCGCCATCGGTAATCTACAAAAACACAATAAACACATTAATAAATCCATGCGGGAGTGAGGTAGGCAACTTTGGAGGCTTTTGGAATACGGAAAGAAGCGATGAAAATGGTGGGTGCAACGACGAAACACAGTGAAAACCATGGCGGAATGGAGGAAAAACGGTCTGACGAAGGTTTGGGGCGTCATGGATTCTGGACCATCAGATTAGATCAGACAGTGTTGATCTACGGCTCAGATTACGCGATGAAGTTGCCTGGGAGCATTAGATGAATGGGAGATGAGGCTATATGAGCCGTTGGATTTGGTTAGTTAACGGTGATCAACGGTGAAGTTTCATTGATGAAGTCCTTTGGAAATTTATGCAGAGAAAATGACTTCAGTGTTAAAACGCAAAAGATTTATGCCCGGTAAAATACAAAGGAAAAAAACGAAAATGAGAGGAACAGGGGCGTTTTGGTGGTGGGACTGAGAGGGCGGAGGAAGATTAAATGTGGGCCTGGATCATTGGAAGAGATCAATGGTGGAGATCTTATGGGGAATTCGTTTGAATGGCGGATGAATAAAAATGCTATGCGATATGGGCCATTCGATCTTAGAGATTGACGGTCAGGATTGAAAGTTAAGATTGCGGAGGGTAGGCAGTAAAGTAGAAAACAGGGATGGCTTTCGCACAATCAAATCGTGGGTAGGTGGTTTTCACTTTTGGAATGCGATCTAATCCGGGATCGACACATGGAATCACAAAACCACTTTTATCGCATAATTTTAAAATATTAACGTTCGGACGAAAAAATTGCGCGATATGCTTCTCAGCCGTCGGATGGGAGGGTGGAAGATCTAATGGTGTAGGCTTAGCACGATAAAGGTAAGATGCACAGGCGGAAACGACCATCGGGTTTCCTACTGACCGTCAGATCTGAAGGGGTGGGCGGTTAAGATTTCATCGGAGAAATGATTTGGGATCTGGTGGACAGTTAGAAAAAGAGCGATGTGATTGGATCTTGACCATTGGATCGGAAGGGGAATTAACAGCCAGGATTGAATCGGCGGGTGCGGGCGATGGGCTCATGAGCGGAGTGCGATGGTATCTTAGCCGTTGGATCTTTAAGATTGAACGGTCGAGATTTTATCGGGGATCGCAAATCGGAGGTGGCGAAGGGATGGTACTTAAGACTTCGCGTGATGCGATTAAGTTCTGGCTGTCGGATCTAGGAGTAAGATCAATGGCCAATACTCAATCAGAGGGGTAATGAAGAGGGGTTATGGGCGGAGAAATGGTTTAATATCGATCGTTGGATTCTACGATCGGACGGTCAAGATTAGATGAGGGAGCGGAAGAGATAAGATTTATCGCATCGAAAGATTTTGGAAGAACCAAGGGAAAGTCGGTAATAGAAAACTCCAATTGTGATTTGCGATAAGGGCTATGAGGGGAGCGCGATAAGATCTGGTCGTTGGTCTATGTAAATCGACGGTCGACAGTCATTTAAAAGTTAAACTATCGCGATAAAGAAATAACAAAGAAAAAAGGGAAATAAAGGGTTAGGAAGAAAGGTTTAAGGCTTTAGCGCTTGGTTGAGGGGCTGTCAGTTGCATGAGGCGGAGAGCTGAGGAAATAAGCCCTCGAGGGCTTAGGTCCTATATAATGTAAAAAGGTGATTTTAGGCCAAAAAACAGGGTTTTTAAGGCTAATGGAGGGTTTCGGTAGGTGGAAAAGGGCATTTTCAAACCAAATCATTGGGGCTATAATGTTTAAAAAAGGGAATCTGATTATTTAGAGGGCTAAGCAGGGGATTTTGTGGGATTTTGAAAGGGGAAAAAGGGGTTAAAATAGAGGCTTTGTGGGAATGAAAATAGGGCAAAAGGAGGTATTTTTAAAGCAGTTTTTCTTCATAGCAGAACAACAGTTTTTTAGGATAAAGAGGGAAACAACAGTGAAGATTATTTTGAAGGATAGAAAACACATGGGGGCTTTCAAGAATGAAATATTTTCAAGGGAAATGTTTCTCTTGAAGGCTCAGAAACATATTTAGCCACCTGTTTACTATGCCAAATATTTATAGGTGGCTAACACCACACACATCACAGAGCAGTGTAGAGCTCTGGATGCCTTGGCAGAATGATTGGAAAGGCCTTCATATAGAGTGAACGAGGCTCCCAGAGGACGAGGAGGAGGCATGAGAGGAGGACGAGCGGGAAGAAGGGGACTAGTACAATGCTACAACTTTTACCAAGAGGGCCACGTAGCTAGGGAATGTCCACTTCCTAGAAGACCCTGGTGCTCTCAGTGTAGGGTTAACATGCACGCAATATAGGATTGCCCAGAGCTCATTAAAATATGGGAAGAAAGAGCCAGAAAAAGAGGAAAAAATCTGGTAAATGTAGAGCCGAGAATAATAGAGGCTCAAGCTATGTAGAACATGGCCATAGTGACAAGAGGAGGCAAAAGAACTGGGGAAGATGCAAAAATGATGGACCCGATAAGATTGATAAGGCCAACATCTCCAAAGCCAATGTTCAGGCCCAAAAGACAAAATAAGTTCTTTCAAGAAGCAGTGTAAACCTTTGCCTAGCTTGGGGGAAGCAAAGGCATTGAATTTCCACAAACCAAGGAATATAATGAGAACCAAGCTAGTTTAGGTACTATGATTGAATAATGGTTCCATCTATTTCTAAAAATTGTTAACAACGCGCCAATGTTAGAATAGTTAAAGTAGAACCTGGAAAGAGTAGTGCAGAAGGCCACATAACCAGGGGAATCAACCGACGCACAACATAAATATATATGAAGAGTGAAGAGAAATAAGATAAGGACAGGAAAAGAGTTTTGGGTTAATACTCAAGTTGCGGGATTCCAAATCAAGGACACAATGCTTGACCTAGGGTTCAATGTAAATATCTTGCCAAGAAAGTCATGGGAAGCATTGGGAAATCCGAGGCTAACATACTCACCAATTCAACTCCTTATGGCAAACCAGTACTGCATTGTGCCCATAGGAAGATTGGAGGAGGTCGAAGTCGAAGTTGCGGGAGTAAAGACATACACAGACTTTGAGGTCATCGACATTATGGGGGATAAGGATCCCTATCAAACATTGATGGTGATCAACTGGGCTTTTGAAAGTTACGCAGTAATAGATTTAAAGAAGGAACTGATGATCTTTGAGGATGGAGAGGTCAGAGTCACTCAGCCACTCGACCCGTATCAAGGTCCCCGATACACAGAGTCTGTTGATAACAGAGAAGATGCTCAGCTTCTTGACTAACTTTATCAAGTAACTATAGGAAAAAAGGGAGATTACATCAACCCAACGGTGAGAGGATCTGTAAGTTGGATAAGAATTCAAAGCTCAGACTTGGGCTTAGAGATAGCCTGGGATGATTGGCAGCAAGGGGGATATGAGGCCAACATAAGAAGATGTGCCACCATTAAAATAATCAATTGGATAGGAACTGAGGTAAGAGATTACCCAACTTTATCTGATATGAACGCTATAAATACTTTCATTACCAAAATATAAGATAAAGTAACAAAGGATCATAGGGTCCCACTCATGGACATGGCTTTACAATCCACATCTGCAAGATGGTGGAGTAACCACCGCAACTCACTGTTGCAATGGGACAAAGTTGCAGCAGCCCTGAAATCCAGGTTCAAGAGAGAAGAAGAACCACATTTCACTCAAAAATTCCAAGGGCACTTAGACCCCAGAAAGCATTTGAAAGAGTGTGAGGATCAATGGAACATTGCAGGATACCCGCAGGAGCTATGGATCCACAAGTTTATACACTCACTAGATGTGATTCCACAAGCTTGGTACCTAACGGAGGAGAGGAAAAGGGGAACTAGCACTTGGCAAGAAGTTACGGGGAAATTTATACAGTGATTATTATTTGAAGGAAGAACAGAACCAATCACCCAAGCATTATAGGCCATTAAAAGGGTACTATTATTCCCAGAGAATCAGGAGAAGGATGAGAAACCACTCCCAAACCAAAGCATCAGACAGTCGGTAGCATGCAAAAAGATAAACAGTGAAATGGACAATGATGATCTAGAGGGACTTAGACATCTGTATTTTGAAGAAACGGAGGGGGAGAAGGATATTTAGGAAGACCCGACATTGGGACCGAAGAAAAGCCCAAAATGGCATAAATCGGTGATTATTGGGATGTTGAGACGACCAGGGAAATATTCACTCTACTACAAGAATATGAGGACTTGTTTCCATCATCCGTAGTAGACTTGAAAGGAATCAAAGGGGACCTGGGATAAATGCATATAATCTTGAAGCCCGATGCAAGACCAATCAAGCACAGACCCTATCGGTTGAATCCAAGGGTAAAGGAAAAGGTTAAAGTGGAAATCGACAAAATGCTAAAGGCAGGGCTGATATTCCTGGTGGAGGAGGCAGAATGGGTAAGTCCGATAGTCATACAAAGAAAAAAGGATAAGTCTGAAATCCGAGTCTGTGTGGACTACAAGAGCTTGAATATTGCCTACATACATGACCCATTCCCTACTCCATTCAGTGATGAGGTCCTCGACAATGTTGCAGGGAACAAAGATTATTCCTTTACGGATGGATTCTCAGGATACCATTAGGTAAAGATAGTAGAAAAAGATAAGAAAAATACAACATTCACCACCGAATGGGGCTCCTCCGCATATCATGTAATGCGATTCGGTTTGAAGAATGCGCCAGCAGTATTTTCACGCATTGTGATAACAACATTCAGAGACTACATCCACAAATTCCTAGAGGTTTATATGGACGACTGAACTGTCTACAGCCTGTTAAAGGACCATGCAACCCTATTGAGAATCATGTTTGATAGGTGTAGACAACTACAAATTTCATTGAATCTGAAGAAGTGCATCTTTGCGGTGTCGTTTGGGACATTGCTAGGGCATGTTGTATGCAAACAAGGAGTTTGCGTGGATCCAGAAAAGGTAGCAGTGATAATAAACATGGAGGCTCCAGAAATTGTGAAAAAGTTGAGGTCACTGCTAGGTCGTATAGGTTACTACAGGCGATTCATCTAAAATTACACAAAGATAACAGCCCCATTAGAGAAGCTGTTGCGGAAATCGGAACAGTTCAACTGGACAGAGAGTTGCACGACGACCCTAAACATTTTGAAGGAAAAGTTAGAGAGTGCACCAATATTGGTTCATCTGGATTGGGACAAGCAATTTCATGTCCACATCGATGCTTCAAGCATCACACTTGGAGCGGTTCTAGCCCAACCAGGGGACACTACAGTTGATCACCCAGTGTACTTTGCAAGTTGAAAATTATCAACATCGGAATGGAACTACACCACGACAGAGTGGGAAGCATTAGCAATGGTGTATTCCCTTCAAAATTTCTGCCACTACCTGTTGGGAGGTATTTTTAAGTGTTTCACAGACCATTCAGCTTTAAAGTACCTGGTAAAAAAACCAGTCTTAGAGGGAAGGATATGCAGATGGCTCTTACTCTTCCAGGAGTTCACCTTTGAGGTGATTGTCAAACTCGGGAGACTGAACATGGGGCCAAACCACCTATCAAGGTTGGAAAACAGGGAAAATGAAGGGTCCCTGGACGATTAACTACCTGACGCTAATATTTTTCGAGTAGAAGCCATCCCAGAATACTTGGACCAAATAGAAACCTACCTAACAATAGGACAGTGCCCAAAAGAATATACAACAGTATAGAAAAGACACCTAGTAGTCTGAGCAGCAGAGTACCAGCTCATTGCAGGACACTTGTATAAGATGGGGCTAGACCAAATTTTATGAAGATGCGTTCTAGACCACGAGAGGGAAGCCGTATTGTGGGAACGACACAGTTGTGCAATTTCATTCAGCGGGTAGCGCAGTAGGTCGAAGGGCTTCACACAAAACTTCAGCAAAGATTCAAGAAGCAACATGTACAAATTATCGTGCTTACTGAAGAGCGCGAATAAATAAAGATAGAAAACGACCAACTGGACATGGTGACCAAGGTTTCCAAGATCTCTGGCCCACGGTGACAACTCACAACAATCAGATACCACGTGACATAGTAGAAGATGACATAGTTGGACGGTCCATTAACGTCTGAGTGGCCTGTTCGAACCTCACCCGAGAAAACAAGGAACCAAGGGCAGCATTGGAGACTAAGCCTGCGCTACTAGACCCAGCGGTCAATTACACAGAGAAGATAGCAGAGCAATAGACATAGGTAGTCGGGATGCAAGAAGTTCTGAGTACTGCAGAAAAGGAAGCGTATGACCTATTGAAGGGTCTACATGAATTTTCCACCTCGCTCACCTTGAAGCCACAACTAGTTTCAACAAAACTACAGAAGATATCGAAAGAGATTCAGGAAGCCACAAACCTAGATGAGCTCGACAAATTGTACACTTAAGCGGAGGAGCTGGAAGTCTAGATACAAAAAATTGAGGAGAATTCAGCCACAACCAAACATGCCCTCTGAGAGCTCAAGCAGCTGGTGAAGACCACTGCCCAAGCAATGCAGCAAATAGCCACCAAGGCCAACGTTCAGATCAACAACGTCTTCGGTGGTCTACCGACTGTCGCAGGAGAAAGAGGTTTCCCAGGTCACAACAGAAATGAACTTGCTCATGCAGGATGGCAGCAGGCCATTGCTAGCTTCCGAGAGCTCAAAGCATCCACACTCACAAAGGTCCCAGAGTTGGGGCCCTTGTTTGGACATGCAAAGGAAAGGGAACAAACAAAACTGGCCATAGAGGCAAGCGGACCAATGGAGACCAAGGCAGCAGGAAACGATTGACTCAGGACGAGTCAATAAGATGTGGTCGAGGCCTGTTAGGGCCCTTGTTTTGAAATTAAACATTTTTGTGTTGCAGATAACAGGTGGTAGAACACAACCACGGTAGGTAGACAGTTGTCACGGTTGCGAAGAACTGAAGAGCAAGTGGCGCAGCTGTTGTGGAAGCAAGCATAGATGGTAGAAGGAAGCGATATAAGACAATCAGTGGAACTCCCAATAATCAGGGAGAAGAAACAAACAACCAAACGAACAGGAAGGAAGAACTACCAGTTGCGCTAGAAACAGAACAAATAGGTAGCCAGCCAGTGGAGAAAGAAGGTTGGCTTAGGAGAGATCAAGGAACATGAGCCGTAGGAGAGCTCTGTTCGTGTTGTTTTGTTCTGTTCTCTCTCTCTTGATTCGTTCTATTCTGTCTTATGTGATGCTATTGTAATCAGTTCTGCCAGGAACGCTCTGAGGAGCGTTGTAACTGTTTTTTTCTATTAATTCAATACTTTCTAATATAAGGCTGTTGTTCTAAGTTCTGTCTTGTGTTCTGGTTTAGTGGAACATGCGGGCTATTTTAAATTTTTGGTTAACATTCTGATAATGTTCATAAGTATTGTTATCTGTCTTGTATTTACACTTCCTCGAAGTACTTAGTTCTGTATGGGTTATGCATCTATCATGCTCGATTGATACCTTAGTAAGGTCGTGGCACACCTCAGGTGAGACTCTCTGCTCCTCGGAGTAGGGTGAAAATGGCGGCGTTGTGCTAGACTACTGCAGAAACCCTTGTTGGCCTCCTTCTTGAACCTGGGTCTCGCCCCTGAGACCTCTTTTCTTGCCAACAGAGCTGGACCATCAGATGTAGCCCATGAGGGGTGAACTTCTTCATCATGCCTACTGTGTAAAACTTATGTGTGAATGTTTTTCTCTATTATGCACTGTTGTTCAGTGTTTTTAAGGCTTATTTACATGCTTAAAGTTCACTAATTCATCTAATTTTCATGGTTAAAACTCTCATTCCTTAAGAAAACATATGGAGACAAATTGTACATGTTAATATTACTGAAAGGAGACTCCTTTCAGATCAAGTTGGTATCAGAGCTAGAGTTTTATCTCTAGTGTGTTTATGTGCAAAGATTTGTTAACTATTTGCAAGGGTTTTCATGCTTACTAGGCTCAAGATTAAGGGAGGAGAAGGAAAATTGGTGGAAGCAAGAGGTTCTCAAAGTGAGCCATAGAAAAGGAGGACAAGATTGCCACATTCTCCACCACCTAGTTCACCTCCAAGAGAAGTAGAAGCAGCATCAAGCATGCCTCTAGGAGAAGAAGAAATCCATGAAGAGATGGATCCCAAAGAGGAAGAAAGAGTGTATAGAAAAGCATTTCTTGACTTAACTGAAATGGTGAGAGTCCTTTATCAAGAAAGGAATGATAAAATAGAAGAAGAAAGGTCCAAAATTTACAAGGAAGGATAAGGATCATTAGGAGGCAACAATGATGAAGATAAATCAAAGAAGGGCAATGGAGGAAATGGAGACAGTGGAAAGTCACCATCATCACCGTCGTCTTCATCCTCATCATCCTCTACTTCATCTTTAGTACATCAACCATACAAGTCAAAGAATATGGGTAAAAGTCCTTTTCTAAAACTTAATGTTAAGTTTGAATTGCCAATGTTTAATGGTGAAGTTAAAGCAGAAAAGCTAGATAATTGGATTAGACAATTAGAGGTCTATTTTGGAATCCAAAATTTTCATGATGATGACACCAAAATCCAACTAGCTTCATTGAGAATGGAAGGTGCAACACTTGTTTGGTGGGAAGCCAAGACAAAGGAGGAGATCAAGAAATATGGTAAGATTATTTTATCATGGATTGATTTCATTTATGTAATAAAACAACAGTTTTATCCATTAGCTCATATGCAGAAAGCCATAATGGACTGGCAACATTTTAAAAAATTGAAAGGACAAAATGTACAAGTGTATACTCCAGAATTTAGGAGAAGAGATCTTTTATTAGTTGTATATTTTCAGAGCCAAGACACTTTGCTCAAGTATATAGGAGGCTTACATACCTAGCTATGACATACAATCCTCATGTTTAACCCTACAAGCCTAGATGAAGTCTGTGTACAAGCCACACATCTAGAGGCAAGAGGAAAAAAATACTTTGATGAGAATGGGGAAAATGAGTTTAAAGGTAATTTGAAGAAAAAGAGAAATGAAAATGTTAGAAAAGAGAAGGGAAATTTATTTTTCAAACACTATTCTAAAACTAGCCATGATGAAGACCATTGTTGGAAACTTCATCCAAAGTTGAAACCAGAAAGTTTGAAGGCCAAAGAGAAAGCTAAGGAGAAAGGAAAAACTATTGCAATAGATGAAAAAGACCTAGGGTCAGATTCAGAAGATGAAGAAAAAAATCATAGCTATGGGACTAAATAACTTGAAGGGGAAAGAGATTGAAAATAAACCCAGTTCTAGTATATCTAATTGTCACATACAAGCTCCAAATGAAGAAAAGAGAATTGAAATGTTTCATGCGAGGGTCATTTCCAAACATACCAAAGTTGACACATTGTTTGACAGTGGGTCACAAGAAAATTTAATCTCTGAAGACTTGGTCAAGAAAATTAATCTTGAGACCATTCCACATCTGAAACCATATCCACTTGGTTGGATTTATAAGGATGCAAATTTACATATTTCAAAGAAGTGCATGTTGCGCTTTGCAATAACTGCACATTTCAATGACACAGTTGAATTATATGTTGTTCCGCTTGATATAATAGGTATGGTGTTGGGAAATCCTTACTTGTATGACAGGAAAGAGATATTCCATTGCCATGAGAAAAATTACCATTTATTCAAAGATGGGAAGGATTATACTGTGAGAGCTCATCGTAAAAAACTAGACACTCCTTTAGTTAATGCAGGGAAGATGAAGAGGCTCGTCAATGCAAGCCAAAAACTTGACATTTATGATGATTAAACAAAGAGAAGTTTTACATAATTCTTTTCAAACAAATTTTGATGTATGTAATGAGTTTTTTAAGTTTGAAAGAAGGTTGTATTTGAAAAATGATGACAAGCAGTTGCAGTAGTCGACATTAGTGTTGAACGGTGTTGAAAACAAGGTGTCAGTGCAAGAAGTTACAAAGGTCAAAGAGAGGGAAAAGCAACTTGATAAAGAAGGCACAGGATTCAGAAATTTTCATTGCTGGTTTTAGAAAGGCATGGTACAATGGCGAAGAAACTTCATTAGGAATCGACACAAGTTCAAGGAAAATTTAGCAAAAAATCGCCATAAGGACAGAATGCAAGGTGAGAGTAATTCCAAGTTTCCTTTGATTATAAACCAATGTAGAAACATGATGTTTACTACAAAGATAGATTGATGTTCAGGAAGCTTAGTAAATATGCAACATGACAATGTCAAAAACAACAATGGTTGGACAACAAAATCAAGGAAAATTTTGTCGTTTCATGAAAAGCTCCAATTAATGAAATTAGGGAAATTTCAGTGGATAAAGATGGGAAGAGTGGGGAGACAGTCTCCTCATCTTTATGTTCAGTAGTCCACAGAGATTTTGGGGTCCAAAATCTTCCCATTGGGGAGGTGTGATTAGGAGATCAAGTGTTATGCTAAAAAATGAAAGTGCTCGAAACAGGTTCGAACCTGAGCGATCGGAAAGGTCTCATCGTTGCGATTTCGACGCCGAGAACGGTTCGAAAAACTGATGTTGTATGAGGAAGATATTGCGTTCTGTTCTTTTTCCCAAAACAACAAAATTTTGTGACTGGATGCCCAGTCAACATGCATGTACAGTCAACAGGCATATTAAGGGTATAATACATTTATTTCCACAGCCAACAGGATGGCGCCATGTGGCTCAATCTGGGCCATTTATTGTATGTGGTATAGAGTTGATTTTGGATCGTTTGATTGGTTTTTGTTTGATCCAACTAACGAGTGACACATGGAAAGCTTGTAGGTCACCACGTTTCCTCAGGAGGGTTGACTAAAATTTCTTTGGAGCCAATGGAAATCGACCACCCGACCTACTATCCGCCATGCCCGCGTGCTACCATTCATGCTATCAAGAAGATCTTAACCATATAAGCATCAAATTTATATTTAAGGGTATCGGGTTTTTCCATTTGGGGCTTGGGGAGGCTAACCCCAAAGGGCCAACCCCCCCCCCCCCCCTCCTCATGTGGAATTGTGCCAAGAACCGTGGGCCTCCACTCCAAATGGCGGCTACAAAACTGTAACCCTCAGACATAAACGTGATCACATGTTTCGATGTTACATTAAAGGTTGTAGGCGACGGTTTCTAGACTATTATTTTAACGATTTCATATGGGAGCGGTCACATATGGTGGTCACATTTAAACTTGTAGATAACAGTTTCGTGGCGGTCGTATTAAACATTAACTTCGACAGAAGGATTGCACCGGTCACATGGCATGGGGTAATGGTTTTAAATGTAAACAATTACCGGAACTGTGTCTCCGGGTTCCACTTGCCTTATATGTGGAGTCAACTATTTATCCGGTGAATTTTGATAATGCAGTCACATGGTGGAGTATGGCATGTAATGGAAATGGTTAAGTGGAACCGTAACTCTGGGTTCCAAGCTGTATGACGGAGTTTCAAACGGATAGCCACGGATTTTACGGCGGGGGTCGGTATGTGACCACCCCACCTTTAAACCATTAAATGTTATTGTTAACCATCCAAAAAATCTGGAGCGTGCCCCTAATTTCAGGGCTCTCCACTAAAACTAACTGCAGTTAAGTGTCTATCTCCACATTTGGTGGAGTTTTTCTAGCTGACATTGATAAAAATGCATGGGGAGGTCAATTTTCGACCAATTTTGGTGAAACAAGATTCTACCTAGACTAATTTGAGCATTTTGGAGCCATTAGTGCAGAGAAAACAACCATTAGAGGCCTGTAAACACATGTAATTTAAAATTTTGAGCATAATGACAAAGAGGGACATGCGATTGGGAGCTGGACCAACATATGTAGTCTAGGAGGGGTGAACTGCTTCATCATGCCTACTGTGTAAAACTTATGTGTGAATGTTTTTCTTTGTTATGAACTTCTGTTCAGTGTTTTTAAGGCTTATTTACATGCTTAAAGTTCACTAATTCATCTAATTTTCATGGTTAAAACTCTCATTCCTTAAGCAAACATATGGAGACAAATTTTACATGTTTATATTATTGAAAGGACACTTAGCACAACAGAACTAATACACTCCTTTCAGACCAACATCACAGACTCATGTTCCATAGGATAAAGAAACCAAAAGATAGAGGGAAGAAGAGCCATCTTCAGTGACTGACAGTGTAGGGAAGGAATTCAAAATCATGTACATGAAGAGGACAAAGTTGAATCCAAGAGTAGATACAGAGAATAATTCACAGCAAGAAGTGGCCATGGTAATAAAGGAAATATCATCTTCCTCTCAGGCAGGTGGAAAGTTTGCTACATCTCCCACAATGTCTTCACTATCCCAGCAGCAACAAGATACTGTCTAGACTACAAAAGCTGTCCACAAAGAGAAAGAGAATATTGTTTTTGACACATTCAAAGAAATAAATCTTAAAATTGATATTCTTAAGAATATTACATATTCTCAGTTTTGGAAGCAGACTTCCAGCTCCCAAAGCAGACTACTATCAGTTTTTGACTCAGAGAAGGGAAATATGCGGATGGCCTTCCTTGAGACCCAAATTTCATAGCCTAAATCAACATCAAATTACAAGAAAACAAACATGTGAAATTATTTTCTCCACTCTAACCAACACTACTATGCCTATTTCTAAATTGCAGGTTTCACTTTCTAATACTAAATCATAGTTTAAAATGAAGAATATTTCTTCTCTTTCAAAGGACACCAGGATTAAATCCCTAGAGGATTTAGTAGTGAAGATGGGTTGTGATCCCGCAAACATGAAAGTTGCAGAGGAATTGATCAAGAAAAAGAATGCTGACATTACAGCATTGAGGAAGCAATTGAAGTTACTAGCTACTGAAGATCCTCTCACAAAGGATATTGAAGAAACATAGACTCGAAAAATTGACATGATGAAGCTGATCATCGAAAAAAATGCTTAGATAAGAGAGATGGAAACTAAACTAGAGAAAATGATAAAGGAGTAGAAGAAGAATGCCAAACTATCCATGATTCCCCTAGATGATGTACCTCTTACAACAATTCCCACCATAGTAGCTGCAACCTCCACTACACCTACTACACAGTCTGCTGAGGATGCTGAACAACTGAAAAAAGTTGTGGAGAATCTATCAATTTAGACATGAGAAATTAAAAATTTGTAGGATCAAGTCAAGTCACTACAGGACTAGAAGACGAGGAATGAAGCTTCACAATTTTCTGAAGCTCAGAGGGCTCAGAAGCTGATTGAGAGGTGTTGGAGTGTGTTTGGTGCATGTATGTACGAAATCACACCAACTTAAGGGGTGTGGTCTACCCACTTAAGTTATTGGTAACAGGTAGAAAAATAAGTGGAGTCAATCAAGTTAGTGGAATGAGCTAGAATCATAAGCACACTAGATAGAGAAATAACATGCATTTATAAACTAAAAATAAACTAAAAACTAAAAAAAATAAATATGAGCTTTGAAAAGAGTCAAATAACAACAATAATACGAACGGTGGCTCTTGGCATCTCTTATTGAGTGCTGATAGGAATAAGAGTGAAACTTCACCCTCTTGCCAAAGGGCCCCTAGAACATGGGTTCTAAGTCTTGATTCAAGGATTTTTTTTATCCCAAGCTTTCCTCGGTGCAGTCTCCCTATCTCTCTACCGTGGTGGACTAAACCTGTTTGATGGCCAATAATTGAGTCCCCTCTATCTTCAGCTCCGGATCACACACTATTGGTATTGCTTGGGAAATTCTGGCTAGCATAACAATGTGTTCAACCATTCTTCATCATGGTGGCCTTATATAGGAGATTTCAAATCCTTCTTCCCTCTGTTGGTACATTATGGATTGTGACCTAAGAGACGGGTATGATTCCTTTGTGTGCTCCAAATATTCCATTGTGTTCTCACTTGATGTTTAAGGAGGCGTTGGTGGCTGTCCTTAGGCGGCTTCAAGTGAGGAATCACTTGTACTTTGCTTTGTGTGGTCCTGGAAAGTGACATTTCTCCACTCCTAGGATTGCGCACATTTCGGGCCATAAGGCGCGCAAAGGCACTCTTCACGATGGATAATGCACACAAAAGCATTTAGGACTTGTTCAAATTTGATTTTTCCTTAGACCTTAGAGATTTTTAAATAATTTCCAGATTCTGTAATGTCTTGCAACCTTGTAAATCCTTCTACTTGACATTAGATAATGTCGTCTTCTGTTGTATGATTTTCCAGTATTAACAATTTCCCCCTAATGTGTGAGGTCTAGGAAGCACTATATAGCCGAAATACATTATAGTTTCCTTTCTGTATTTCGTGTGTAGAGAGAGAGAGACTTGCGTGAAGCTTGGAATTGAAAACACCCTGCACTAGTTCCAAGAATGACCGTGTCCTAAGGGACCCCTATAAGAAAATATAATACAATACATATACACATTTTCTACGAGGCATGCATGTCCCATGCTAGTGATGTTGTGGCTAGTTAAACAAATCTATTTGACAAATATATGTTATGTCTGTATCACTGATATGGTAGTGATCTGTTGGTTGCTGACGACGACTGTTGATGCCCTCAGGGGATTTTTTTATTTTAAAATAGGTGGAATATGGTACCCATATACGTAAACTCGGTATGCCATATAGTTGCGCATTTTACGCATGGGTGCTTGCTAGGAACTTCTCATGTAAGCATTGCTGAAAGAGATGCTTATGGAGGCACGGGTCTTCGACGAATTTGATCAAAGTGCAATGGTTGTAAGGTACAATACCATCTTGATATGAGAGATTTTGTTGTAGTCGAATGTCAGGAGGATCAATGACATCTATGGGCAATGATGTATCCCATAGTGCCACCCGAGGATGCCCCTTTTTTAGAGAGGGGTAATCCAAGGTACCACTTCCTTTTTGGAAAATGGGTGTTGAAGTTGACAAAAAGGAAGCTTCAACCGAACGATGGGTTGCTGACCTGAGGGATCAGGGACCTGGATGTGATGGGTTTAACATAGGCATGTTGGCAAGGGGTGATTAAAAACTGATGATGGGGATTTAGTGGCCCAAGGTCAGAGTAGACTAAGTAGCTTGACGACAGTCATAGTTATTTTTGATGGGGAAATCCCTGGAGTCAGTAGGACTTCCAGGGTGGGTATAAACCAGCTATGAATGTCATGGTGGCTTGTGCGTGGGGGTGTAATACTCCGACCAAGGGTGTTCAAGGACTGCTGCCATGGTAGAAAAAGATGGATGGGAGGGTGAAGGGACGTAATGCACCGTTCAAGGTCTTTGTACACTAACCAAAAGAATAAAATAATGGGGTTTGGTTTGTACAAAACACAGAGATGGGTACCCCAAAACATGAAAGTGTTCACTCATTGGTGTTGTGAGGAAGGTGTTTTGTTGAGGGTGGCGGTCCCATTGGTTGGTCTTATGTGTGGGGTTGATGAAGCGGATGAAAAAGTATCGCATCTAGGATTATGCTGGTGGAGGTATGGTGGGCCAAATGTGAGGCGTGGTAATGCGCTTTTGATCTTCTTGTACAACCTAATTGTCAGGGAAGGGGTTTTTAGCTTGTATGATAAACTTGACCTTATGCATGGTGGATGGATGGGCATGAGGTGCTTCCCGGACTAAAGTGGTATAGCCATGGTGTCACTTTTGCTATGATATATGGTCTACTGTGGGTGACGAGCACCATGGAGGGGAGGCTCTATCGACCAACGAGGATGTTTATGATGTGCAGGGTGAGGTGATGATAAACACGGTTGGATATGAGGACCCTATGGTTGATTTTTAATGGAGAAATGATGTCAAGATATGCCGAGTTTACTGGGACTCTATCATGCTGGGGTTAGAATGATACCTACTCTGGAACTTTCAGTAAATGGCGTTGTGGATGGTTTGTGATATTTTCCTGCAAAAACAACTATCTCAAGTGAAAGCATATTCTTTATCAAATATTATTGAAAGGCATGAGCTTTAAAAAAGAAGATGAGAGAGGGCATACCTGTCGGTGCTGAAAAATTAATTTTTGGGGAGTGTGATTATGTGGGATCGCCTCTGTTCATCATGGAGTGCTGGTTATGGTGCAACTTACGGTTCGGAGAACAGACCTTTTGATCTCTCATTATGGTCCTCCCAAGTTTTTGAAAAGGGCGATATATAGGTGAATATGGACCTAATTCAATTCATTTGTACTTGCTGAGTTTTTGAGAGGTCATAGGCTTATGCGTAGCAGTTCTTGCTGTTGATGTCATCCTGAGCACCAGGGATTAGCGATATCATGCCCAGGTAACCTCCATGACGTCCTGCACTTTAATTTTGTCAGTTTGATGATGCTAGAGTCTGTACAGACTGGGTTTTTACGGATTCTGGGAGTAATGATTGCGCAGGCGATCGAGGCAAAGGCGCGCTTTCTTTGTGTGCATTTTTGGGAGATAAGCGTGCTAAAGTGCTCTGTTTCCCTTCTTTGGCACCCCTTAAGTGTGCTTATGGAAAATACAGGAGCACCCTAAGCACGCCTGTCTGAGGGATAGACGTGCAAAGGCGAGGCAATTTTTTTTTGGTTTTTTGCATATTTTGTTTTTTTTTTCTGTATTGATGGGTACCTGTTTTGATGGCAGGTTGTTGTGGAGGGAGCGGGATTGGCCTGAGATCTTTATTGCATTAGCTACTAATGTTGGGGCGCGCCATCAGCTGGCGCAATGGGGGCTCCTGAATTTTGCTAAGAATGAGCTTCTTTGGTCGCAGGACCGATCGCTACGCTACTTGATCCAACACTGGCGCAGGAGGCGCAACATGTTTGTGTTGCGGGGGATGAACCTGGTCATCCGTCCTAAGATGAATGTTTATTTTATGACCGAGTTACTGCCTCATGGTGAGGCTCTAAGGTATCCACTCACTTCTGGGAGAGTGGATTTGGAGAGGTTTCGAGGACCCCACTATGGTGGGGCGCCTCTTATAGAGGGGTGCATCAACATTGCATATGTGACAGATTTGGCAGAGCGATGTGCTCTGGCAGTGATTGTATGATTTTCAGGGTCGTCGGCTCCACATCGGGCATCAGGCCCATAGGTTGGGGTACTGCGCCAGTTGAGGTCTGGGCATTTATTTGACTTTTCCTGTTTTTGCTATGAAAGGATGGTAGTGCAACTCAAAAAGGTCCACAGTGGATTTAAGTTGTTTGCATATGCCAACATTTTGTGCAACATTATGTACTAGAGGGTAGTGCTGTTGAGCCTAGTGGTGGCAGTGCCTCCTAGGGGGCCACAGGAGCCTTGTATGAGGAGGTGGGCTACGGTGATGCCACGAGGCAGTGGTGGCAAGGTGGGGCGTTATTGGAATGCCACGACAGAGGCCTGGTTCGAGGTGAACCCGCGGATGTTCTTTCCATTCCCATATATGGGGATGGAATTCCAGGGAGGTCCAGATATGGGTCTCCCTCCTGGTTATGCTTAGGGGCCCACAGGTACGTTTTCTATGTTTTCTGTATTTATTTGAGTATGTATGTGCTTATGTGTTTTGCTAGTGACACTGACATAGTTTTGGTTACTCTTGTAGATGTTGGTGAGATGGGTCGCCCCGTCGCTTGGTTGGCTAGCCATGATCCTCTACGTGACCTAGGGGTGGTCAGGGAGGAGATGCTATGGGAGGACCTGGTGGTGGTGCTAGCTCGTTAGGAGAGGGCAGAAGCTCGGCCGTTGCCGAGGCTGTAGCCGAGCGGGATCGTGTTGACGCAGCAGTGGCGCATGTAGATACAACGGATGCTCGTATTGTGGAACTAACTGTTAGGGTGTCAGTTCTAGAGGATGCCTGGGGTTGAGTGGACCGCTTGACCCAAGAGATGCTTGCTTGGGGATTCATGGATGACCTCGATGCAGTCTAGTTGGAGACTGTGATGGCCCGCGAGAGGGACTATCGGCCTGTTTTATGTCGGGTGGCAGTCTCGGTGTTGACGACAGCTCCAGTGGTGGCGCCAGGAGCAGTTGTGGGTCCAGGTGCCCCTCCTGAGGGGGCACCGCCCTAGAGTATACTTGTACATGGGGAAAGCACCATGTGGATGCTTCCCCTATTTTTGACGACTTTTTGTATCTTTAGGCTGGCCGTTGGGTCAACGATACTATTTTTGTACTCACACATATACATTTTGATATATATATATATATATATATATATATTTTGCTGCTCTACATGTTGTGTCACCTGTTTCAGTTTATGTATGATGTTATACTGATGGGTATCTATGTTTTTGCTTTTTTATGTATGATGGTTTATTCGAGATGCATTCCAGTTTAGAATATTGTTGGCTATGCGATCAACTACTTGGTTTTGACTCCTTGGTACATGTGTAAATGTGATATAGTTAAATTGTCTGCTTAATTTTTTTGCACGCAAATATTTTCTAAACAAATGTGTATCTCTTGTCTCAAATGATTGGTTTAGCTACGACATTACTAACTGGGAATCGAGGTAGACATGAATATGGAATATGCCTTGATGGAGGGCATCGCACATGAGTCCGGTGACAGCATCATAATCTTCCTGATTATTTTTTGCTGAGCCGATACACACACCGTTTTGAGAAGAGTGGTGATCGATCAGGGTGGTAGATGACCCAGGTAGCTGCAGCTAAACTTTGAGACCATCTTGATGCTCCATCAACAAATCCTAAATAGGGTTCAGGTTGGCGATCCATGGTGGCACCTTGAGTGCTTTTAATAAGTCTTTTGGTCAAAAAATTTCAGTGGTTGGGGTTGTGTACGTTCACTCTAGGGAAGGGACGATGTGGCCCTTATGGGTAGAATTTCTTGAGGTAAAGGTCGTTGATGGGGTTGCTGAGGTATGTCCCGTCCGGTTCCATCAATATGTATGCCCCCTATCGGAGGAAATTTTTGATGATGTAGGGTCCTTTCCACAAGGTTTCGAACTTTCCTGGCCCTTGGGCTTCTTTTGCGACATCATAGCGGAGGAATAAATCTCCCTCGGTGAATGAGCGAGGGTTGATGTGGCAGTCAAATGATGCTTTTACCCTTTTATTGCGGGCCTCGTTGTGTTGCAGCGACTGTCGTCGGCTTTCGTCAACGAACTCTAGTTGTACTAGGCACTGTTATAGAGGCTGGTTATCATCAAGGAGTTTGATGGCGGTATGAAAATTTGGGATCTTGCGGAAATCAACGCAGAAATGCAAGGTACCTTGATTTTTTGCAACAGGAATAGAGTGGAAATCTTGTGATTTGGGGACAACTGAAATCCTATTTCCGATATGTGACGATACAAATAATATATGGTGGATCGTGTCATCGACATTCGGTGGGGGAAGAATCTCCGTAATGGGATTCTGCGTGAGCGCAATGTTGGGTTCCCCGCTAGGATGGTCAATTTCATGTAGGTGGAAATTGTGCCTGCCGCACAGGTGCCTGAATGTTTCCATTAGCGTGCATACCTCTGGTGTATGATTTTTGCCAGTGTATATAGTGCATGGTATCACTGTGCCAACAGAGTAAATTGTATGGGAATGAATGCTACTCGACGTCCTGGATGTGGACTCTTTGAAAGGATCGATTGTTGAAGAAGTGGTCTTCTAATTCCATTTCATTATTGTTGGCTTGGGTGTGTCTATCACTTTGGGGGAGTGTAGATTCAGTGCTGCTCTTGCCGCTCTTAGCTTGGGGAGGTGTACACATTTAATTGTGTGGTGAAAGTGTGAACAAATCCGACAATAGGTGTGCGTGACATGATCTTGATTATAGAGAAGTTTCTGAGGGACATGAGAGACTATGTGAAAAATGTTTGCAAGGGGCTTAAGTTATCTACACTGGTTTACTTGGTGGTCATTCAGGTTGCATAGTCTGCATGTTATCCTCGGCTTAGCCTGGGTAATGTTTGGATGGTGTGTCATCCTGGTTTGCCCCCCAAACCCCTGTGGGGGTGGGGTTGTTGACCCGGTGGTGTACCTTTTATACCACTTACGGAGGTCATCCTCCCTTTTCTCTATGGTATGAATCATGTCGATGGTAGGACAAAGTTGCGAGGCATAAGTGCAGTGTCTCTCATAATGATTTCCTTGACATATTAGATAGAATATTCTTGATATGGGGGTTCCGTCGTACTCAATTTGAGGTTTGGAAGGGAACCAACGTCATAACGCCGCTAAATCAAGACAAGTGGCAATCACATGATTGGGTATTTTGCATAACGTGCATGCTGGTCTTATTTGTAGAGAGTAGTTGAGGGTAACTAAGGGTTCCCTGATCAGTTAATTTTCGAATGACAAGAACATGATGGATCTGCTCGTCACATCTTCTTGGGTTATGGAGTTGTCCGTAGACTCCGCATCCATGTCATCCTCTTGGGAGAGGCAGAATATTGTTGAGCGTAAACTAGTGAGAGCTAGCCAGAATCGGGGGATATAGTGACAATTCTCCAAAAGGTGATTTTCGGCGCATAGTGGACATGTGAATTGCGCTGCCCGCAATCCAACGTAGTAAACCCTTTCTATAGGATACTATTTGTGGATGAGTTCCAGGGTTGCGCACTCTTCGAGGAAGTGACCACGTTCATTGCATAGTGTGCACCATATAACAGGAGGGGGCATGACTGGGTGTCTTTCTGGTGCCCTTCGTTCTTCCTGTAGGTACAGGATGGTACGAGGTTCATTTTCTGATGCCTGAGTGGAGGGATCCTCTTGATAGGATCACTCAATGGTGTTTAATGCATCCCTATATCATGTGATCTCTGGAAAATTATGGGTATAGTGCCCGTAGTTGCTGCAGAGTGTGCATGTGTTATTGGTACGCAATGCTTTGCCTTTACCTTTTGTGGTAGGTTCCTTTTTACGGGAACGCAGTGTCACAATGTCTGTCTCAGAGCCAAGGAGTGGTTTTAATTCATCTAGCTCCAGAAATATATGGGTAGGATGGTCTATTATGTCGCATATGGCGTAGAATAGTGATTCCCGTTGCATGGCGGGGGTCACCGTCTTCTTTCCTCTCTTCTCGGTTTTCTTGGCCGTGATCACCGGTTTTGCAATGGGAATTTCCCTTGCAGGGGTGTTTTCGACTGTTTCTTGGATGAGTGGGGCCTCCTCGAGACAGAGGGGCTTCAATCATGTGGTAGTGACGTGGGTGGATCCTATTCCTACTGGGGGAATGAGGTACCAAGCTAGTATTTCTAATGATATTTTTGGTAATACCAGTGTTACCAAAACTTGCTGGGAGACGAAACCAGTTGGGGGGTAGAGGAAAGGGGTTTGGGAGGCAGCGTAGGCTAGAAAGGCTGCTATGGCCAATGAATCGGTGCCATTAATGCTTATGTTCATGCCCTGACTAGCTTCGGTGCTTGATGTGAACATCATGCACACCGGAGCTCCTGTGACATAAGGCAATGACTCAGGGATTATGGGAGGATCTCCTAGGAATGTCCCTAGAACAGATGACGGTTTGAACTGGCTAGGTCCATATTCTTAGTACCATGAGGGAGCATCCGAGGATGTATCTACATAGGGTAGAATTACATCAATGTTTGTTAGGTGTCGCTTCTCGCTATGCGTTAATTAGTCTACAATAATGATGTGGTCCTTGTGGGGGAACATCATGATGCGAAAGACGGAGGCTATGGCAGACATGGAATACATATAACTTCGCCCAAGGAGTATATTATAGTCCAGGTGAGTGTCCAAGACTTCAATGTCTATGTGGACCGTCTTTCCCGCTAAGAAGACTGAGACGTTTTGGTAGAGGCCGACGGGGGTTGATGGAAAACCGTCGTATGCTCTGAGCATAATGACTGGGGGTTTTAGTTCTGGAGATCCTAACTTCTACCAAACATTTTTGGACATGATGCACGTGGATGCACCCTCATTTATGACACATTGGTGAATTTTGATATTCTAGACCGACACTGGTATCTGGAAGGCAACCATGGAAGGAAGTCTGGGGGTGGCTTTATCTAAGTCAAAAGCCATTAGGCGTGTATCGACAGGGTCGATAGTGCCTAACTTGGAAAGTATGGATTTTTGTTGTTTTGGGCATGACTGCAATACTTCCAAAGTTGACATAACAGTGGGAGATTGTGCTAAATCATCCATGATACTATAATTATGGGCCTCTTTGAAGTAGTTTCTTGCTCACCTATTGGGTCCCTTCACCATTTTTGGCAATGGTTCTATAGGCATTTTTGAAATGTTCAAAGGTGCAATCGGTGCACTGGTACTTGCCCCTAATGTATAGGTGTCTGGTGGGGTGTCGTAATTATGATTCCGTGTTTGGAAAAACATCTCTTCGCCAGTCTTGTAGATTTCATGGCTGCTTTTCCCGGAGTTGTCTGTATTTTGCTGCTGAGTGCTTACCGTCCCTTGATGGGGAAGAGGTTCTTGCATCACAATTGGTTGTTGGGAAGATCTTCCTTGTCCTCGGTTACTCTGTAGCTTCTTTAGCTCAGGGACATTGAGATAGTGGTGAGTATAGTGGCCGTAATCACCACATATAGAAAAAGAATGGTTTGTTTGAAGAGGTGGCCTTTTTCTCTGCCGTTGGGAATTGCTCGGCTCCTGGTTTTGATTCCGGTTGGAGTTTCCTCTAGCCTAGGATCGCGGTGGGCGTTGCTGGTTGTTTCCCCCTTGTCCAAGGTTCCCTTTTGGCTTGTTTTTTATTTTTTCTTCACTATGTTAGGAGGGTAGTTCTCCTGGTTGTATTGGTGTGGTTGGTTTTGGGACAACTGCACAAAGTTCACTTATGCATTAGTCTGCATAGGCGGGTCTTGTGCTAGGGACTAAGCATAACACTGTCCCTATTTTGCACCTGGCTATTGGAGGGGAGCTCTTCCCTCAGTGTTTCTTTCTGCGTACTAGATCCTCTGAGCCATAGGATAAGGTCCTCCCTGGTGATACGCTGGCGCCCTATTGGTCGAATTTTGCTGAGGCATATCATGACTTTGAAAACTGGGTTGGGGTACGTTCTGGGTAGAATTATATGTGTAACTGGGGTTTTGACTACTGCTGCCTAGGAATCCTTGGGTCAATGACCCAATTAGTCCGTCTGAAGATTTCGACGCGCCTGGAAATTCTTGATAAGTTTGTAGGCGCGGGGCGTTAGGAAGGATGTTGTAAATGTATCCTGACCACGTATAAATCAGCTCAAGCTGCTGGGCTTTGCTGATGGCATCCTCTTCAAATGTGGGGCTTTTTTGTGTCACATCCTTTGAAATATTTGTTGTAAGAATTTTCAGGAACAAACCTAAAAGAACCCGATCATCGAGTTTAGCTTTACATAAACTACGATGTCGCCTCCATTCGTGGAGATGGTCCGAGATATGGACGGCGGGGGTTTGTCTAAAATGTGTCTGTAATTCCATTCCAGAATCATGGTGAATGGGTAACTAAAAATATGTTAGGAACGCAGTGGTGTGGGCACCAAAGGTTCCATGTGAAGCTGAGGGTTGCTCCACGTACCCCTTTGCGGCTACTTTTGTTAGAGTGCATTGAAATAATCTTAATCGAATAGTGTCGTCAATGATATTGTTCAATGATCACCACAGGTGGAAGGTCATGACATGATTACTTGGGTCTTCCGCTTGCTTTCCTTCGACATTTGGAATATCTAAAGGGAGCTTCATGGGCATGGGAGGCCATGTAGGGTTGTGTGTTATGGGGTCATTCGTCAGCTTAGTTAAATCGGGAAGATTAAAAGAAGCTAAGAAAGGTGACTGAGAGGTTGATGCCATTGTAATGTGCGAAAACAAAAAGTTCTAGTTAGGGGGAGGGTTGGTGTGCGACATACCCTGCTATTTCTTCGGCTGGATTCCTGAATGGGATGCATTCTTTTGCCCCCTAGGGGTCGTGGGAGGAGTGGTTTGTGGTGTGGTGTTGGGAGACCGATTAGGGTTCCCAAATAAGGATGCCCCAATAAAGGACGAACCAATAATGGTGGCAGTGTTCCATCTTTGATGCCTAAACGACAAAGGACCTGGAACCTTGCCCGGTAATGGGGGGAGGTCTAGAAGACGACTAGATTGACAAGGTCCCGTTCGGTCTGTTCTGGTGTCGATCAGGTTTGGTTTTGGAAAAAATTGAGAGGATAGAGTTTATGATCAAAGAAAAATTCTTGTCACATACATAAAACAAAGCGAAAATAAAATAAATTCTCCCTTTAAATTAATCAATGTGATCAAGCAATCAAAAAAGTGGTTTTTGTTTGTTTGTGCATGATACTCAAAATCCTAGAAGACCTATTCATCCTCACACACTCAAATGTAACTGGGCCTTGAGAAGATATCTTGCGAGTGTTGGCACAATGTCCTGTAAGAGCTAGCGATGCTCCCAGTCAGTTGAAGAAAATCCACCAAGATAAGGGTAGAGGGTCTGACGCTTGCCTGCACCGTCACCTATAGGGAAAGGATTCCCTAGTTTTGGTCACTAAAGTACCACCGTCCCATGTGAGCATTCGAGTCTTGAGATTCCTAGTAAGTTAGCTAATAGTACTGAGTATCAACCAAGTTAGGTAGCCCTGACTGATACCTCCCCGCACTAGGCCTAAGCCTAACCCCCTCTGAAACGGGTCTTTGTCGCGCTCAGGTTTTCTTTTCCGTGGGATGATAGGTGGATTTGAAGCTCCATAAACAATCAAATTCTATGTTTCAAGATGAAGAGTGATCAAGGCAACTTATTGGATGCCTACCCCCTTGATCCTAACTTAAGCTATAAATTCTTTTGTGGCCCCTGTGGGTAGAATTTAGTGAGTTTGGTTAAGTTAGTTTTAGGTGTCTTTGTTTCGCTTAGTGAGTGAATGTGTGTGAGAAAAAAGTGGAAAATCACATAGTTTTATCGTGTGGATATTCGATGATCCTTTACAAAATCCCCTATTTAAACTATGTTGTATTGTTCCTTGCTCAAAAGAAAAACATGTGCAGATTATGGGCCGCTTTATATTTTTCCTAGTTAATCTATGTGATCAACAATAGGGAGATGGTGAGTTGTGAATAGGGAATGTTCATATGCCTACCTAGGATCACCAGAGGGTGAAAAGGTAGCAGATATTACTTTCTCTTCTATAAACAATTCAATCCTATTCCCGAAAATCCTAGTGCAAAAATTGAACTAAACTAAAAATTTTACACTAGAAAAAAGAAACTAGCTAGGAATGTGTGGTCTTGGGCCACTTACCTTGGCTAGTTATCTAGGTGTGTTGGTACCAAAATTTGCAAAACATAATTTTTTTTCGGAATGCAAGTTATTCCCCCCCCCCCTACTTAAATTATGTGTGAAATTTTCAAAAATCAACTTGAAATAAAACTAACACTAAGCCTATAAAAAGCAGCTAAGAGTGAGCTTTAGCAAGCTGCGGGGTACCACAACCAGTGCTTGCAGGTGTATTACGGGCTACCAAGAACTTTACAAGCAGGAAAATATATAAATAAGGTATATTCTCTTTCTGTCTTTTGCATGCAAAAGGCTGAAATAAGTGCGATGTCTGTGCGCAGGTCAGCTCTGAACGTGCACCCTACATGTCTGTGGGAAGAAAAAGCACACAAATTCCTGCACGTAAATTTTGGATTTGTTCTGCTTCAATTTGTCACTTGAGATGACTTAGGGACTGTAAGAGAAATTAGGGGAAATTCAGCTCCACTCCACAGCATAGACAGAGGCCTCTGCAAAAAAGGCAAAACCACATAAACTTGGTAATACATGTTAGTGGAGTCGCCAATCCTGTTGGAGTGTGTTTGGTGCACGTATGTACGAAATCACACCAACTTAAGGGGTGTGGTCTACCCACTTAAGTTATTGGTAATAGGCAGAAAAAGAAGTGGAGTCAAGAAAGTTAGTGGAACAAGCTAGAATCATAAGCATACTAGATAGAGAAACAACATGCATATATAAACTAAAACTAAACTAAAAACTAAAACAAATAAACACGAGCTTTGAAAAGAGTCAAACGACAACAATAATACGAACGATGGCTCTTGGCCAATCTTATTGAGCGCTGGTAGGAATAAGAGTGAAACTTTACCCTCTTGCCAAAGGGCCCCTAGAACATGGGTTCTAAGTCTTGATGCAAGGAAGTTTTTATCCCAAGCTTGCCTCAGTGCAGTCTCCCTCTCTCTCTACTGTGGTGGACGGAACTTGTTGGATGGCCAACAATTGAGTCCCCTCTATCTTTAACTCTGGATCACACACTGTTGGTATTTCTTAGGAAATTCTGGCCAATATAACAATGTGTTCATCCATTATTCATCTCATGGTGGCCTTATATAAGAGATTTCAAATCCTCCTTCCCTCTCTTGGTACATTGTGAATGGTGACCCAAGAGAGGGGTATGATTCCTTTGTGTGCTCACTTGATGTTTAAGGAGGTGTTGGTCGCTGCCCTTAGGTAGCTTCAAGTGAGGAATCACTTTCCCTTTGCTTTGTGTAGTCCCGAAAAGTGACATTTCACCACTCCCAGGATTGCACGCATTTCGGTCCATAAGGCGCGCAAAGGCGCTCTTCACGAAGGATAATGCTCGCAAAAGCATTTAGGACTTGTTAAAATTTGATTTTTCCTCATACCTTAGAGATTTTTAAATACTTTCCAGATTCTGTAATGTCTTCCAGCCCTATAAATCCTTCTGCTTGACATTAGATAATGTCGTCTTCTGCTGTACAATTTTCTAGTGTTAAGAAGAGGCTACATAAATTTGAAAGAGAATGAGCTATTGGACAAACCTTGGCCCAAGCCAAGGAAATTATTTGGACCGATATTATGAATTCTATGGCCAAAATTTGGCCGTTTATTTGGATTATCTTTGAGCAGAAACATTTGATTAAGAAAGCAACAGAGGCCACTAGAAAGATTAAAGAACAGTTGGGAGACATGCCTTCCACATCTACAAATATAATTACGTTCCTAAATTCTAAGAACAATGATGAATTAGATGATTTAGGAATTGATGATAGAACATAAACAATTATGGAGGTAAAGAATATTCTGACCAAAAAGAATCTTATTGCTCAGTTGGAGGAGAAATTTCAGAGTTTAGAGATAGCAGTAAATAGATGTTTCACTAGGATAGGAGCTCTAAATCATAAAGGGCTAGCCAAATTATTTGTAATTAATGAAAAATTTATTACACATGAAGATTATATCAGAAAATTGAAGGAGGTAGCCATATACAATTCAAAATTTGAAAATATTAAAGGAAGCATGACAGGAAAAGATTTCTTAGAAGCCACGGGGAATGATTTTTTCATCCAGCATGAAGTAAATCATATTTTTGTGGTAAGGCCAACATTTTCCTAGTGTACCGAGGTTGATGAAATTTACCAGAATGTAACTAAGTTAACAATTCGAGATGAAGACAAATGGGACAAACTCTGTGAATTACTAGACTGATTAGTAATTCAGATGTAGTAAGAAGATATGCCAGCACATTAGACAACACAACAACCAACGCAACACAACACAGAAACAAGACAATTTAGCAACTGAATCCTCCAAAGTAGAGCCACCTCTCCACACGGTTTCCCACCTTGTCTATTACTCTGCAGAGATCGATTTAATTGTTTAGAATAGTGCTAATTATACATTATTGGTTGAGACAACGATTTTTTTACTTATTGTACCAATACTTCAATTTTTAAAGTATTCCAGGTTGATTGTTGAATATAATTTTCTTCAAGTTATTGTAATTTTCTGGTTTTTGGACGCATCAATAATACAAGGAAATTCTTCACAGGATTCATGTAGTGTACAAATTGGTCATGTTTTTCTTCTTTTCATGTGTTTATTCATTGTTTTCTTTGACTGTCATTTCTTAAAAATCTAAATTACATTACATAAATGGTGACGAATAGGATTTGTTGGAATATGCACCCTATTCTAGCTGTAGGTAATTTCTATGTTTTATACTAAAGTCAAATTAAGGAATTCTTCATTGCTCCTTAGTTGCTACTGAACCTCTCATTTCTTTTGTTTCATATTCATTTAAAAAATTCTGAAAGATCCAACTAGTGAAACCTAGCTTTCCCTGTGAAACTCCTTCAAAGTTTGATGCAAATCTAATTAATTTTTAGACTCCATAGTCCAATGGAATTATAAGATTTCAATCAACCAAAAAATTCCAATCAAATCACAAAAAAACAAACAATTTGCACAGTAATAACTAGCCTAAAAATTATATAAAACAAAGCTAAATTTTATAGAGAGATCCCTCTTTGAAGCTGGTAGGGCTGGATCCCAGCTTCGAAAGCGGTTTTGATGTTTTCCTCTGTGTTTACTCTCACAATCTCATAATTACAGAATGATAAAAAAAGGTGCTCATTTTTTTCATTCAAGATGAGGAATTGATGCCTTTGAAATGTGTTAGAATGATCTCATTAAGTATGAAACTTATCCAACAAGTATATGTTCTTGTGTTGCAGAGTCCTCCTCATCATTGGGTGGGGTAAAAAGAGTTGTCTGCTGCGATGGAACCAGGTTGTGCCCTTTAGTATCCCTACTCCTTCTTACACCTCTTCTAGCCATGATATATGTTTCGACAACACCCATTTATGTTAGTCTAACTTGTAATAAACATTGGTGCGAAATGGGATAATGGCTCCACAGTTCATACTCTCTAGAAGAAACCTTATTACAAGTACATTCACTCACTATTTCAAGGACTGATATGATATATTTATACTTATGTTACCTAATTACTTATTAAAATCCCTCATTTTAAGCATAGTTAAAATAAATAATTTTATAATTAAACGAGTGAAATTTTCAATTAGTATTTAATGATATTAAAATAATAGAGATTAAATGAATTGATATAATAACCTAAAATATTACATTTTTCTATAACTATAAGAATTTTCAATGTACTTAATCACATAACATAATTCGATATTAAATAAGTATTATGAAAATAGATAGAATAATTTCAATTTTAAGAATGAAAAATGTTATGTAGCCTCGATGCTCGAGGCATTCATATACAAAGTCATAATAGTCCCGGATGAGATTCAATAAAAAGAAACAATTCTTCAAACTTATTCTTATGCGTAATTGAAATGTTTTCGAAAGTGTTTTCCAAAATTTCATTTCAGTTACAAGATTACTTCCCAAAAATAACTAATACTTTGGATACATTCCCAAACTTTATAAAAAAGAATAGAGAAAGATACAAATAAAATAAGATTTGGGATATTAAAGTGATGTCGTGGATTTTAGTAGAGTTAACCCATCCTTTGTCTCTAATGATGTTAACTGCATCCAAGCCCCCATGTTTAGTGTGGTGGTTAAACTCATTTAATCATGTACTTTTGCTAGATCCTAAATTATCATGCAATTCATGACTATGTATCGGTCTTAAGGCCTGCACTTTGTTGTAATCAATGCTCAAACTTTTGATTAAACACTCTGTTTAGTGTGGTGGTTAAACTCATTTAATCATGTACTTTTTCTAGATCCTAAATTATCATGCAAATCATGACTATGTATCGGTCTTAAGGCCTGCACTTTGTTGTAATCAATGCTCAAAATTTTGATTAAAACAAAGTACAACCCCAACATTGATGTCAACATCTGATCCCCTAAATTTTTAGCCCTTAGCACAAGGGCATTATAAATTTAGGCCATAAGTCCAAGGGCTAGAAATGCGTCCGTGACCAAGGAGGTACTTACCGTTTACGCCTTGGTCTGCAATTTATCCCATTATATCATAAATGATTAATAACCCAAATTTTAAAGCACCTAATGCTTACTTTGTTTCCTTATGCATGAGACTAGCATGGAGATCAAGAGCACTAACAAAAGGTGCTAGTCGTATTGTCATTGGATCAACTGATTATTCATTTTCTAGGTTTTCTTTCCTCTCGCTACACGTGACCGAGGGTTATGAAGAAATCCCTATTGGATCTTGGGATATTGGATCAACATTATAACTTTTATCTAACGCGATATAATATACCTTGGTCAGATCCGATACAACAACAATTAATGGACAAGATTATGATTCTTAGGGTCGACAACTAACAAAACCTATTTCTTAGTATCGAACTACCAAAAAATATGCCATGAATATGATGGATCCAAAATGATAATGGCCGAAAAATGACACACTTGATGGAAATAAGCATGTTTGTCAAGCTCATTTACTCTCAATATTTCGGTCTATCAGGTATTGGTAGAACCCTATATAATGGTGTAGTCTAACTAGACCCCTATAGAATGCTGAAGTCTAACTATATAATGGATCACAGTATGGATAACGAATCGTAAGGATCTGATATAATATTAGACTCGATATGTTTATTGGATACCGAACTTGAAAGTTGTGACCACATTTGTATCCTACCAAAGTCGATAGGCCAATAGAAAAATGTTGGGTATAATGCTATAGTCTAATTAGATTGCTTTTTTGCCTTGAAAATTATGGAAATTCTGGTAAGATTTTAAGAAAATCTAGCAAGGATTTTTGTAAATCCATGTTATAACTATCAAACGTTAATATTTTGGATGCGTTAGAGGTTTTTTATGGTGTTGAATCTATTTCCACCATCAAAATCATGATTCAAACATTATTACGGTAAGATTTTTAATTTTTTTTTGGCCCGAACTCTGACCAATTTTAACTGTCCAGACAATTCCTCTGTCTAGTTAGAGAACTCCATATGTTCACATCATGAGCGTTGAAGAACTTTTTTTAGAAGGCGCAGATCAAAGCAACTTGTTTGTTATGAAGAAATCACAAGCCGATATACGGTAATTCTTTGACAAAAAAAGTTGTTGGTTGGTTAAGCGGTAAAATTAAGACCCACTTTCTTCAGATTAGCTGATATAAAATATAAAGGAAATACTTACAAACCCAGACTCGTAAGCAGAATTTTGTGGTTTCAGAAGCCTTGGTTCATAACCCTAATTTGGAACTTATCGCCATGAATCATGACTAGTTCGTTCTGTAACTGAGTTCTTTTCAACAATTAAGGTTCAAGGAAAGTTGATTCGGCTTGGTCCTTTGATGGTTCGATAGCAGATTGTGTGGACCATTGCCATGGCTATCATCATTGTTCAGATATCTATATCAATTCTTTAGGAAACCAAAAGAAAAAAATATTTAATACACTTAAATGGAATAAGACTAGCTAAATATTTCAGGAAACAGAGGAGCTAGTGGGTCAATTAAATTCCTTTAAATATGAATATAATATGGGTTATACAAATTTAAAAATGAAATTACCTACGAATTATATATTTGGAATAAAACTCTATTTGAAAATCTTAACATTAAAATTCGATATGGAAATCCTTCATAGATGTTGTGACACAATTCGAGGAGGAGATTTGTGATCTAAAGTTTAATAAATATTGTAGTAATTAGATGTTGATGGTGAAAAATGATCGAAGTCAACAATAGGGAGATCACTCAGTTAGGGCTCCAACTATGCCCTTATCCATTTAAGATGGTGATTATGACTGGTTCAAAAGGGTCTAATTACCCTTCACCCTTCCCGATGACTTATAGTGTTCCTAATTACTTATCAATAGAAAGAGAGATCTCAAATTAACCTTCTTGCAGCTAGATTGCAAGAAATAAATCCTTAAGTTAAAGATGGATCCCCGTTGGGATTTGAAACGTCGACTATTGTTTGATCACATTGTGGATAATCCGGAGATCTCTTCATCTGACATAAGGGCTCAACCAAGTCACTAATGAGGTTTCTCCAGTGAAAGGAGACTTCTAAAAATGTAGTAAATTAATCTAAATGCAAATCTACTCTAAAATGGAGGGAACACAAAATAAATCCTAAATCTATCTCGATTGATAAAGATATAGATAGTGTCCCAATCAAGAGCAAGATAATGAGATTTGGACTAGCTTTGAATTTAGAATAAAAGAGTTTCAGGATCTATCACTTGTTCAAACAAACATGTGCACTCAATAATATGATAAATAATTATCAGATCTCTTTTGCACACATCTCTAAATTCACATAAAATGAATTCAAATTTAGTTGTACAATTGTATGAAGGAAATAGTTCTCATGATATAATTGTGATTAAAAGAAATATAAACTTGTCATCAATCCGCTAAATATTTAACAATAATGGCATGTATATTTATTTGAATTCATTATTCAACTTGATATCAATTAGACCCATCAAGAAAAAATAGATTTTCAATGATTTAAATGAGCATATAATTAAATTTAATTTAGAATAGT
>CM076584.1:502345842-502465879 GCA_034641835.2 Pinus albicaulis
AAACCCAATCACCACATACTTATCTAGATAAAAAATTGAATAAAACTGAATTAAAATGCAGACTATCAATCAACATTTAACTTTGACGATACCGTACAGAAGTTGCAGATATGATCTAAGCTCTTTGAGACATAAAATTCTCAAAATATTTCATGATAGCATGAAATTTTTATAGCTATAATACATCTCTTGAAATCTGGTCCAAAAGATAGCTAACCCCCTACAAAATTCAGTTCCTTAAAACAATGCAAAGAGCCTTCTTTTTGAAGAGAATCTAGAACCTCTAGCTTTGCTATAAAGCCTTTTATTTAATATTATAAATAATATTCCAAAAAAAGAGAGTTGTTGAATTTTAAGCTCAAAAAAATCCCTCTTTTCTTCTTGCTGGTACAATTCGATTACTCCAAAAATTCCTGATCTACTCTAACCATCTTTCCAAAAAATCAACCAACATTAAAATTCAAACCAATTAAATCCCCCCACCAAATTAAAATGCAGAACTATCACAACAAATTCCCCAAATTAAAATTAAAATTAATAAATAAAATAAAAGGAGATTAGTGTTTTTCATTGCTCCTTGTGAAGATTTCTCTGGTAGATACGTAATATCAAACGAATTTTCAACAACAAAATATTTCTCACCAATAAAATTCCTAAAATAAAACACATAAAATATATTTTTTGTTGCAAATTTGGAGCTGTAACTTTTGCTAATTTTTTTAAAATGGTTAATGACCAAATATAGTCATGCAATCACTTCTAGATATTTTTTCATGAAATCAATTTCTAACAAACCCTCATTTGCTCAATTATGTTGAGTAGAACTCAATATATGACCTGTTAAAGTTTGGATTCCAAAATTAATAATGTGATGGAAATTAAGCACAGTTAGAATTTTATTCAAGTTTTTATTTTAATTATTTTTTTTACTAATCTTAATAAATTTAAAATAAAAATATTAAATTAAATTTTAATTAAATTAAATAATAAACAAAACTAAAAAACAAAATGTAATAATAAAATATTTAAAATAAACTAAATATTTTTTAAATTAATTAAAAATAAAATATATTTCCGCGAGTATAAGAGTATGTGAGGAGACTGAATGGAAGAGGGGGGCACGTGGAGGGTGGAACCCCCTCTCTATTAACCACCCAAACCTTATTCGTATGTTTTAAACTTGTCGTATGAAAGCCCTTTGAAGCCTTCAATGTCACCACGGGCCTAGTCACCCTTCGCATAATTGAAGGAGCGGGACATGAAACTTCCGAGGAGCTAGGGGAGAATATTCCCCTCCCTATTTTTTATTATTAATTTTTTATTATATATTTTAATTTAAATACAAATATTTTAATATACAATTTTATTTATATAAATTTTAGATTATATATTTACAATTTATATAATTTATAGATTATATTAACAATATGTACAAGGTGAAGGTGTTTGAATTCGATGGTTTTGTAATAAAAAATAAATTAATAATTAATTTAATCAATAAAAATTAATTAAATATTCAAAAAATAATATTTATAAACTAATTAATTTAATTAACGTAATTAATTAAAGTTAAATTAATCAAAAAATAATAGTATATTAAAATTAATTTTATTTATAAACTATAAAATCATAGTAAAATACATATTTACATATTTTAAGCTTAGGTAATGAAATTTGACCAAATAAAATTTCTAAATTGTTAATCCAAATGAAGTGAAATTTGAAGTGTTGGAAAGTGGCAAAAAAACACACATAATAAAAAAGAAATACAAGAAAAGTAAAAATCTCACAAAATTAACAATATTAAATCTTTAAAGAAGTGATTTGACCAAAATTTACAGGAAGGTCCCCATAGTTTTTTTTTCTAAATCAAGGGGGATGTTGTGGACACAACAAGAGGATAGTGATGAGAGACTTCATGTAGTAACCATGGGCTTATAATTGGATCTAATTGATAAATGTACTAAATTCAAGACCGTTTCTTGAGAAGTTGTTAACAACTTGTACACTTGTTAGTAAACCTTAATCGTGAATGGTTGAATTTTTTGTTTACTTGGCACAATATTGTTGAATGTTAAAAATTTGGAGATATTGTTGGAAGACTATTTAGTCAAATATGAGCAATCATCAAAAAACTTTTGTATAATTATTTATACTATTAAATACAAACCAGAGCAATTCTGATCATTTTGGCACGATGGGGTTTCCATATTTCTTTCATATGGGTGAAGATCCCTAATCATCGGTTTATCATATTAGTTGAATTACTAATCGATTCATCACATAATTTAGTTTTCTAACGTGTATCTAAAATCTAGATTTCATTGTATCACTGCCATAACTGATCTCATGGTGAACCTTCAATGGTATTAGTTCAATATTTAATCTAATTCCTTTTTTTATGGTAATTAATGAGAGAGGCATGGCATCAAATACTCGTTAAAATCAATACATTAACTATTTGCTCAAAATATCATGACATGGTCCATGATGTGGTTAAGTAACCTTGTTCATTATTATCTAAGTTAAACTCCCAATAAGATCTTAAATCTTTGTATTGATCTGAATTTATGCAGGAATGCAACATAATACAAAGATAAACATGGACACAGGGATACGGCAGAAATATAACTCCATTTCATAATCAATATCAAAGAATGAAATATGCTTACATACAAAATGGAAATAAACTAGCTCGGGCAATGGTAGCTTATCTCTGAGAAGAGATGTGGTGGCTACATGCCTCTCAACTGTGTTATAATGAGGCTCAAAGTCCTATTTATTATTGAGAAACAATGGAAAACCCTAAACATCTAAAAACATAACCTTAGGAGATGAAGCACCAAAACTATGGGCCTTGTTTGGGTAAATTAGTACATCAATCTCCCGGGGACATAACTTTGGCATATGATCTTTGTTTGATACGCACAATACCTCACTAGAAATATCTATCTGAGGACTAAAACTTTCGAGTGCCAACATCAATGAAGAACCCATGTTGGCCCCAATTTTCCCAAAAACGTCGTTTAGGGCCTCAAAATGGCTCCAGAAGTTCACGACCTGAAAAACTGCCAAAAATAGTAAATTGTGCTACAATTTAGGAAACTGAAAAACTAAATGAAACAATGGTGGGGATCCAAGTGGAATAGGCGGGTGGTCACCAATATCCACCTGGATCATGTACACTTAAGAAACATGACTAGATATTTCATCTTGAATAACAATCTCAGATCTAATCACGTGGTTCAGAAAGGACAAGTTCGAATATTGAACCAATGGAAGACTCTTCACAAGATTTATTTTCACAATCCCATTGCCACACAAAACAATTTTTTGCAATTGTGAAATTTTGGAATTCTCTTGTTGCAAAAATGGATGGAAGTAATGGAGGAAACAAGGATGAAAATGGAGATGATGGTGTGTTTAAGGAACTAATCCTTTTGGGAAGATATTCATAATACTCTGTCAAATGCGTTCTAGAGAAAAATTACTAGTGAAAGAGCATTATTTTGTATGTTAATGGTTGGATACCTATGGAAATATCAATTTTCATCTACCATTTCTAAGACTGCTTATAGTAATAACCCTTGATTGAAGAGAGTTCGGTAAATTATTCGGGAAAACATGAAAGCGAGGTTAAATATATCATTGACATGTTAAATGCATTTGATGCTGGAAAATATGTCTATTATACGTGAAGGAAGATAGTTCGATCTAGTTGAGTGCAGAGCTTGTGAGAGCGAGAGTAGATATTTAATGGTAGATTCTCCATCATCATGTAAATTGATAAGAATAATTTGTCATTGGATTAATGTTTCCATTTTAACTCTATGTTCCAATTTTCCTTTGTTATTAAAACAATTGGATCCTTAAGAGTTATTTATATATAGATTATATATTTAAGGTTTTCCAAGAGTGAGGATGGTAGGGTTACTTATTTGGTTCATCTTTTAAAAGTATACATATTCTCATTTTCCCGAAGGTTTACTTCTGATTTAATTTTCCCAAACCCTCTTACTTACATTGTGTATTAGTGTTTATCATTGCATGAATATGAATCATTATTTACTTCCAGCTTTTTCCTGATTCCAAGGGTGCCAAGTAGGTCATGCCCTTCAAGAACTTCCTTTAAAAGTTCCAAGAGTTCCATGAATTTTCCCTTCAGACATTTGTGACTAAGAGGGGAAATTGGGAATGATGACGAAGACCATTATCATCTCCTATGTCTCCCTCTATGGTGAGACTAATGGTGTTGAGGATCAAGGAATTTTCCTTGATTCACACCTCTCATTAAATCCTCATGAGTGCATAATCCAAGGTCTGCCCTCACGACGTCGTGAGTTTCAAGGTGAAGGCATCCTAGTACCTTCTATCCCAAGTCATAACATGAGTTCTAACGAGTGGAATCAGGGACAATGTCCCACCTCTCCCATGAAATTCTATTTTTCGTGTACAACCGCATCACCCATGTGTGAGTCGTTCGACCAAACAACTAACCCGTGCCTACAACCACTATCATATTTTAATAACCGTAATAGAATATTAGTTAAAGCTTTAAATTCCAGTGTCAATAGTATGTAGTCGATCAAACTAGAGGTCATTAACTCATCACACGCAGGTGCATTTGTGTGGCCTCCTATCACATTTAATAACCATCAGTAACATGTGTTCATATTAGTCATTGATATAATTATGCATGCTAAATTATGATTATAACATAATCATCAACATAATTGCTAACTGAAAGCAAGAAACTAGTCTTTAGAATATGTAAACAAGACAACATATAATTAATTCATCATCGTGATTACACATAATCTTCAAATAGGTCCATCACAACAAAAAATAACATCACAATTATCATCACATCCACTAATAATAATAGTAAAATAATTGGATCCTTGACCTTGGGTTCTCAGAGAATAATCTATGTGAAATGAGGTTATATCAAGGTTAAGGTAATATCAAAATTAGTCAACTAAAGTAGGGAACTACATGTATCTCAACCCATATTCAATTCTACCTTGAAGGTATCTCAACACATGCTTTGTAGCCACTCGGACAACTCGTTTTGGCTCTACATGAAATGACTGGGTGTATTAAGTGACAAACAAATGTATGACCTAATGTTGACCTGATACCTGAGAGATAAAATCAACTGTCTATATAATGTAGGGTTCATTTCTTATGTTCTGGAAGCATCAATCTTCTTCCAGTTACCCACTAGTGGCATAGACATGGGTCTGAAATTCTACATACTAAATCACTTCAAGATCTCAATTGTGTACTTCCCCTATCACAGGAATATCTCCCCATCTCTTTGCCACACCTATAAACCCAAAAGGTAGTGCATCAATCACACATATATCATCTCAAACTCTACATCTAGGTCCCTATTGCATTCTTCTAGGAGCTTCTCATAACCTGTAAGAAATAGGTCTACATAAAGCACCAAAATGAGAGGCTCTCCCTTGACCTAAATGTAATAAAGGTTTGGTTATGCCTCACTCTTGGTGAATCCCATGCCCTGCAAGTAGATGTTAACCCTGGCATACCACGTCCTAAGAACCTATTTGAGCCCATAAAACACTCTCTTTAATCTACATACATGGTAGTCCCACCCATGCACCTCAAAGCCCTCTAGTTTCTCAACGTAAATATCTTCCTCAACCACACCATTGAGGAAAGTCATCTTCACATCCATTTGGTGAATCCTTCAACCCATATATGTTGTAATAGAAAAAATTTCTCTGATGGATGAGTATCTATATTCTGGGATGGAGGCCTCATCATATCAAATCCCCTCGTTATGAGTGAACCCCTTAGCCACAAATCAAGTTTTTAACTTATCCACACTACCATATACATTATGCTTAATCGTGTACACCCATCTGAAGCCAACCACATATTTTCCCTCTTGTCATGGAAAAACCTCTTAGACATTGTTCCTCCTGATGGAAGAATACTCTTCAATTATAGCATCCATCCAAACCTGATGCTCTGATGCTTCATGAAAAATGGAATATTTGACCTCAATTAGCCACTCAAAAATTCCATATAGTTGGAATAACATTGTGGTTCATTTTTTTTTCTAACTGAATATATAGGAGTACCCATGTACTCATGGGAATCTCTCAATGACTAATCAACCCACTTGTTCCTCTTCCTCTCTTTGCTGAGAGTCTGGGTCTGGGTGAGAGGAGCCCTCTACCCCTCGTTCTGTTCCTCCTACTGGGTATGGTCATTTTTCTCACATCTATGTCATTGTATCCTGAGGTGTCCATATTGCTTCTATCTTCAGTGTCTCCTGCTACTAAACCTCCACTATGGAAGGATTTGTGTTGCAAGACCTCCTAAGGGCCCTCTCCTCCTCAAATATCACACCCCTATGTATCATTCTTTTCCCAAGTGCATGAATGTAAATTATATAGCATTTGAGGTCTCATTGTACCCCACAAGAATCCCCATCTCTATAATAGGTTTTAACTTTTTTCTCTTTTTTGATAGAACATTGAAGTATACAAAACACCCAAAGATGTGAATATGTGCCAAATTCAACCTCTTTCCTGTGAAAGCTTCTTCACAATACAAGGAAAATACCCTCTAGCGGAGGTTATAAAGGAGGTTTTTAGTGTTATAAAATTGGCCAAAATTGTCCAAAAAACATTTTCTACAACATCCATTTATGGTTACGGAGGTTTTGGCAGAGCTTTTAACGGAAATTCAACACAACTAAAAACAAATGGGCGGCCGGAGGTTATTACAGATATTTTTTTCATCGGTGCGCTACTCAGGATGTAACACATTGGTGTGTACCTATAGCTGGCGCCCCAGGGCGGTGGAAGGAGAATGCATCAGGCCATTAAGGTATAAAACAACATCGGGCGTAGTGTTGGTGATACAACACACGGGGCTGTTCTAATTGGTCTTGGGATTTGAGCGGTGCCTATAGGTCGTATCAACGCACCGGTGTGTAGACTTATAGAAATGCACCGGTGCGCAGTATCACAAAAATGCACCGAGATTTATAATTGGTATCGGTATTTGTGCGGTGCCCATAGGTCGTACAAATGCACCGGTGCGTATAGACACTTAAACACCCTGGTGCACAGTATCACACAAATGCACCGAGATTTATAATTGGTATCGGTATTCGTGCGGTGCCTATAGGTCGTACAAATGCACTGGTGCGTACAGACACATAAACGCCCTTGTGCATAGTATCACACACACGCATCGAGATTTATAATTGGTATTGGTATTCGTGCGGTGCCCATAGGTCGTATAATGGAACTGGTGCGTATAGACACATAAATTCACCAACGTGTTGTACCACACAAACGCCTCGATGTTTTTAATTGGTTTCGGTATTTGTGCAGTGCCCATAGGTCGTAAAAACACACTGGTGTGCTTAACAATACAAACGCACCAATGTACAGTAACTGACACGCACCGGTTTTCATTTTGTATTTTTTAGAAACATCGACCTGTAACAGTGCAATTATTGTGATTGTTTTAAATTCATTATTCATCAAAATTTGACACATCTTATAACAATATTAATATTAATTAAATTTGTATTAATGCATTTGAATGTGATGTTTGGATTAATTTTTTATATCATATCATAATTATTGTGGTTTTTAAAAATTCATTATTCATCAAAAGTCGACACATATATATCTTATAACAATATTCATATGAATTAAATTTTTATTAGTGCATTTGAGAACGACAATGGAGAACACAATAACAACAATGGAGAACGAAATAGAGTAAATTAAAACATATATATATATATATATATATATATATATATATGAATAAGACATTATTTTTCATACAAAATGGGACAGTTATTGGTATCCCTTTATCTTTCAATTGGGACACTATGTCCATTACATTAAAGAAAATTTCTGATTTCAGAGACATTTTTCCAAAAATAGTACAACACCTTGCTTTTATATCCAAACATAGTGATCATCATTATTTGCTTGAACTGCTATCACTACTAGAGCTACTTCCATGACTTGGGTTATTTTCAAAAATGTTTTGTTCACGACATTGATTGTTTTCTTCTTCTTCACCTTCTTCCATCTACAAACATAAAAATAAACTGTAATGAGTGTATATACATTGGTGATAATAATGAAAATTGCAATATTAAATAATATACATCAATGTAAATCGAAAAGAAATGTACCATAGCAAGAATTGACTCATGAACTATACACATTATTTCAAAACCAAATTTCATGCCATCTTTCAACAATTCATTTATTGGCACAGTTCCACACTTTGTTTCCTGCAAGTTTTATACCCCATAAAAAATCGTATATTTAATATAAAAGATTTTTTTGTTATATTAATTATAGACAGAGCTAAGTAAAACAAGATAGATGCTTACAAATTCCATAATTAATTTTTGATATGCCAACATATACTGACAACCCATATTTAACCCAATGTCAATCAATTTGTCTGATGGTTCTTCTTTGTATGTTAACACCTATTTGAAGACATTAAATGATTATTGTTGTAAAACAACTTAAAATATAAAAAAATTAAATATAGTTAAGTTGTTATAAGGAAGTAACAATTACTCACAAACATAGATATCAACCCTTTTTTTCCTTGTCGTCTTGTTTTATATGTTGAATGGGTTCTACTTTCTTTTCTTTTCTGCAAAAAAATACTTGAAAATTGATATTTAATGTTAAATTGTTTATTTATTGTACCTAATCGAAAAATTCAATCATTACATATTACATTTGAAGCACGTTGTCGTTGAGATGGCTCCTCCCATGCAATTCTGCTTTACTTTTCGACCATCTCCCTCAGGCTACCTTTTTAGACATTCTAGTGGCATATTTCGATATCCGCCGTTCATCTTTTTGAAATTGGCTAATCTTCTTGAAAATGTAACATGAAAATAAACTATTTATTTTTATATTGATATATGAAAGTAAATATAACAAAGGATATTTATAAATAATTTGACAAACATTTAAAGGAATATTAGTTTTTCATTCTCATTTTTTTTGGTAATGCTTACATATATATTAAACACATGTCTCTTACCGACCACTCCTCTGAAACTTTAGTTTAGATAAAATTTGGTTCTTGGAATCACTGGATTGGCTTTTGTATTGTAAATGGAAAGAACGTCTATACATTCATTCCACTAGATCCCTCAAACTTTTGTAAAAGTTTTTTCCCTTTTCGTTAACCTCCAACACTACTTTAGATGAGCTAAGGAGCAATTTATTTTCATTTGCATGTTTTATTTTTTTCTTTTCTTAGAACAACATTCATTTTCTGAGTTGTTGGTCCCTGTAGAACATTAAACAAATGTGAATTAATACACTGTTTGACATATGTTATCTAATAATTTTAAGTATATTATTAATGAAAATTAAAAAAAGAAACTCATATTAGATCGATAGTATTTTTTCATTCACTTGATTCATCCTTTTTCAATTTTTCCATCAAGTTTTTACGCTCTTCTGGTCCTAGATCAGAAATAATCTTATCGAGCTTCGTTATTTTGTGGCTTTTCATGATACATAGTAAACAATACATATTAGTGAAACTTACATATAGTTCAAAAATAATATTTTTTGTAAAAAATTTACAAAGAACTTGCCTTTTTTGCTTTTCTTGATGTGTTATCAGTATTTTTGTTACTTGATCTCTTGTCAGTCATTTCTTTACCATATCATTCATTAATATATTTATAAATAGTTCAACTTTTCAATTAAAAAGAAATTTCAAGTAATCGGTACGCCATTCATGGTTAACGCCTTAGAAATAAGCCACTTAGGCAATCATACTGTAATATGAATGCAGTACCCCGGATGATGAAATTAAAAAACCTCCTTCTACAGTGTTAGGGATTCCACAATGTAATCCTAGCTGACCTAACAATAATAATTTAAGGGCAATAATAACAATATGGGGGTTACAACGGTACAATAATAACAATAACGGGGTTAAACTAACAACAATAAGGGACTATACTAGTAATATAGGGACCTAACATGCCCCTCTCCTTCAAAAAAGTGTTTTCCTCAATGCTTGAGTAGCTCTGGGTGCTTCTGTATAAAATTCTCATCCTCCTATGTAGAATCTTCAGTGGGTAAGTTATTCCACTTGATGAGATACTCTGAAATTGATCGATTTCGTAGCTGTCAAGTTCTTGTTTTTGTGACTGCTTCAGGTTCCAATATGGTTTTTCCTTCCCCATCAAGTTCTAGAAATATTGTTTGAACTGGAAGATTTTCACCTATAACCTTCTTTAAGCATGAAACATGGAAAATTGGATGCACTTGTGAAGAAGCAGAAAGCTCCAATTTGTATGCCATAGTACCAATCTTTTGCAACACCTTGTAAGGACCATAGTACTTTGGTGATAATTTATTATCCTTCTTAGCTTGCTTGAGGGACATTTGTTTGTATGGTTATAGTCGTAAAAATACCCAGTCTCCTATATCAAAACTTCTCTCGCTGCGATGTTGATCTGCCTGTTGTTTCATTCGATTTTGTGCCAAATTTAGGTTATCCTTTAAGAGTTGGAGAACTTCTTGTTGATGCTCGATGTGATCTTCCACTGCTTGAACCTTAGAATTTTCTCTTAAAGAAGATGTGATGGACGGTGGATGATATCCATGAAGTGCCATAAATGGGGTCGTTTTTTGCTGCAGAATGGAAGGAAGTGTTATACCACCATTCAGCGAGAGGTAACCACTTGACCCATTGTGTTTGTTTATCAGATACAAAACAACGAAGATATCCTTCCAAGCATTTATTTACTATCTCAGTTTGACCATCGGATTGAGGATGATAAGATGAGCTATGAGCTAATTGAGTACCCAAACAAGAAAATAACTTCGTCCGTACCCCGCGAAATGGGACTCCGTCGCCGTCACAATAACACTTGCCTACAAGCTTTGACCAAGTCTTATAATGTAGTAGCAACTGTACTTGCTTTAAATGGATGAGATAATGCACAAAAGTGTGAATACTTGGTAATTTTATCAACTACCACCATTATGACACTCTTTCCTTCGGAATTAGGTAAACCTATGATAAAATCCATTGAAATCTCCTCCCAACGTTGACTTGGAATGGATAAAAGTTGTAGAAGACCCGAGGCCTTAATTGTCTCAACTTTATTTTGCTAGAAAACCAAACATTCTGCCACAAAATTTTTAATATCAGATTTAAGGCCATCCCAAAAAAATTATTTCTTCACCGTGTGGTAAGTTTTTAAGAATCTTGAGGGTCCTCCTAAAGGAGAAGTTTGCAATCCCAAAATAATATTTTGTTTTAGTTGGGAATTCTTACAAATATATAAGCGATCTTTGTACCATAAGGAATCATTTTTCCAACTAAATGTATCAAATGTACTAGGATCTTGCTGCAACTTTTGAATGAGTGTCCACACTTCTTTTTCCTTCTTCCATTCATCCATTGCTTCGGTTATCTAATCTGGTTGGATAATAGAAATGGAACAAAGCAATGTTTCCACCTCTTCATTATTTCTTGATAGTGCATCTGCAACAACATTTAGCTTCCCTTTTTTTTAGATGATTTCAAAGTCATAACCCAACATCTTTGTGACCCATTTTTGCTACTCTTCTGAAGATAGTCTTTGTTCCAAAAAGTGTTTAAGACTATCATGTGACTGGGCGACTTGAAGTGTCTTCTCCTAATAGTAAGTTCGCTGCTTTCGTGAACAACTGCGCATTAAGTAATATTTCCTTCTCATAAATAGGTTTCTGTAAATACTTTCCTTTTATTGGACGAATTTCAGAAGCAATGGGTCTTCCTTCCTACATTAAAACAACACCAATTCCATTTCTTGAGGCATCACATTCCATAATAAAGGTTTTTGTGAAGTCTGGCATAGCTAAGACCAGTGCTAGGCACATTGCCTCTTTAAGATGTTCAAAGGCCTTATTTGCTTTAGGAGTCCATGAAAATGCATATTTATTCAATAATGTTGTTAGAGGTGCTGCTATTCTCCCATAATTCTTAACAAACTTGCAATAATACCCTGTTAACCCGAGAAATCCTCGCAACTGCTTTATGGTTGTGGGGAATTTCCATTCCTTAATGGCTTTAATTTTGCTAGGGTCTACCTTAACACCTCAGAGATACAATATGACCCAGGAGACGAATTCCTCTTGTACTCCAAAGAAACATTTGGATTTTTTTTTCATATAATTGTTTCTCCCGCAATAGTTTGAGCACCCAAATTAACATGTTGATCATGATCCTTCCAATACCTATTGTAGATTAGTATATCATCAAAAAATACTAGCACAAATTTTCTAAGGAAGGGTGAAAAAATGGAATCTGCTTCTCCGAATGGTGAAGGTGCATCAGTAAGGCCAAATGGACCAAATGGCTGACCAAAAATCAATAATGACCTCAGGTGATTCGAAATGCTATTTCTAATATCTTCATTTTCATTCTAATTTGATGATATCCTGAGCAAAGATCCAACTTGGTAAAATAAATTTCTCCATGTAATTCATCAAATAATTCATCAATCACGGGAACGAGAAATTTATCTTTAATGGTGTGCTTATTGAGCTCCCTATAATCCAGACACATGCGCTATGATCCATCCTTCTTGTGTACCAATACTACAGGAGCAGAGAAAGAAATTTGACTAGGTTGAATCATACCTGCCTCTAACATTTCTGCAATCATACGTTCAATTTTGCTCTTTTGGACATAAGGATATCTATAAGGCCTGATGTTTGGAGGAACACTTCCGGAATCAAATGAATAGCATGATCATGATCGTGAATAGTTGGGAGTCCTTTGGGAGTTTCAAACACCTTGGAATAATTTTCCAAGACTTTTTGGTGATCTGCAGAAATAGATGATTTTGATGTTGGAACTTCTAGTGAGCATAATTGTGCAATTACGCCTCATTGTTCTTTCTTTAGAAGCTTTTTCATGACATTAGAGCTTATTATCTTTCCTGGCTTCCCTGAAATACCCTATAATTCGACTTCCTTCTTCGAAAAAAATTTCAAGAAAAGTTCTTGAAAATTAAAGCTATCGTCCCCAAAGATTGTAGCCATTGTACTTCTAGTACAACACGTTATTAGCTCCTCCCATAGGAATGTTACTTGACTATTCAATACATATTCCCCCATGGTTAGCTTGATATTATGGCATTTTCCAAGAGGCACTATAGTTCCTCCATTTGCAACCATCACTTGACATTTTGGTGCTGGGTATAAGAAACAATTCAATTCCTTGGCTACCTTACAATGAATAAAATTATAGGTACTACCTGAATGAATCAAAACTATTACCTTTTTCTTCTTGATATGTCCTTCTACCTTGAGAGTTTGAGGAATGTTAATTCCTGCCAATGCATTACACAATATGGTTGGACTCATTTCTTCCTCTTCTAGGGTTGGTTCCTGGTGTATATCCTCTTCTTTTTCATTTTCTTCTTCCTCTTCACAATCTATGTAAAATAATTTCTTCTCAGCACACTTATGACTTTTAGTGTATTTTCTATCACAACTGCAGCAAAGCCCTTTTGCTCCTTTTTCTTCCAATTGTTGTGGCGTCAACCTTGTAGGTTGTGCAAATCTAGGAGTAGCAACACTTCCCTCTTTATAGAAGTGAGTGGTAGGCTTCCTTGTCGCCATAATTTTACATTCAATTTTTCTGGCCAACCTAAATGCCTTCTCCAATGAATCAGGTTCCAAAACGCGAACTTCATGTTGGATGTTATCCTTTAAAGTACCTATGAAGAGATAAATCCCGTGTTCCTCTAGAATATCAGTTACCCTTATATTCAATTTTTGGAAGTCCTCAATGTGCTCCCCCACTAAACCCTTTTGTTTGAGATTTATCAATTGGCTAAAGAAGATGTTTCTCTTTGTATCCTCATAATGTGCTATCATTTCCTTTGTAAAAATTGACCAAGTGACAATTTTTTTACGAGAGCAAAGCCATCGATACCATACAAAGGTATTTTGTTCTAAATGTAAAGTTAAAATGCGTACCTTTTGTGTGTTTTGCACATTATTGAGATCAAAATATTGCTCCATCTATAGTATCCATGTTACAGGATCCTTTCCATCAAACTTCCTCATATTTTTTTTTTGAATATGGTGGTTCTTCCCACAAACATTAGAGTTTATGAAATCACAATTAACATTTATTTTGTTCTCATCATGAGTTTCCTCTACTATATTTTCACCATTAGGAAACATTTGTTGTATCAAATTTGTCAAACCTTCCATGTCTACTTTTAGATCATTCTTCATGTTTTCCATTTTTTCATCGATCTTAGCTTCCATGTCATCCATCTTAGATTCCATGTTAGCTTCCATTCCATCTATCTTAGCTTCCATGCCATTCTTCAAACCATCCATTTAGATTCCACGCCTTTCTTCAAACCATCCATATTAGATTCCACGCCTTTCTTCAAACCATCCATCTTAGTTTCCACGCCTTTCTTCAAAACTTCCATGTCATTTTTTGTTGCTCTTTGCAAGAGCGAAATTTGTTGCACTTGCTCTTGTAAATTTGATATGTCATGTTGCTATTCTTCGTCTTCATGAGTCATAGTAGAGCCTTCTAAAGGCTTAATGGGTGTTGAATTATTTTTAGGGGCTATTTTAGAATCCAATACTGATATCTATTCTACAATATGCCCTTGGAATCAATTCAATTTGATTCTTCAAACAAGACTTATGCAATTCGGGAAAAAAAAATACACACCTTTTACTTGCTTTTGAGGAGCTCTATATTGAAATTGAATTATATCTATGATTGCAGATCCTCAATATCTAAAATTTGACCTTGTAGTAGCGCTCTGAAGCTTCTTTCAAATTTCACAGCCCTGACTTGATTTGGATTCTTCAAGGAAAAGTTATGTCCAATCTCCCACAATGACCCAATAATGGACTGGTTCAGTAGAGCGAACTTGTATGACTTGTCCCATGTCGTTGTTTCCTCCTTTGGCTCTGAAATTGATAGACAATAAACTAAATTCCATGTACTTGTGGCCACTTTCTACAACATTCCAATCTGATGCTCAGAGAGAGAGTTATGAATATTTTCCCATGATAACCTCTTTGAGATGAAATTCGGGAGCCTGAAAAAGACCTAACTTCCACAGATCATATCTGCGAAAATATTGCGAAATAAGCTCTGAAATTTTGCAATGATTTTCCTCGGGATTTCTACTTCTCTCTATAAAAATTTCAGCTTCTGAATCTTCATAGAAAAAAATTTATAGTGAAAATTCCACGATGACTTGTTTAGGTTAAATTCAGGAGCCTGCAAAAATCCCTAACTTCCACAGATCATATCTCCGAAAATATTGTGAAACAAGGTTTGAAATTTTGAGACGATGTTCCTCAAGATTTCGGCTTCGCACTCTAAATATTTCAACTTCTGAACCTTTGTAGAAAAAAAATTATAGCGCAAATGACACGATGACCAGTTTGGAGCAGCGAAAACCATAGAATCCAAAGCTCTGATACCAAATGTTGTGAAACCAGCTCCAAAAATAGAAGAAAAGAGATGTCAATGCCTTAGAAATAAGCCACTTCGAGGGGCAAACCTCCAATACATTACATGAATGAACAATTCTTGGATGATACAAATTACAAAACCTCCTTTCTATATATAGGAGTCCATGGGGCCACAATGTAATTTTAGTGGGGCCACAATGTAATCCTAGCCGACTTAGCAATAATAATTTAAGGGAACAATAATAACAATATGGGAGTTACAGGGGTACAATAATAAAAATAAGGGGGTTACACAAACAACAATAAGGGACTAAACAAGTAATATAGGGACCTAACATACTTCCATGACTTGGGTTATTTTCAGGAATGTTTTGTTCACGGTGTTGATTGTTTTCTTCTTCTTCACCTTCCATCTACAAACATAAAAATAAAATGTAATGAGTGTATATACATAGGTGTGAATAATGAAAATCTCAATATTAAATAATATACATAAATGTAAATCGAAAAGAAATGACGTACCACTGCAACAATTGACTCATAAACTATACACATTCTTTCAAAACCATGTAACATGCCATCTTTCAAGATTTCATTTGTTGGCGCAGTTCCATACTTTGTTTCCTGCAAGTTTTATACCTCATAACAAATCATATATTTAATATAAAAGATTTATTTTTTCTATTAATTATAGACGGAGCTAAGTAAAACAAGATCGATAGATGCTTACAAATTCCACAATTAAGATATGATATGCCAACATATACTCACAACCCATATTTAACCCAATTTCAATCAATTCCTCTGATGGTTCTTCTTTGTATGTTAGCGCCTGTTTGAAGACATTCAATGATAATTTTTGTAAAACAACTTAAAAAATACAAAAATTAAATCTAGTTAAGTTGTTATAAGGAAGTAACGATTACTCACAAACTTAGATATCAATCCTTTTCTTCCTTGTCGTCTTGTTTTATGTGCTGAATGGGTTCCATTTTATTTTATTTTCTACAAGAAAATACTTGAAAATTAATATTTAATGCTAAATTGTTTATTTATTGTACCTAATGATCAAAAAATTCAATGATTACATATTACATTTGAAGCACGTTGTTATTGAGATGACTCCTCCCGTGATGCAATTTTGTCCATTTCTTTGACCATCTCCTTGTACACCTTTTTAGACATTCCTAGTGGCATATTTCTGATATCTGCTCGTTCATCTTTTGAGATTTTCATAATCTTCTTGAAAATGTAACATGAAAATAAACTATTTATTTTTTATATTGATATATGAAAAGTAAATATAACAAAAGTGATATTTATAAATAGTTCTAGACAAACATTTAAAGGAATATTACTTTTTCATTCCTTCTTTTTTGTTGTTGTACGTTTTTGCTATTAAAATTCTGACATGTCTCATTGACCAATTCTCTGGAAACTCTTCCTGTAGTTTAGATAAAATTTGGTTCTTGGAATAATTGGATTGGTTTTTGTATTGTAAGTGGAAAGAAAGTCTATACATTCGTTCCACTAGATCCCTCAAACTTTTGTAAAATATTTCCCCCCTTTTGTTAACCTCCAACACCACTCCAGATGAGCTAAGGAGAAATTCATTTTCATTTGCATGTACTATTTCTTTTCTTTTCTTAGAACAACATTCCTTTTATGAGTTGTTGGTCCCTGTATAACATTAAATAAATGTGAATTAATAGACTCTTTGACACATTTTATCTAATAATTTTAATTATATTATTAATGAAAACTAAAAAAAGAAACTCATATTGGATCGATAGTATTTTCTCATTCACTTGATTCATCCTTTTGCAATTTTTCCTTCAAGTGTTTACGCTCTTCTGGTCCTAGATCGGAAATAATCTTATCGAGCTTCATTATTTTGTGGCTTTGCATGATACATAATAAATAATACATATTAGTGAAACTTACATATAGTTCAAAATTAATATGTTTTGTAAAGAATTTACAAAGAATTTGCCTTTTTTGCTTTTCTTGATGTGTTATTAGTATTTTTGTTACTTGATCTCTTGTCAGTCATTTCTTTATCAATCTCAAACCTGTACCATATCATTTATTAATATATTTATTAATAAATTGTCAAATTTTCAAGTAAAAAAAAATGTCAAGTAACCGGTGCACCATTCATGGTTAACGCACCGACGCTAGTGTGTGGGTGTCTTAAAAACGCACCGCACAAATAGTATAATAAACTATACGGTGGTCTATGTCAACAAGGAGCACTGGTGCATTATATGTCAATCACTGCGCCGATTAACCATGATAAAATAATAAAAATCGTCCAGTGTTATTTTTTGTAGCATAAATCGGTGCCATATTTTACATATGGCGCAGCGATAAAAAAAAATTGTTTTCTAATTTTTTATCACATTACTTATGTGGTGTGCTGGTATAATATAGAGCACCGGTGCACTAGGTTATGCCGGGCACACCGATGAATTTTTTTTTTTTTTTTTAATTCACGCAAGGGCCGACATGGATTGGGATCCGACTATGAAAATTGTCCCATCAGTTGGATGTATTAGGTTTATATTTAGCAATACAAACCCTATAAATCTAAATTGAAAAGCCCTAATTCTGAAATCATAGAAAGAGGAAAAAGAAAGGGCAGAAACAAAAAGAATGTAAGGTTTGTATTTTTTGAATTTTTTTTCGAAATGGAACGTTCGCGATGCGCCATAATGAAATAATGCACCAACTGCATATTTTACAAATGGCGCACTGAGAAAAAATATTTTGTTTTTTAAATTTTTTATCACAATACTTGCGTGGTGCACTGGGATAATAGAGAACATCAGTGCGCTCAGGTACACATGGTGCACCAAAAAAAAAATCTTTTTTTTATAAAATTTACGCAAGTGCCGACATGGATTGGGGTCCGACTATGCAAGTCATCCCGTGCGTTGGATGTCTTAGGATTATATTTAGCAATACAAACCCTATACATATAAATTGAAAATCCCTAATTCTAAAATCACAGAAAGAGGGAGAAGAAAGGGCAGAAACAAAAATAATGTAGGGTTTGTTTCTAAATTGGTTTTTTTTTTGTGAAACAACACGTTCGCAGTGTGCCATAATGAAATAGTGCACCGGTGCCATATGTTACATATGACGCACTCATAAAAACATATTTTGTTTTTATTTTTATTTTTTATCACTGTATTTTCGCGGTGCGCTGGTATAACAGAGCGCACCGGTGCGCTATGTTACGCAGGACACACTGAGGAAAAAAAATCTGTTTTTTTTTTTTTTAATTCACGCAAGGGTCGACATGGATTGGGATCCAACTATGCAAGTTGTCCCATGGGTTGGATGTCTTATGACTATACAAACCCTATAAAACTTAATTGAAAAGCCCTAATTCTGAAATTACAGAAAGAGGGAGAAGAAAGGGCAGAAGCAAAAATAATCTACGGTTTTTGTTTCTAAAAATGGATTTTTATTTTATTTATATTTATTTTGTTTATGAAAAATGCAGAAAAAAGTAAAAAAAAAACAATAAACTTTGATTTTGTTCTTTTACTGCATAAAAAAAAACTGCAGAAAAAAAAAGTAAAAAAAACCAATAAACTTTGATTTTGTTCTTTTACTATATAAAAAAAACTACAGAAAAAGTTCAAAAAAACAATAAACTTTACTCACATCGTTTGAAATTCTATGGTACAAGGTTTGAATCACCAAAGGTTTAGAATTATGATTGTCTGAATACTTCTGTTTGAACGTATTTCCCTGCTCCACAGTGCTCTCGTGGTTTGTTTGCTCCATGTATGTATCCTTCAAATCTATGGCAGGTTTTTTTTTGCAAAAATAGTGAAATAATGAAAAGTGTTTAGTATTTAAAGAAATGTTTTATGAAATTAGATTTTCGAAAATATTTTGCCGCCCATTTTTTCAATTTACCGCTTTTTTTTTCACTTAAAAAAATAGGGTTGCGCTTTTTTATTTGCGGTTATTCATCACCGGTGCATCCCTTAATCGAACCGCACCAATGCGTCAGGTTATAAAATGGCACCGGTGCACATTACCAAAAACATACCGGTGCGGTTATCTATACATTATGCACCTAAATTACATTTAGGTGTGTGCACAAAAATTTATTGTTGTTTTGCTCAAATGCAGGGAGAAAATATCATATATTATATGGAATGGACAATTCTTTAAAATCCAGCTCGTTTCATAATATTTATCAAAGTCCATCGCTGAGTTCTCCCTATCCATCTCGAGACGTAATATTTACTTCATATTTGTTTTATATTTTCACTATCTAATTGAATTTATGTTTTTTATCCATGCAGTCAATCATGCACAGCTTAATTAGATTTATAATGTATACAAATTTGCAGGTTCATGCAGATTCGGCATCGAGTTCAGATGCGCAAAATATTCAAACTGCTCCAAAACGTCAGAAGTTCTTATCAAGAGTTGCATACCACAAGGCGCATTTGGTAGATGAAAATGGACAGCCGCTTCACCCTGCCAATTGTAACAATATTGCATCTTCTAGCCACAATCCCGAGACAATGATGGTAATTATAATTATAATTATTTGGTATATATATTGATTAATATGTAATTATTTCAACGTCAAACCAATTTATAATCATGCAATATTGTCAACGAGGTTACTAATTGATATCATATATTTTGTATTAATCATGTTCAAATATTTTTTTTTAATTATTAGGATTCTAGTGATGATGAACGACCTACCTACCATCTTCCGTTGCACCCCATGACAATGTCAAATCGAGAGAAGACTAAATTAAGAGAAAAAATCAGAGAGGAACGATACCAAGAATGGTTGAATCAACCACCGATTCAATTCCCGCTATGTCCAGATTCACCAATTAGGAATGACTACAACAATAATAGTTCTTCACAAGTTGGCAATGGAGGCAATCAAATAGAGGTTGGTATGGATGATTACTTAAGGGATACGACTGTCATGGAGACAATGTTGTTAGATGCATTCCAAAACGATGATCAACTAGGGGATGATGCTCGTATCGTTGACACCTTTTTCGAAAGCCTTAAATTTTCTTCCACCACCCCTCTCTTTGGATCTGGAGGTCAGTCAAAGTCTACCTAGTTGGGGACAACGATGTTACTATACAACTTGAAAGAAAATTTTGGCTTGTCGAATGCATGTTTCTCGGAACTTTTGAGGTAAGTTACCATAAATTACTCTCTTATATAAATTTGAAATATAATCAGTACACTGAGATGAACATTACAAATGGTAAATTTTATGAACGTTAATAATTATATCGACATTAATGTACATTTATTAATATATTTTTCCATGATCACCAACTACAGTTTATTCAAAGATAAGGTTCTTCCGAGTGATAATGTCTTGCCCAGTAGCTGCGAAGAGGCAAAGAAATTGTTGAAAATGTCAGGTGTTGAGTATATATCATATCATGCATGTCCAAATGATTGTATTCTATGTAGAGGAGAACATGCAAACAAAGAAATGTGTCTGAAATCTGGGCATGACGGGTATGATAAATAAAAAAAGAATGGTAAGTCACGTACTGGTCCTCCTTTTAAGATATTGAGGCACATGCCTATAATCCCAAGGATTCAAAGACTCTTTTGTTGCAAAGAATTAGCTATGTTGCAGGGATGGCATGCCTCACACAGAAGTTAGTTGGGAGTTATGCGAATCCCAAATGATTCAATAGCCATGAAGCATATAGAGGATATATGGCCCGAAAAATTCAAGGATGAAGTACGAAGTCTATGACTCAGCATAGCCATGGATGACATCAATCCATATTCCCTCCAAAACACTAACTATTCTGTTTGGCATGTAGTAGTGATCAATAACAATATCCCCCCATGGTTGTCTGTGAATAATGAACATCTTATGCTGGCTCTCATAGTCCCTGGTTGAAGACAAGTGAAGAATACGGATGTCTACATACAACCACTGGTAGATTAATTGAAGGAATTATGGGATGGGATAAATGTATACGATGTATCAAGACCCATCGCAACATAGAGGAGTTTTACATTGTATGGCATATGTGCTTACACGACACATGATTATCTCGGCTTAGGAGTTTGCTATGGTAAATTACATGTTTAATTTATTGATTTGTTTATATACGTAACAATATTATTTCACATATTAGTTATTTAATTCATTGTAATATTTGTTCTGATGTTCATGATATTCTTTAACATGCCATGCATATTAATTAATGCATACAAATATAATCTCGTAGGTCATGTAACAAAAGGGTATTTTGGATTTAAATGTTGTGGACCTTCTTTGAAAGCTAGATGGTCCAAGGACCTACGAAAGCCAGTGTATGATTACTCCAGGGTATTCCTACCAGAAGAACACCCTTATAGAAGAGCAACATTCGCTTTCAATGGTAAACGAGAGAGAACCCAAAGGCCTCCAATAATGACACCAGCTGAATGGCTTAGAGCATATGAGAGAGCGAAGGAGAAGGAGTTCATAGGAATGTTCGATTCAAATGGGGAGCCTATGTTTGATGATCCAGATTTCTTCAACACCTATGTTGAGAAATTTCCCATTGGGATGAAAAGGAAATATATCTTTTATGACCTCCCATATTGGGAGCATCTTAAGATTACCCACTTATTAGATCCCATGCATATATTTAAAAATGTTTCATCTTCTTTATGGAGACACATATCATAAAAAAAAAAAAGTGACACATTGGCTATTAGGAAAGATCTTATTACTTCAAAAACTAAAAAGAAACATTGGCCAAGACGATTATAAAGTACGGGATCAGAGGCAGGCACTGGTCCCTCTAATTCATGGTTTTTCAAAGAAGGTGATGTCCCATGGATTTAAAAAAAAAATGATATATCTTTGGCAACTTCATACGGGTCTTCACTACGATGCTGCTTCACCGTGGATGACCATTTGTCGGGGTTGAAATCTCATGACCATTTGAATATTCTAAGAGTATGTATAATGTCAAAAGCATGATTTTATTATTTTTTATATTAATAAATTTTATCCCATGCGGGGATCATAAAACATAACTAATTTTGTATATTATTGCACATGTTTATAGCTTTGTAGTGTCATTATCCTTTTTTCGTGCGTGGGTGTGTGAAACATGAATTCCCTCAAGACCTAGGATGTGCCATATCTAAATTATATATATTTGTACGTTGGATCATGTCAAAGGAGATTCATGTGGCTAGCATTCCATGGTGGCGTCAAGAGATAGTTGAGATTGTTTGTATGTTTGAGAAGGAACTTCCGACGAGTTTCATGGACTTACAGGTTCATCTTCTAATCCACCTAGTAGATGAGGTTGAATTAGTTGGGGTGGTTTCTTGTCATTGGATGTTCTTCTTATAGAGGTACATGAAGAAATTGAAAGGTTTTGTTTGAAAAAGGGCAAAACCTGAGGGGTACATATCGATGAGTCTGAGTTTATTGCGTTGGAGTTTTTCACATGACGATACCGACTGTGCGGTGATTGGGGACGGAGAGGGGGGATGAAGACAAAAGAGAAGGGGAGTTGCTCCAAACGAATGGAAAAAGGCGCTTGATAAAGAGTTAGCAACTTATAATTTTTCAAATTTACACAAAGTAAATATTCATGTTGAAATTTGATATAATGTATATTTTGATCTCATATGTACTATATGTTGGTTTGATTTCACTGAATGCAGAATTAGCTATCTCAATAACTTGTTCTTACCAAGGACAACCATGGGTTGCATTGTACAAACAAAAGAGGATGAAATGGGATAGTGACAGGAAACAATTCAGATGGTTGAATGGTAGAAGTGTGCCTTATCGCGATCATTTAAAAGAAAATATGCCAAAATATGCTCCAATAGTTGGGTTGCTGACCAAGTCAGAGAGAAATATGATGCTACTGGTCATTACCCACGTCCTGAAGAGGATGTGCTAAACATAGGGATTGGGTGCAACAACTCAGTAATAATATTTTTAATTTATATGTAAATTTGAAACTTATATTAAGACATCTACATTTCATGTTTTAACTGTTGGGTTATTATAAGACACATGACACTATGATTTTTTAAAATTTTTTATAATAGGTGCATTTTTTCCCATCTATGTGGGCATATGGACACCATTTCGCACAAAAAATGTTGATGTTGGAAACATCACACAAGAATGTAGAGTGGAAGTCGAGTTCGATCAATCTAGTCGATCTAGCCACCATGATCAAAACCTAGTACGAGGGACGTTAGGTTACATCGGAAAGATACAAGAGATCATTGAAGTGGATTTCTCTCCTTTCCAATGTGTTATTTTTAGGTGAAAGTGGTGGGACACCTTTGATCGAATAATGTAAAGGAAGATCGCGATAGTAGGCTGATATGTATCAACTCTAGAAAGATGTGGGATGAAGTTAAGGAGCACTATGTTTTCCCTAAACACTACAACCAGGTGTTTTTTTACCCAGATGTGTTGGACAGTGATTGGTGGTTCGTATTGACACGACCCTAGATCAAAACATATTTTTGAGAACAATAGTGTTATCATGCCATGCGAGCTCAAAGATAATGAGAGTGATCATGAGAACCAAGAGTGATATGGTACATGTAGTGTTATTTCATCAATATTTGTACTTTTTGACATGGGTTTTTCAAAACATTATAATATGTATTTTGAATTAATTGATAATTTGCATTGTGTTAATGTTAAAATCAATAATTCACTTGATAATTATTTGCAATTATGTTGAACTCAAAAACAATGGCGTACTATGAAAATTAGTTCTTTTTTTGTATCTAAGATCATAATAAAATAATGATAATTCTAAAGTACATGAATTTATTTGCATTATTTTCTAAACTTTATTATGTTACAATAAATCATATTATTCTAAATTTATTATTTTACAATTATTTAAAATTTACAAATTTAAAATATTTAATAAATTCATTTCACATTAATACAATTAAAATTTTACAAAAATTTTACATACAATTACAATCAAAATTAGAATTAGAATTAGAATTTTACAATTTCACATACAATTACAATTACAATTTTAGAATTTTACATACAATTACAATTACAATTTCACAATTTCACGTACAATTACAATTAAAACTATAATTTTAGAATTTTACATATATACAATTACAATTTTACAAATTTATATATATACCATTACAATTACAATTTTAGAATTTTACATACAATTAGAATTACAAATATTAAAATTTTATAATATCATGATCATTTAGTATTAAATTAATTAATAAACATCACGTTCATGATAACTATCATATAAACATCATATTTGAATAAAAAACACATTCAAAATCGCTAACATCATCATGATAATAATCATCTAACAAAACAAAATTAACATTATATATTAACATATTCATCACAACACATACATCAAATATACATCTCATGTCAAATAACTCATGCTATCATCACATACACATTAAATGCACATATCTAACATGACCTAACAAGATACACATCATGATGATCACCAACATGTAAATTAAGTACAACTGCAACATGAACATAAAATACATGGACAATATATATATATATATATATATATATATATATGTTAAAAATACAATCAGAATATAAATGTAATGGCCGGCCCGGTGGTACAAGATCACACACACGCTACTAGTCTCCAGGCACAGTGTACCACAATCGATGGTCCAACTTGTTCATGATCATGAGTACTGATGGATGCTGCAAGCTGCTGACTAGACGTGGTCAATGTTCCAGCCTCATCTCCATGATGCTTCTACTGGATGCCAGTGGAGGCTCATGCTGATATGACGCGGCGTGAGGTGAATGATTTTGAGATGAAGAGTCGCTGCTCATGGATTGTCCATCACCTACTACATCACGACCACACCTATAATGTTCAATAGTCCTCGTCAGTCACGTAAAAGATGTCATAACTCCTACGACATGCCGCATCAGGCTGTACATGTCACGTGGCATGCATCTTCACATCTGTAATAGCCTATCATCGGCCTCTATGTCTCTGTAATAAGCGGGCCTGATGCCCGCCTCAACAATCAATGCAATGAGTTGGTCACCCAACTCCATCCGGTATCTAGCATCATGTCGACCGCACCTAGCACTAGCCTCCTGATTATCCTCAACATCTGGCATGCCCTGATCATCATCAGGATCCACACCTGGATCATGTGGTACTGGTGCCGACATCTCCTCGCCATCAAAAGAGCCAATGTATGCAAAATATATACAAGTACACAACAATAATTAGACAATTTCATTACACAATTTAATAAAAACAAGTTAAAGAACATGCTAGAATAACTTTAAATATATAAAACAGTAATATTACCTCTATCATCTGGCGGCTCGTCAGTTGTGAAGAGGATGTCGACACACCCTCGCCAATCCAAACCCGCGTAAGGACAGGGGACCATAACAAACAGATGCTCATCAACACTGGCTAGCAACTCTAGTGTATCCTGCGATATCCTCGCGAAAAACTCAGTGGCACCCCTCTTGGGCATCATATGCCCCCACATGTGCATACATGCCTCAAACGTCATCCTATGAGGCTTCTGAAGAAAAGTAGGCCTCGTCTCTGGAACCTCTCAAAAAATAAACAAAAAATCTCTGAAGCAAAAGGGAAGTTCACCCTCCCTTGTGCATGAGCATGACATCTATCTAAGGTTGTACAAAACTGCCGCAAAAAAATGGAAGACCACCTGACAAGTCGTGGCTCCTGTACTAAAGAATCAAAATAATATAAAAGTGGGCAAATAATGTGTTGCCTATCACTAGTGTTGTGCGAAATGGTCGAAATGATAAGTGAGAGACATTGCACCTCCTCCCTACCAAATGCACCAATATGTAACTGACCACCAGCAACCCGAAACTCTACAGGAGATAGTACATTTTCTCCAATGTATCTCTGTGAGTACACTAACTGACTCCCTGCTACACAGCCAGCTGGAACCTCTATGAACGAGGGAAAATCCACCCCTTTGCTCAATAGCCCTATAATGAAGTATATATCCTCCTCAATGGGCATGTACCATTGGTTGATACCAACCCGGAAAGCTTGTTGTTGGGCATTCCACCTTCAGATAAGATGTCTCAAAAACAAAATATGGCCCTTTAGGGAAGTAGCCTCCTCATAGAACTTGAGGAGGCCTACCTGCCTTAGGAGCCCCTACGTAGTTGTTGTAATAGGGCGAGGGTACGCATCTCTCTCCCTCTCTCATGCCTCCCACAGGCGAACCATGTTTTATTGATCCGCCTGTTGTTGTTGTTGTTCCCCTTCTTCTCTCCTTTCACATCTCTGAATGATTGACATATTAAACACAATTTTTTTATTAAATAAGACATGTATTTAGAAATATACATATATAATTTTTTTTTGAAAACAAAATAAATAAATAAAGTCGGTGCGCCGAAAACACAGTCATGCATCGGTGCCAGTGCGTCTTTCTATGGAGCGCACCGGCCTCGGTGCCCCTAATAATATTAAGTGTCCCGATGACGGTGGTCTAGAATAATTTATAGCGCACTGTTGACTATGTACAGTGTTAGGAGGGCGGTGCGCTGACGAAACTCTATGCCCCGGGGCGTATAGTTAAGTCAGTGAACCGACCTCCTACCATTGTGACATAGTGAACGGTGTGGCCTTTTACAAGGTCGCACCGTTGACCCAGGTGAAATACGGAAAGCCGTGCACTGACAAAATAGCCGCCCCGAGGCAGCTATTTTAGTCAATGCACCACGTCGCATCTATTCCACAGGACACTTTAAAAAAAAAATCAAAATAACATGTTGCGCCTTCGGTACTGCCCCAGAACCGGTGCGGATACCGTTAGCACCGGTTTACCAGGCTGCACCATTGACAATGTCGAATAGAGGAAACACGGTGCATTGATAAAATTACCAGCACCGGGGCGGATAATTTAGTCAATGCACCGTATTGCTGCTATTCCACATTGTCAATGGTGCGGCCTGGTAAACGATCGCACCGCAATATTTTTTTTTTTTTAAATAACACGGTGTGCCTATCGGTACTGCCTTGGAACCAGTGCGGATACAGTTAGCATTGGCTACGGTGTGGCCTGTAAATTTACAGGTAGCACCGCAAACTGGTGCGAGCCGAATGGCTTGAGTGCACCGTGCGAAAAATTTTATTTTATTTTCCTTTTAAATGGTTAATTTTAAAGTTATTTAAAATTCTAATCCGCTAGAAGGCTTAATTATGGAAAAACAAAAAAAATACATGTACATTTGCTCGTTGATGAGGCATATTGGCTGTAGAATTTGAAAAATAAATTGTCCACCGTTTTACAAAATTCAAGCTGGAGATTGGTGGGAAATGCACAACAGCAGTGCGTGCAATGAGTGCAATGGGAGCACCGATGTCAGGGCGGCTCAGATAAGGATAAATTGCACCGGTGATTGAGAGCTCTGTAGCAATGACGAAAGTGAAAAATGTGGTTTTTTGGCCGTAATTTTTTTTTATTTAACTGTGTTCTGGTTCGCCGGATTTTTTAGGCACACCAGTGCGTTTTATTCATTCTGCACTAGGTGGTTGTTGTTTTCGCGTGCTTTTTATGAGGCACCGGTGCGAATGGTTTGTAAAGCACCGGTGCGCTACAGTAATACAACGCACTGGAAGGGTGTGTACGGAGTGCACAGTGTCTGGTGTGCCAATGTTTTGTGCGGTTTTTTGGCCCTAATTTTTTTTTATTTAACCCCCTTCCGGTGCGGGGGATTCTATGGACGTATCGGTGCGTTTTCGTCATCCCGCGCTGGGCAGTTTCCATTTTCGTGTGAATTTTATGAGGCACCGGTGCGGATGCTCTGTAACGCAACGGGGCACTACAGTAATAAAATGCACTGGGCGGGTGTGTACGGAGCACATGGTGTCTAATGTGCCAATGTTTTGTGTGGTTTTTTGGCCGTAATTTTTTTTATTTGTAATCTCATTCCGGTGCGCAGGGTTTATGGTGCACCAATGCGTTTTCGTCATTCCACGCCGGGCGGTTTCTGTTTTCGCGTGATTTTTATGAAGCACCAGTGCGGATTCTGTGTAAAGAACCAGCGCTCTATAGTAATAAAACGCACCAGGAAAGTGTGTACGAAGCGCATGATGTTCGGTGTGCCAATGTTTTGTGCAGTTTTTTGGCCGTAATTTTTTTAATATTTAACCCAGTTTCGGTGCCCGGGTTTTATGGGAACACCGTACATTTTCTTCATTCCGCACCGAGCGGTTTCTTTATCGCGCACTTTTTATGAGGCACCGGTGTGGATGTGTTGTAAAGGCCCGATGCGCTACAAAAATGAAATGCACCGGGTGGGTGTGTACGGAGAGCACGGTGTGCGGTGTGCCAATGTTTTGTGTGCACCGGTGCTTTCTCGTGTTGAACGCACTGGTGCATTTTACGGTGATAAGCGCACCATACGAAATACATCCGCAAACACCTCCGCCCGCCAACCTCCTCTAGTAACCTTTGCTAGAAACGAATGTCTGGGGTATTTTTATAAGGGGTTCCTCAAAAACATCCGCTAGAGGGTATTTTCCTTGTAGTTTCAGGTGTCAATCTTCCTTCATCATATGAACCACCTCCTATCATTTTCCATTTGTAAAACATTATTCAGCCCTAGGGCCACATTTTGTATTTTCTGCATTTTGAGTATTTTTGGAAACCCCTTCTGGGTTATCTTGGAATAGTGCTAGAAGGCCTAGATCTTTGATCCCATATTTTCTAAGCACCCTATCAGAAAATCCATGTGTTTTCATTTACAGCCACAGTAAACCCCAGCTAAAACTGCGTTGTCTTAGCCTCTAGCATTATTGGCTAGCAGTGTTCCTTATATTTCATGTATGGTATATTGAGGCTTGTTTTTCCTAACTCATGTGTCTTTTCCCTCAAGATATTGTACACATTTTGTTGTTATAATATTAATATGATGGCTATATGGTCTGCTTACATTTTATGTGTTGATGTATCACTGCTATTTCCATTTTTATGTTCCATATTCATATCTTTTCCATTTTGGAATATTACAGTGGTATCAGAGCATGATATCTGGCTCAGCTTGTGGGCAATACATCTTATGACACAAGAAGAAGAGATCTACAATGATGGAGAGAATTAGTTTTTCCTCATATATTTTCAAATCTATGAAGGACCTCTCCAAGGAGGTCAAGAAAATGAGAAGGGAGAGATGAAATGAGGCCTCAAGAAGGTTTCAAGATGAGGAAGCTCTAATCACTTCCTATCAGCAACAGAAGTAAGTATTGCATAGAGCTCCAAAGAAATCTACTATGTCCATTTTTTTTGAAGATGAAGGTGAAAGGCATGGATATGGAGGAAACTTAGATCATGAGACTCTAAGTGACTATCTTTCAAAGTACAAATTTTTGGGCCAGAATTGTAATCTACAGATAAATTACGCTTCCCTAGACAGGTGTTAGTCTAGAAAAGCAGGTGAAAGACTATACTACCATTTCTCCTAACTCAGAATAGATACACAGAGAGTATTGGATGTTTACTTGTTTCAGTCGCTTCCAAATGGCTCCTTCTATCGCTTCTGTCGTAGCTTCAAATTCAAGCGGTTTGTGGGCTGAATGCTTCCTGCAAGAAAGAACACTAAAACAAGTAAGCATCCAATCCTCTCTGTGTATCTATTCTGAGTTAGGAGAAATGGTAGTATAGTCTTTCACCTGTTTTTCTATACTAACACCTATCTAGGGAAGCATAATTTATCCGTAGATTACAATTCTGGCCCAACAAACTGGCGACTCCGCTGGGGACGAATTTCTCTTGGTTTTAGGTGTTTTAGTCTCTGATTTGCTTTTATTATCCACCCAGTAGCTGTTACACATAAATATTAAACTTTTTTATACCTTAATTTGCAAAGACAATGAGCCAAAAAGTAGTATTTTTCCTTGCCTATTGCACCCAATGCACCCTTAGTCAGGGCACAGTGCTTTGCAGAGCACTGTCTCCCTTCGAAGCCTGCATTGCAAAGCATTGTCTCCCCTTGGAGATTGCATTGGCTCCTGAAAAGGACCAAATTCCCTTAAAATTGAATTTGCAATTTGCTTCAGTTATGTTTGCTACTGTGTTCTGAAAATTTTGATGCTCAATTGACCAGTGTCTCTATATACTTCTTCCTCCTTTGGCTGAAAATTTGTTCAATGTTTGTTTAGAAAATTTTTTCTTTATCATTGACAAGTTGATTTCAAAGTATTTTTTATGGTCGCATTAAGAATCATTTGCTTTCAAAATAGGAAATTGTTGTAAAATATTCATTTCCTTGATAGGAGAAATTGTTGTTGAAATTCTCTTTTTTCCTTCAAAAGAGAAATTGTTGTTTGTATTCTTCATTTTTCGAAAGTAAAAAGAATTTTGATTATTGATCTAGTGCACCTAGTTTCTTTTCTGCATTCATAACATTAAGGAAACTGAAAAGAAAAACTTGCATTTGCATATAGGATTGTGTGTTTTTTTCAAAAGGAACATCAGGAAATCTACATTTAGTTTGTGATTCATTGATTTTATTTTTTTCATTGATTTGTTTGCTCACAAATTATTTGCTCTTTTTCAAACAAACTAGCGTTCTCTTCCCTTAGTAGCTAGGTTCTTCATTGAAAAAGATGAAAGTGAAAGTTTTTTTATCATTCTTAGCTTGCATTTTAGGAATTTCATACGCATCATCGTGGTGAACCTAGAAGGCGAAATGTTAAGCAAGATCAACATAAAATAAATCTCAATTTACTTAACAACGCATTGGAACCATAACGATAACATTTAGAAGGTCTAGGCTAGAGACGTGTTCCGGCGTCGTAAAACATAGCAGATGTCATTAATTTGTCTACAATACATTCCAAGTGTGATACCTCACTCCACATACGTAAGTATATCGTAGATCATCCACGTACGATAAGTATAAAGGGGTGCTCTCATTGTGCAGTTTCGCATCAGATAGCTTTAATACGGAATTGGGCCTCCACGTACCTTCAGGTATATTTGGGAGGAAAAATTTTAGGTGTTGTCCATCCATAGTGAACCGAGTCAGCCGCCCTAAAATTATGATACACCAAACACAACATTCAGGGAGATTACCTGCCTGTACTTCTTAGTTCACTAGGGGGTATTCTGTAGTTCATAGTTTCTTGGTAAACCCTTTTGCCTAGAATTACCCTCTTTTTGTTTACTTGTTTTTTGGTTAAAATAAATTAGTAATCGTGGAAGAACACAATCATATCCCCCGTCGTTTGCGTAGATTAGCTTTGAAACCACCTTTACCACCGGAAGTTATTTCTGGTAGGCGAAGGCGATCATGATCTGCCAAATCAAGTACAATTCGTACCTCTGGCGAAACATCATCATTTAAACCAGAGTTAGCTCAAATTGCTTCCACACATCCCGGTTCGTTTACTGTTATTGAAACAGAGTCTTCATAGCTACCCGTGGTCACGATCCATTCAATCGCTGAGACCATACCTCCTGGACTCGACGTTGTTCAATCACAAATTGATCCAGATCCTGTCTCTTATTTGCCAGAATATCTGAATCTTGAACAACCGGAAGTTGTTCCTACCTTGGTTACTCCACAAAAATCTGTAGCCATTGAAACTCCTATATCACATAGTGAACCGTCTGAAATATATTTTGGGCCTGACGGTGAAGTTCTTCCTCCTGGTTTAATTGCGATTGAATAAATACCACAACTTGATACAGCTTTAATTCCAACCCATTTTGGGGGAGACCTTTACCTGTACCAGTATTTTCCTCAATCGTTTCCATCTGCTTTTGTTGATCCCATTGCCATTCAATCTCCCATTGATTTCGGAGAGTATACATTTGGTCATACAACCATGCCTGAACCAACATATTCGGTTGGGTCTACTATACCAATTACCTCAACCTCACCAAAGTCATATTTGCACGATGGCCCTTCGGTCCCAACAGGCTACAAATCATTGTTTGGCACTTTCTCTGGTCAATCTTCAAGACCATGTGATTCGGATTTATGCAGGAATGCAACAGAATAAACATATAACCATAAATACAGATATGCAGTGGAAATAACACCTCATTTCATTAATATCAAAGAACTGAAATTTGCTTACAGACAGAATGGAAATAAAACTAGCTAGGGCACTGGTAGCTATCTTTGAGAAGAGATGTGGTGGCTACAAGCCTCTGAACTCAGTTACAATGAGGCTCGAGGGCCTATTTATTATTGAGAAACAATGGATAACCCTAAACATCCAAAAACCTAACCCTAGGAGATGAAGCGCCAAAACTATGGGCCCCATTTGGGTAAATTGGTGTTTCAACTTCCCAGGGGCGTAACTTGGGCATACTATCTCCGTTTGACGCACATGATACATCATTAGAAAGCTCTATCCGAGGACTAAAACTTTCACCATGAATATCATTCCGAAATGGAATGATATTTGCTAGAGGTGCGATGCCTAAAAAGCATCGTTTAGTGCCTTAAAACGGCTCCGAAAGTTCAAGACCCGAAAAACTGCTAAAAATAGTAAGTTATGCCGAAACTGAAAAAATGAAAGAGACAATGGTGGGGGCCCAAGTGGAATAGGTGGGTGGCCACCAATATCCACCTAGATCACCATGGTATTTACCAATGTCATCATCTGGTGTTTTGACTGGTAGTCCTATATTTAGTGCTGAACGACTTGATACATTACACACATCATCAGGGCAATATCAAGTCGGTCCTTATGGGTCAATTCCTTTAAGTACCATATCAACTGAACTCCCAACATTTGGAAAACAATATTTTCTTTCTTATTATCCTCCTTATGCTGGGGGGCAAGCTATGGTCAGCCAATACGACAGAACTCAGTCACATTTTGGTCAAACTAATGTTGACATGAATGTTTGTCACTGGCAGCCCACTCTGCCTATCCAACCACAAATGGTTGTACATTCGTATCAACCAGTTCAACCTCTTACACCCACTTCAATACCGCTTGTTAATACATCTATATCCCAGTTCAGAATCAAAATATTGTACATCAACCTTATCAGGCAATTTCTTCGACTCAATATCATCAAATGTTGGGTCAACAGACTCAAAATCCTTTGGTTAATTTACAAAAACCCGTATCAGGGATCATTTATTCACAAGATGGTGTACCATTTTATGGGATGTCACAAATGAAACCTAGTTATACATATCAACCGAATCCAACTTACACTAATTTGGGTTATAACATTGGTGGACATACCCCTTGGCAGCCACGGGCGTAAATCCCTCAAACTTCATTTCAACAAGTATCATATCCAGGTTTTGGTCAACGGTATTTCAAGCGTTTGCTATGAAAAATAACCCCTTTCTGGGTTACCAGCAACAAATTCCATATGCCGGTGCTCAAAGACTTGTTTCCCAAGAAATTCCATCTTATCCTGGCTATACTCAACCTAAACTTAATAGACAGTTGCCCTTTGTTGCAACCTTGGAATTACTAGATTTAAACCGGTTAACCAATGATCCTATCAATTATGCCCTTTAGTGGCCGGTGATACCTCATAAATTACCCTCTGACATTCCTAAATTCAATGGAAACCCTGGAGAAGATCCATCAACTCATGTTATGACTTATCATTTATGGTGTTCATCAAATTCCATAAATGATGATTTTGTTCGATTACGTCTTTTCCAGCGAACGCTCACAGGTCCGGCAGCTAAATGGTACATTGAATTACCTAGAGCTTCCTTCGACAATTTCACTGCCTTAGCTACTGTATTTTTGACCCATTTCCAGTTACCGATCAGATATGAAACTGGAACGAAACTCTTGACCAACTTTAAACAGACTAATGCTACTCACATTTCCGATCATATTCATGAGTGGCATCGCCGCTGACGAATGGTTAAGACATTTTTTCTTGATCAGCTCCTTGCTGAATGGTTCATTAAGTCTCTGTTACCATCTATAAGTGAGGATGTGGCTAAAGGTGGCGTCATCATAGAAGAACAAGTTATCGCTCATGCCCAATATTTAGACTTGATTTACACTCAGTCTGGCATGCACTATGAGAAAATACCAAATGCACCATAATCTAATTTCAATGTTCCTCCTCAAATAAAGGACTCTCATGCTAGAGATGGCTTGATAGGCACTGCAAACAAACACCACCTTACTACATCTGATCCTACTCCTACTTTCAAAATTAATGTCATGTCCTTTGACAAAGGCAAAAGTGATAAGCAACCAGGAAGTAAGAAAAAGGGGAAATCAAAGAAAAATAAAACTTCTAACCCATAGGAACGATCATCTGATCAACCGTCTGGACCACGAAAACCTCGTTATCCATTCATAATCTATAACAAGGAACATTTTTTTAGGGATTGTCCTCACCGTGTTGAAGTCTCAAAAATCATCAAGCCTTCTCATGCATCAGCTGTGTTGACAGACCCATTCCCAAATCCGGACACAAATTTGGTTGCTACAGATCTAGCTCTTAGTTCCTAAGTGTTAATGTTATCCACTACAAAACCTTCACAAGATATTTTCGTGTCAACGCGGAATAAAGACTATGGTAGTCTGGCCACTGATCAACCTACTACCTTGACAATGAATCCATCTAATGAATCGGTACCACCTCCTGTTATTCCTGAATTGATGATTAAGCCACCGAAGGGAGTAATTCATAAATCGACATATAATCCTCGAGCAAGAGCTGTACAAAATTATAATATAGTTGAAAATTTGGCTCAATCCCCTTCAGCTATGTCTACTCTTGAGGTATTACAAAATTGTCCCTCCCAGAAGCAGGCTTTATTGTCGGCCATTGGTGGAATTGATCCGACTGATTCTAATCTTGTCGTATTTAATCATATGGGCTATGTGCCGCAATTACCAGCAGAATTGGCATTCTCCATCCAAGTAAATGTTCTCAATCACCTTGTTCATCGCACTATTATTGATGAGGGAGAATCTACGTGCATTATGTCTCTAAACTATTGGAAGTCACTTGGCTCGTCATGATTATCAAAATCATCAACGATGTTGAAGGCTTTTGATGGAAGAACATATAAACCTTGTGGTATTATCAATAACCTGCAAGTTGAATTAGGGGGAAAAACAATAAGTATTGATGTTGAGGTTGTTGACGGGCCCCTTGACTATAATATTTTACTCAGAAGACCATGGGTATATGAAATGATTGTCATTGTTTCTACGTATTTTAGAATGATTTCCTTTCCACATAAAGGTACAATCACAGTCACTAATCAATTATCCTTTGTCGCCTCCGCTTCGCAGGTAACTGGAAGCGTTCCGTATATTCACTTACCCCAACTAGAAATTCAGAACATTGGTGTAGGACTCTTAAAGTATTCCACTCTTATGGGAACCTTTGCATTACTGCTGCCAGCGACATCGGCAGAAATTGCAAGCATAGAGACCTGCTACATGATCTCTTCCACTCTATCTAGCTTAAGGAAGAGTACGGGCGATTCTGATATTCTACGTTGGATGATGTTTTATCGCTCAGCCCTATTGAGCTACAATAGCAATCAATCTATTTGGCTTGGGCGGAAAATCCGAAATCAGCGTCGCCGAGTGTCTGGGTTGATCATTCATTAGATTTTGGTACTCCATCTGATCCATTTTTCTCAAAAATTTTGACAGATGAAAATATTTTGGAAGCTATGATGGCAGAAGGAGAACCATGGGAAGATTATCATCATCGTTCCCATCTTCCAGATTATGAAGAAAATAATCTCAGTGAACTATATCACCCATCCATTCAAACTTTCTTTTCAAATTATTTTCCAATTAATGCAATTGAATCTAAGCGAAATTTATCAAATATCGAAGAAACGATTTCTATCGATATTTCGACTAAACCTGTCGTTGTAGAAAATATTCATGTCGGTGTATCTTGTTCCCCATCAGAACTTGATTCATATCACTCTCTTTTTCTTGAATTTCATGACGTATTCGCTTGGTCTTATGAGGAAATGCCAGGCATAGATACTGGTATAGTTGAACACACTATTAATATGTATCCTGATGTCAAATCGATGCGTCAACGGCTTCGTCCTGTTCATCCAGAGAAAGCCGCTGTCATCAAAGCAAAAGTTGAAAAAAAATTGCATGCTGGTTTCATTTACCCTGTTCCTCTAACTGAGTGGGTTTCCAATATCATTCCTGTTATGAAAAAACAAGGAACCATTAGAGTGTGTGTCGATTATCGGGATGTCAATCACGCTTGTCCAAAAGACAACTATCCTACCCCCTTTATCGACCAGATTATTGACGATTGTGCTGGATGTGAAATATTTTCGTTCATGGATGGATTTTCCGGCTACAATCAAATCAATATCCACCCAAATGACCAACATAAGACAACATTCATCTATCCTGGGGCACATTCGCATATAGGAAACTTCCGATTGGTTTAAATAATGCTAGGGAAACTTTTCAGAGAGCAATGGTTTATGCTTTCAATGACATCAAGCACATTGTTCAACCATATCTAGACGATTTATTAGTGCATTCAAAAAATCATACTGATCACCTGATGCATTTGAGAGCCATTTTCTTACGCTACCGAAACTACAAGATACACCTCAATCCGCACAAATGTGTGTTTTGTGTTGGTTCTAGTCGATTGCTCGGATTCATAGTCTCAAAAGAAGGAATTTGAATAGACCCACTGAAGGTACAAGCCATTTTTTATTTTCCTGCACCATTAAACCTACTTCAGATACAGAAACTTTAAGGAAATGATAACTTCCTGAGAAGGTTCATTCCAAACTACGCCGAAATGGCTAAAGGATTTACTTGATTATTGAAAAAAGGAGTTCCCTTCATTTGGGACCAAGTTGCGCAAGCTTCTTTTGATGCTGTCAAGGACCATCTTGTTCGAGCATCATTAATGTATCCTCCTAATTATCAAAATGATTATTTCCTATATATCGTCGCGACTTAAATGACCATTGCTATGGTTTTGTTCCAAGTAGAAGATGGAATTGAACATCCGATCTATTATTTGAGTCGTAATCTCAATGATACAGAAATTAAGTACTCGTACGTGGAAAATATTTCCTTGGCAGACGTTCAAGCTGTCCAAATATTTCACCATTATATCTTGCTCCGAAAAACAACAATAGTTTCGAATTGCAACCCCGTGACTTACATCTTATCACGTCAATTGCTGGGGGGGGAATATTCAAAATGGATTGTCATTTTGCAGGAATTTGATTTAGAATTCATCAAATCCAAGTCAAAGAAGTTTTTAGTTTTAGCTGAGCTTATCTGTGACCTTCCTTCTGATAGTAATGCAACTACGTCGAAACCATCTATTCCAGATGAGTCTCTGTTTCTGATCGGGTCATCTGATCCCTGGTATGGATATTTCATCATTTATCTCCTAACCCAAACTTTTCGACCTAATAACTCTCGCTCTGATCAGCGACATATTCGATACCAAGCCAAATATTATCTGATCGTCGGCAATACACTTTATCGTCGTGGTGTCGATACCATTTTAAGGAGGTGCCTCACTCATGAGGAGGCCGAAAAAGTGTTAAATGATTGTGATGTTGGGGCTTGTGGTGGACATTTATCTGGATATGATACCACGCAGAAGATACTCTGCGCTGGTTACCTTTGGCCTACTATTTTTTGATATTTTATCCTCACAGTCAGAAGTTGTCATGCATGCCATATTTTTTACCGTAAAATCCACAAACTGCTAGTGCCAATGCATCATGTTGTCTCTGCTGGACCATTTACGAAATGGGGTATTGACTTCATGACCTGTAACCCTCCTTCGACCGGGGGCCATGGTTATATTATTGTTGCAGTCGACTATTTTACCAAATGGGCCGAAGCAATGCCTACATTCAACAACACAGGACAGACAGCTGCATTGTTTTTATTTAACCATGTTATTGCATGGTTTGGGGTCCCACAGGCTATAGTTACGGATCATGGGAAGAATTTTCGCAAGCATATGATGTCTGAATTGACAGCCAAGTTAGGATTATCACATGATAATTCTACTCCTTATTATCCACAATCATATGGACAAGTTGAGGCTATTAACAAAATTCTTAAACGAATGCTTCAACGAATGATAGGAGTCCATAAAAGGAACTGGCACTTAATCCTGTACTCCGCCTTGTGGGCATTTCAAACCTCGGTGAGAAACATGACCGGATTTACTCCTTTTCAATTGGTGTATGGTCTGGAAGCTATCTTACTGATCCAATGTGAAATATCATCGTTAAAACTCACGATAGACTTGTTACTTGACACCTCAAAAGAAGAAGCGCGTCTCCTTAACCTCATCCATCTAGATGAAATGCGTCGTGAAGCCCAATTGGCCAACGAAGCACATAAGAGACGTATAAAGGCACAACACGACAAAAATTTCCAGCCTCGCATCTTCTCAGAGGGCGATTTGGTCCTTCTTTATGATCAAGAAGCTGATGTAATAGGTACAGGGAAATTCGAGCCATTATGGCATGGCCCCTATATTTTCAAAAGAATTCTTGCTAAGGGTGCCTACGAGTTAGTTGATTACGATGGAATTCCATTGGCACAACCTAGAAATGGGTTGTATTTGAAACGTTACTATGCTCAATCATGAGCGTAGTAATTTTTTGTATTATATTGTTTATATGTTGTTGATTTTCATTCACTATCTTAATTTGTTTTTTAGAGTTTTCTTGACATTAGTAATCTGCTTTACATTTTATGTCAGATTTCTGAATCTTCGAAACCATTTGTTGGATATGCTGATGGTGCTAGTCATAGTACACAGAATCTATCCTCTGCAACGTGGGCCATTTTCGCTCCGAACGACAAGTTAGTGATTTTTCAAGGGATTTGTTTCAGTAGATCGACAAATAATATCACTAAATATAGCACGTTGATCGAAATTCTCTCTGATGCCATTTCATTTGGTATTAACTGCATAATCATAAGGTTAGACTCACAACTTGTGGTACTACAACTTACTAGTATTTATTTTGTTAGAAATCCAAAACTTCTTAGATTGTTCCTAAGAGTTCGACTTTTGGAGAGACATTTTGATTTCATTCAATATCAACACATTTCTAGAAATCTGAACACTTTAACTGATTCATTAGCTAATCAAGTTTTAGACAGACATTTGCGACATAGATAAAGAAAAAAATCACATCATTGAATTGGATTACGCATTAAACATAGGAAAAACTCTGAAAACACATAGATAGATAGTTATAGGTTTTTACAAAACTTGTGCCCAAGACACGTTGGTCATCTGACCTCAAAATGCATGCAAAAGATCACAAGTAAACTAGTGGTGCTCGTGGTAGCACGCTATAGATCTAGCAATCCTACGGAGCAAACACATCCAACAATTAGGAACCCCAATAGTGTGTCGCTACAGTCGCATGGATAACTCTTCGAGCCGACAATCCAGAATCCCGAAGGTTAATCCCTCTATGTGTTGTTGAAGCTCAACTAGAGTCTCAGCCATATCAAGGTCCTGAAGGACTGCTCTCCTGACAACCCTCTCTACTGGTGCATATGCCTCGCGCTCTGGTTCCTCTACTGGTTGAAAGCGACCGATATCTGCATTGCATTAAACATTTAGTTTAGTCTTGGAAATAAATAAAAACATAAAAACATTGTATAAACCTTAGGAAAATAAAAAAAAAGAAAAACATGGTCGAATCATTCTTACCCATTGCACCCCACTGAGCGTGATGCAGGAGCATTAGGTTCAAGAAAATCCTTTGTAATTTAATAGACATAAGGGTCTTGTGTTTTTTAAATAATATTGGTTACTTATGTAATTATTAATGTTTTGAGTGATTTTTAATGAGAGATATCAAATGTTGTGAGGAATTTGTAAATGTTCCTGAATAATTGGAGAACATGAGAGAATTAGGATAGTTTAGATTCCATAGGGAATGAGAGATTGAGAATTGATTGTAAACCTTAAGTTAGAATCAGTTTCATGATTTTATGGGATTAAAGAGGATCCTTAGGGATAAAGGATAGATTTTAGGATTTTGAGGAATTTTTTGAGATAATGGAGGACTTGAACCTAAATTGGTTCATAATATTTTGTATAAATTGTAAAGCCTCAAGGAAAAAGGAGAGAGTAGTGTGAGTAATTCAGTTTTAGGGAAAACGGGGGTTTGTTGTTGTAAGCCTACGGGAAAATCTGATAGAAAGGCCATTGATCAGAATATCAGGCCAGAGAGGAACCATTTTGTAATTGTTTGGTTGTTTTATATATACATAGAAATTCGGTGTTGAATTGAGTGTTTATATTTTGATGAATTGAAGTTCTGTGTGTGTTTGAATTAGTGATAGATAAATGAGATCTATCGTGCACAGGGAAGAATCCTTTATAAGGATTTGAGACTATTCATAGTCAAATAAAAGAGAGAAATTTTATATATATAAATGTTTGTATATGAGACAGATCACAGACATGAGGTCTCTCTATGGTGACCAGAGATAGGACTTGAATTCAGTGGAGAATTCATGATAGGGTTTTATGCGTGGATTAAACCCTGACGCAATGAGTTTTGAACTCATAAAGAAGGTGTTTATGTGTGAAACGGAAGAAGAGTTCTCTGTATAAACAGAGTGAGGATTGAATTCCAATCAAGGAGATCCAGGGGTTTAAAGTCACATTTGGGGTTTTACTGTAATGGTAAATGATTATAAAACACAGACAATGGACAATAGAAGATGAATGACCTATGTGTGGAATGAATACGGAGATGGTTTCAAGATTGTGAAGATGTATGGTATGCACTGTTCGAAATCGTGAGTGAAAAAAGGAGGAAATTATAAAGTGTTGGCGCAGTGGTTATGTAATCAAATGGAATCATTTTATTGTGGAGAGTGCGTAAAAGTTGAAGCGGAACCATGAATTGGGATGGTATGGAACCGGGAGAAAATAAACAGTGAAGGCAGGTTTGAAAAACCAATCGGTCGTTTTCACATAGAAAATAAGAGTTAAGTGGTATTTATTTGAACGAGCGCGATACACCCCATTGAGCAACGCGTGGCGTCATAAAACTGCCGATTTCGTGTTGTGTTGGGGTGATAAAGTCCGAAGTTCATTGGAATGTGATATCCGTTGGATATACACACAAATCGTTTTTGGAGCACAATGAAAGATGGACCATTGGATCACAAATGAAGTTGCATGTAGGTTAACAAAAGGTGAGTTAAATATTGCGGGACCCAGAACATTAACTTATGTTGATATTTGAGTTTTAACCAAATCATGGAATGTGATTTGGGTCTGAATACATGTTAATGGCTTGTGAGTTGGAATATAATGTGGGCCGGTTATAGATTAATGTTATGTCGACATTTGGTATTATACCAAGGCAAGAACCTTATTAAGTGGAGATTATATATAATATGATCTACGAAATGAATGGATTGAGAAAGTATGGGTTCGAACATTAATATATACTGAGATCTTTGGGTTTTTAACCAAAGTGGAGGTTTTGTATGAAATAGTGAAAGGTCACCATATATGATGGTTGGGAAATGGTTGTTTAACCAAGGTTATATATATATATTAATTTCGATTTCATGAAACGGGTTTTGATATATGGGTTCTAACCATGGGTTTGGTAAAAGGAGAGCTTCCGCTTATGAAGGTTACCCATGATTGAGGTTTATTTGGGGTTTTAAATTGAAGAGCATTTTATATGCGTTGTGGGTTTTATTATATGGTTGAACAGGCAGCTTCCGCATTAGAAAAGGCCTAATATGAGAATTATTATGGTGCATAAATGAACCATACATCTTGAAGGTGAGAATTGTGGGTAATTGCAGCTTAGGCTGCATCAAGTGGTATCAGAGCTGGAAGAGCTCTTTTGAAGATTAAATTCTTGCTAATGCATGTGTGATGAAGGAAATAAGGAAAGCTTAGATTTTAAATCTGATTGACAGTAATTATAGATTTGAGTAGATGTGTAGTGGAAGTATGATAATGAGGAAATTCAGATTTGCAGAATCTGAATTTAAAAGCAAAATTTCTTTGAAGATTTACCAAGTTATGTTTTGAAATATGTGAATACCGGTATAATGGTGATGGCAACAAAGGGAAAAGGAGATCAGATTTGAATCTGACAGACAACATGCAGTGTAGTAGAGTGTCGAAAGGATTTGCAGAAGCAATTACAAGTGGGTGTTGAAACAAACCTTGAAGGTGAGGAGCATCTCAGCAAGAAGATCACAGCTTTAAGAGCAGTGATGAAGGAATCCAGTAAATGATTCTAAGTGGAAGAAGAATGTGGCAGAACCTTGAAGAAATTCCAACAGAGGTTGGATAAGAAGAACAGTGTTATTCTTGAAAGGGTGCAGATTAGTTGAAGCCTAGAAGGAGCAGAGAGGAATGCTCAAGAGGTTCCAAAGAAGATAGAGGACCAGTACTTGCCAAAAGACCAAGTCTAGAGGAAAGGATTGGTGAGGTAAGTTGTAACAAGGAGGACTTGTTATTGCAGAGGCTTTAGTACAACTCATGATGAATGAGTGAGGAACTCATGAATATAGAAATGAAGGGGAAGATGACTACTGATAGTCATAGTAGAAATGGCAGAGGTTCTGAGAGAGACCACAACAGAATGAAAGTGAAGAAAGAAGATGCCAAGATAAATGGCATACAGAGACAGTTAAGGAAAGAAGAGTATGAGAGAGAGTTAGGTGAGATAAGAGAACAATTTAACAAATTGAAAATGATGATAGAAGAAGACCAGAGGTGGGTTTTTCTTATAAGAAGAAAGATAAAGTGGCATAAGCTATTGATGAAGAAAGAGCAAATGATAAATGCTCGACTGAAGGAAAAATTACTCAGAATGAATGAGTATTTGGAGAAAGACATGAAGACTGAAAATTCAAGTGAGACCAAGAGGTCGAATGATTTTAAATCTAATAAATTTTCTATGTTTGCAGGAAGAACATGTGGAGAAGGAAAAACTGCTGATATTATCATAAAGGAAGAAAATGGGACAACCAGATCTTTTGAAAATGTCCATACACAGTCGGGGAAAAGATTTACTTTTCAACATATTGGAAGCAGAGGAAATTTAACTTATGATGATGGCCAAAATCTGGAAATTAAGCAATAAATTGATAATATTGAGGGGATTGAAGAGAAGACCATTGAAGAATTTATGAATTTTTTAGAGGACTTGGAACAATAGGAGGATTTGGTGATTAAATCATCAAATGAGGCCGTAAGGTCTTATGGTTTTAAAACTAACAAGTTGTGTGTGAATGCAGGTATTGAAGAAGATAAGCCATCTTATGAAACTGTATTGAGTGAAGTTGAAAGTTGCCAAGAAAAATATGATGATGATTATCTTTCTGATGAAGATCAAATTGAATTATTGTAACAAAAGTAGTTCATAAATTCCTTGTTTTGTGAAAACAATTGTTTCGATGGAAATATGACAGTTATGTTTGATGATGAGGAATTTGTTATTGATAATAACAATGAGAAATTGATTTTATTAAATGGCCAAATGAAGAGTGATGGATAGACAACTAAAATTATTGCAGAGATGGGAGATCAAAATTCTATTCTGATGAAAGGTGAAGAGATAGTGTCATCAGGAAACTTGATTTGTGACAAGGGAGAAGATAGTGAAGATTGTACAAAGATTTTTTCAAATGAAATGAAAATTTTTTGGCATGAGTTAAGTATTTTGGAGCAAAGGCTAGAAACACAGATAATAAGTGTTCAGGTTGTAAAATCAGAGCTGAATGAGAGTGTAAAAGTTCAATTTTATGAACCAGAGCAAAGAGACATCCTTGAAATGGATGATGTGGAAGAGAGACTGGCTGACAATCTTGAGAATTATTTGAAGAAGTTGAATCAACATACTGATGTGTTGATAAAGGAGAAAATGTCAGAGCAGAAAATTGAAATGTTGTCGAAGGAAGAAGAGACACAAAGGTCTTATGATTTTGATGATTGTTTTATGATTGTAGGTACTGGTGAAAAGACTAAAGAATGTTTTGTCCAGGGGAACAAATTAAAGCAAAGAAAATAAGATGACAGTAAGTGGCAAACTAAATACTAGTCCAAGAAATTGTTGAAGTCATGAAACAAATAAATTGTCATAAGTGACAATCAGGAGGAAATTATCAGTTGCAGAAGACAAGAGGGTAAGGATGACAGAGTGGCAGCAAGAATAGAAGTTCAACAATCAAGAAGTAGAAGTACTCAGCAGTCAGAAGATATATTAGACAAATAAATTGAATTGATAAGAAGGCTAATGGTGAAAGTGTCTCAGAAGAAGACAACGGCAGGAAAGCACAGAAGCAACAACAAAAAAAGAAATACAGTAGCAGAATGTGAAAGCATAGAAAGCGGGAAAATGTAGAATAAAGTATGCAAACTTGGAAAAGTGCAATTGAAGAATAATGCAGCTATTGGACAACAGCAAAACAGAGTGTGGAATCCAAGAAGACAAGTACTTAAAGCACATGATCAGGAGATCATGATTATTTTTAACCTTGGGAGTCTGATGCGGGAGCATTAGGCTCAAGAAAATCCTTTGTAATTTAATAGACATATGGGTCTTGTGTTTTTAAAAGAATATTGGTTTCTTATGTAATTATTAATGTTTTTGAGTGATTTTTAATGAGAGATATTAAATGTTGTGAGGAATTTGTAAATATTCCCGAATAATTGGAGAACATGAGATAATTAGGATAGTTTAGATTCCATAGGGAATGAGAGATTGGGAATTGATTGTAAATCTTAAGTTAGAATCAATTTCATGATTTTATGGGATTAAAGAGGATCCTTAGGGATAAAGGATAGATTTTAGGATTTTGAGGAATTTGTTGAGATAATGGAGGACCTGAACCTAAATTGGTTCATAGGATTTTTTATAAACTGTAAAGCCTCAAGGAAAAAGGAGAGAGTAGTGTGAGTAATTCAGTTTTAGGGAAAACCGGGGTTTGTTGTTGTAAGCCTACAGGAAAATCTGATAGAAAGGCCATTGATTATAATATCAGGCCAGAGAGGAACCATTTTGTAATTGTTTGGTTGTTTTATATATACAGAGAAATTCGGTGTTTGATTTAGGGTTTATATTTTGATGAATTGAAGTTCTGTGTGTGTTTGAATTAGTGATAGATAAATGAGATCTATCGTGCACAGTGAAGAATCCTTTATAATGATTTGAGACTATTCATTGTCAAATAAAAGAGAGAAATTTTGTATATATAAATGGTTGTATATGGGGCAGGTCACAGACATGAGGTCTCTCTATGGTAACTAGAGATAGGACTTGAATTCAGTGGAGAATTCAAGATAGGGTTTTATGCATAGATTAAACCCTGACGCAATGAGTTTTGAACTCATAAAGAAGGTGTTTATGTGTGAAATGGAAGAAGATTTCTTTGTATAAATAGAGTGAGGATTGAATTCCAATCAAGGAGATCCAGGGGTTTAAATTCGTATTCGGGGTTTTACTGTAATGGTAAATGATTATAAAACATAGACAATGGACAATAGAAGATGAATGGCCTATGTGTGGAATGAATATGGAGATGGTTTGAAGATTGTGAAGATGTATGGTATGCCCTGTTCGAAATCGTGAGTGAACAAAGGCGGAAATTATAAAGTGTTGGCGCAGTGGTTATGTAATTGAATGGAATCATTTTATTGTGGAGAGTGCACAAAAGTTGAAGCGGAACCATGAATCGGGATGGTATGGAACCGAGAGAAAATAAACAGTGAAGGCGGGTTTGAAAAACCAACTGGTGGTTTTCGCATGGAAAATAAGAGGTAAGTGGTATTTCTTTGAACAAGCGCAATACACCCCGTTGAGCGACGCGCGGCATCATAAAACCGCCGATTTCGCATTGTGTTGGGGCGATAAAGTCCGAAGTTCATTGGAATGCGATATCGGTTGGATATACACACAAATCATTTTTGGAGCACGATGAAAGATGGACTATTGGATCACAAATGAAGTTGCATGGAGGTTAACAAAAGGTGAGTTAAATATTACTGGACAATATTGCGGGACCCAAAACATTAACTTATGTTGATATTTGAGTTTTAACCAAAGCATGGAATGTGATTTGGGTCTGAATACATGTTAATGGCTTGTGAGTTGGAATATAATGTGGGCCGGTTATAGATTAATTTTATGTTGGAATTTGGTATTATACCAAGGCAAGAACCCTATTAAGTGGAGATTATATATAATATGATCTACATAATGAATGGACTGAGAAATTATGGGTTCGAACATTAATATTTACTGAGATCTTTGGGTTTTTAACCAAAGTCAGGGTTTTGTATGAAATAGTGAAAGGTCACCATATATGATGGTTGGGAAATGGTTGTTTAACCAAGGTTATATATATTGATTTCCATTTCATGAAACGGGTTTTGATATATGGGTTCTAACAATGGGTTTGGTAAAAGGAAAGCTTCCACTTATGAAGGTTACCCCTGAATGAGGTTTATTTTAGGTTTTAAATTGAAGAGCATTTTATATGCCTTGTGGGTTTTATTATATGGTTGAACAAGCAGCTTCTGCATTAGAAAAGGCCTAATATGAGAATTATGATGGTGCATAAAGGAACCATACATCTTGAAGGTGAGAATTGTGGGTAATTGCAGCTTAGGCTGCATCAGAGCGCCTTCTGGTAATACTAGATCTAGATCTCCTTGGAAGTCGATGTCTGCGGATGCAAACTCATCGATGGGGACAATCTGTCGTCGGAACTAGGCGAAGAATGTAGTCGAGAACACAATGGTTGATTGGCATGCATGCCGTCCCATGAGTTCTACCCATCTCTGCATTCAAGGATCTCTAGGACTAGATATATCCAATGTTACATGTTGTGGCTGCTTCAGTGGAATCCGTTCCAAAGCGAAGGAGATGAGGATGGAACCATAACTAAAATTTTTCTTCCTTCCTCCCTTTGCTTTATTCAGTTTTTCCTTTATCTGAGATAGAATAGCTTCAGACCAGTTGAAGACTGTTGGCTCTAAACACTCTAGCGCATATTGCATACACGATCAGTTTTCTATATGGAGTGTAACGGTGCCAGGAAGTTTTGCGATCGTGAAAAGGATAGTTCTCAAAGGCAAATCCCTGACATCCTGGATGTTTATTTTCCCATATTTGCTAGGTTTCTGACCCTAGATAGCAATACTGCATAACATAATCCCTCGCTATCTCTTCTCCAACAGTAGACCCTGTGAGAGAAATGGGCAAAACTCTCCTCGAAAAACCTGTGAGAAAATACACATCCTCAACTGTTATGGACAACACTTGATTTTTTATGTGAAATGCCTCTATCGCCGGATCCCATGCTCGAACAAGGAACTCCAAGAGTTCTATATGTTGCCTCATTCCCCAGCAGAGTCACCATTTTTTTGGGCCAGAATTGTAATCTACGGATAAATTACGCTTCCCTAGACAGTTGTTAGTCTAGAACAACAGGTGAAAGACTATACTACCATTTCTCCTAACTCAGTATAGATACATAGAGAGGATTGTATGCTTACTTGTTTTAGTCGCTTCCAAATGGCTCCTTCTGTCGCTTCTGTCGCAGCTTCAAATTCAAGCGGTTTGTGGGCTGAATGCTTCCTGCAAGAAAGAACACTGAAACATCAGAAGATGAAATAATATAGATATATATTCAAGCTAGTTAGCTAAATCAATTAAGCATAAACTACATTCATCAACCAATATCTTACAATATGGAAAATCAAAGTTAACATAGATGCATGTAGGGAAAAACAAGAAGTACTCTTTATTGATGATAGAAGGAGAGGTTACAACCTAGTGACTGATTTGAAGTGACCTTCCAGCATAGTTTCCAAGTCCCATCACGGCATAAATCTCTCCAGCAGTAGCTCCAAAAATCAAACTCTCAATAGAAAATTCTCCAGAATTTCTCTACTCAACTTCTTCCTTCTCAAGCACTTAGATCTGTGCTCAATTTATAGATGAACTATAGGTTGTTTTGCAATCAATAACTTTCCAAAAATAGGCAATACATGTTTCCATTCATGTAGATTTCAAATGGACACTTGGATCTGAAGCTTGACACATGTGAAATCTTCTAGAAGGCACTGGCCAAGTGGAGATTCCGAAACAATGATAATTTCGCTCCCAATGTGACCAACGAACCTATGAATGTTGGGAAGTGCTTTGCAGAGCAGACTTGCATGGGGCTACCTGAATATGCAACGCACTTAGGCCCCTTAGATCTTGCGTTGGTGAGCTCTCATATGCTATACAATAAGCTTCAAACCATGGAAATTCTTGCTTGATTTGTCATGTTTCTTGTCTTAGAGCATGTAGCAATTGAAATGATAGGGAATGATAGACCCTTGATCATTGGTCTTGGAGATGATGCCCAGTTAACCAGGTCATTAGGAATGGTACCCAAATTGACCTATAACACAAATCTCAATCAAGGGATTTCAAGGAGAATCTAACTCTTCAGTAATTCATTCAGATCAAAGAAGAACAGAGACCTTACAAAAGTAGAAGAAAAAGACACAAAATATTTCTATTGTTTTCATTGGATGGGTCATCCACAAGCACAGCAAGGGCTTGGAGGAAGAAGTTAGATGCATTCTTCCTACTACACCCAGTAGCAGAAAGAGAAGCTGTTGAGATTTCAATGCTCCACCTTGAGGGTGAAGTAAATATTTGGCGTTTCAGCCATTTGAAACATGCAAGAGTGACTACTTATGCAGATTTTACCCAAAGGTTGATCAAGAAGTTTGATAAGAGGAAACCAGAGGTAATTCCTATTGAGACATTTCCTGACATAGATGAGAAAGCACATGAGGAGCCAAGGGAAGATGTTAGTATTATCATTCTAGAAGAAGAGAAACTTCCACCACCTTTAGCTGCAAGAGTACTTACATCAGGAGAAGGAACACTTGCATATTTGCAAGATGGTATTGATCTCTTTACATTGAGAGTCCCATCCATTATTCAGGAGATGCATGAGGAAGAGGAGACATATACCAGCGCTGGTGCAGCAGTAGAGGAGCGGCCATCACCATCACCAATAGTTGGAGGATTCATTACACCAGTAGGAGGAACCCTTGTAGTTGTACAATATGCTCCCAAGGATTAGCTTAACCAAGGCATGCAAAAAATTCCACCCCATGTTATTTCAACACATCAGATGGAGAGTTTTGGGGACATGCCATCAGGGAAATTGCATGACCAAGGGTTAAAGCACATTGCTGATATGGAGCAACAGATTATCACTGTGCAAAGGACCCTTGACTGGTTCAAGGAGGAGATATGTAGCCATCCTGGTTTCTCATTGTTGAGCTTCACACAAAACTTTGGGTTGGAGTGTAGAGTTTTGGAGGATAGGATGAGCATAATCCTAATCAATCCAATGCAGAATTGTGTGTTCAACATTGTGCATGATCATGAGACAACAGATGCACCATCATGGAGATCAGTAGTGCTGTCACTGAGCAACAGTGATGAGTTGGGGGCCCAAATATTATTGGATAATTCCAATGACCATTCTAATTGTGTAGCATTGGATAGGCAGATGGTTGATGAAATACATCTTATGATGGATACCATCTCCCATTATTATGATAGATCCCTCTTGATGAGCACTTCACAACTCAATGATGAGCTTTTTCCTACAACATATTTGGAACCTTATGGGTTCAACTTAGTCATTGATGAGTGGTCTTTATGTAGAGATCTCCAGGAGGTTGCACTTCAACATCTCATGAAGTGAAAAGATAGTGATCAAATTTGGGAGGATGGTATTCTCCATGAGGTGGATACCAATTTAAAGCATGATAGGAGACACCCAAAATTGGATGTATGGGTGAGGATGATGAGCAAGGGGTTGGTGATCCACTTGTATATCTACGGCATAGGGCAGCAAGAGGCTTGGTTGCACTAGCTACTCTTGAGAGAGTTTGGCCATCATGTGACATATCCTATGTCAAAGGGTGTGTTATGGTTTGGGGCATTTCCTGGCACCCATATGATATGGCAGCAGAGGATTTGGATGTATGGGGTATTCTACAGGTAAATCATCATGATGTTACTCCATGACTTGTATGATGATGAGATGAGGAGGTAGCAAGAGTTATTGTTGCTTTGGTTGCTCTTGGGAGAGTATGGGATGATTTTATCCCATACCTTGCATGATGTTTTAGGAGTAGAGGGTGGCAAAATCATGGTGAAAAGGGGCTACTCCTTTGCTTTGGAGGATCAGAAGATACTTCCACATGTGAAGGAGTATCCCATTGATAGCAGCATTCCAGTATGTTAATTTGGCATTGGGCATGTCAAAGAGAGGAGTTATGAAATGACAGGAGCCTTATCAGAAATGCCAACAACGCTGTCACTTGGGACTATGGATCTATTGATGGAGTGTTCCAAGGATCACTTCATTTATGAGGTACTTGATGGGCAAGAAGGAGATGAGAGATGTAGAGTCACCTATTACCAGGACATGATCTTCTTGACTTGGATCTCCAAACACAAGAAAAAGGCTCTACATGCAACATATGATTTGTTCCTTTCCATTCACCAAGGTCTCATGCAGACATTTCAGATCACTATGGGGAGATTCTCATGGGAGGGCTCATCCATGTACCTCATTATCAGCTTACTCACAGTACATGGTAAGAGTTTTGTTTTTGTACTTATTAATCATCTAACAAAGTATTTTAATTCTCTTACCATTTATATACAGTGCATTTATCCACAAGAGGGTAAGCCTCTATTTGGACTTCATGGTCTTCTTAAGACCAACATCAGTGATGGAGATAACCATTTCTTGTATGGATTTGGGTAAGTATTGTGCTATTCTTGGTATGCTCAGTTGATACACAATGCCATTTACTACTTTCCAGTAGATGATAAAACATGCACAACTAGAAAATGGTTGGGAGACAACTTGCCACACTATGATCAGAGGCAGCAGGTAGAAAAACTACATTGTATCCACTTGGGAAACTATTGGAACCATCCAACATTTCATATGACACAGTATATTTCTCATTTGTATTCCATATTGTGATGATGTCCTATTTACTATATGTGGAATAGCTTGGGCAAGTAAGGTTCATAGAACCAAAGAGTGGGTCTTTGAGGATCCAATTGCCTTTTTGCCTCTTGAGGGAAACATTATGGCAGCCTAAAATCAGCAGTAGCTCTACACATATCATAAGTGGAGAGAGAGACAATGTGGGATAAACAATTTGGTCTATCATGTTCAGCCATACAACCCATCTACATTGTAGGAGAAAGATATGGAGGATTTTTTCTATGAGTTACCACTTTGGAGGGTGACCCATTTTGTTTGGAAGATAGCTTGGGAATTGGAGCTTCTCATGGGGGTTGAGGTTCCCAACCTTTTTCAAATCTGATTCCTCAATAAGGCCTCTAGACAACATATAGTTGCCTCCATGGATATCCCACTTCTTCATGTAGAGAGCCATTTGGATTTATCACCAAAGGTTAACTTGTACTCTTGGGAGGAGAAACAAGGGGACAGATTGATGAGAGAGCATCTTGTTAAGTGGAGGAGCTGATCAGATGAGGATGCTATAGGAGGAGGAGAGGAGGTTTTGCAGTGTCTATACTTGCATTTTCTTGAGGACAAGCAACATTTGGGAGGGGAGGACTGTAATATTCCAAAATTAGCTTGCAACTAATTGGAATATTAATTTTTTCTTTTGTCATTTAGATAGATGAATAAGTGGGTAGGGAGACCCCTAAATATATTTAGTAGGAATAAAACCACTTCTCATGTGAATGTGGATCATTGTATTAGTTGAATAAATCACCTTGAGGTGTGAAAAAGGGCTAAAGCATGTGGACAAGGTCAAGGTTGACCATATCAACAATGTTGTTATAGAGATAGTGGAGGATTAATGGAGGACATCCCAATCATTTAGGAGGAGTGTATGCATGAGAGTAACTCCTTTAATGAGTGGGACCCAGGGTGAGGATGCTCACCAAACATAAAAGAAGAGGATGGAAGCCATAGAAGACATGATTATTTTTATTATTGATTACTGATCTCTTTAGATCTACATCTGTCATTTGACATATCTATGCACGCTTATGTTGTTTAGCTAAGTTTGCAGTGTTGTTTAGCATAGGGTATTTTCGAGTGGGAATCCCACCCTCATCCTCGAGGTAATTCGAGTGCTTACTCAGGAGAAGTATCTTGAGCATAATTTCCACTATCCGGAATTTGGCCAAGCTTCAGCCATCATCAACAGTGCAGTCTCTTCTAGGGTTGTGTTGTTTTGTAGGGTTGCAGTAGTGGAGGGTTGAGAGACCCAATTTCTGAGCATGTTTTCCATTGGAGGGAGAAACCCTTCATCCGGGAAGCTTGCAAGGAAGGTTCTTGAACTTCATTTCATCATTTAGCATCAGGCTAAGTTTCTGCCATTAGTTACAACGTAGTTTCCTTTTTGAATTGTGTTATTTCAGTGAGTAGTTGCAATGAAGGGTTTAGAACCCTAGTTGAGGAGTTATATTTCCAGTGAGAGGATTAGCCCTTCATCTAGGAGATCTATTGAAGGAGTTCCATATATTTATACATCAGATCAGCCACCTCCTATCAGTTTCCAGTTGTAGAGCATTATTCAACCCTAGGGCCACATTTTGTATTTTCTGCATTTTGAGTATTTCCAGAAACCCCTTCTATATTATCTTGGAATAGTGCTAGAAGTCCTAGATCTTTGATCCCAACATTTTATAAGCACCCTATCAGCAGATCCATGTGTTTCCATTTACAGTAGTAGTAAAACCCAGCTAAAATTTCATTGTCTTAGCCTCTGGCATTATTGTATAGCAGTGTTCCATATATTTCATGTACTTGGTCTATTGAGGCTTGTTTTTCTTAACTTGAGTGTCTTTCCCCTCAAGATATTGTACACATTTTGTTGTTATAATATTAATATGATGGTTGTATGATCTACTTACATTTTATGTGTTGATGTATCACTAATATTCCATTTTTTATGTTCCATATTCCTCTCTTTTCCATTTTGGAATATTACAATCAGGAGGTCAAAGTCATATCAAAACACCTTGGTCAAATGATAGAAAAAAATGTTATAATTTTATGCAGTCAAACTATAGTCGACCCTGAAATCAACGCTGGTCAAACTGCCCATATTCCCTCGTTTTCTATGCCCAGAAATATGGCCTACAAAGACAAAACTTCTGACCTAAAAATCGCAATCAAACTTGGTTAATGCATCCCTGGTCAATGTTGGTATAACCTGCAACAAAATTCTGAAAATTCGGTCTGCAATTCGTCCTCCTTCTTGCCACATGTGTGAGAGAAAAATAGTTTCCCAATAGATGTACGACCCAGTCAGATGAGGAGATATAATAATGTTTGAGTGATTATGATGCCAAATGAGTTGAGAGGTCCCTTGTATTTATAAAATTTGTTATGGGTGAAGAGACACGTCCATTGGGCTTCTTGAGCCTACATGATGGTGAGGTCGACCTAAATAATTTGCACATATGTGGGCACAAATTCAAAAACACACTTCTGCTTGTCCAAATTGGATGATATTTATATCAATTTTGGTCCTCTCAAAAATAGGAATTTAATGCAATCATCGTCTCCATCAAATTATTTGTCCCAAGGTGGATTTTGGCCTTAGTTTCAAATTTTAACACTCCCTCTCAACTAGGGAGAATTCCACCTATCAATCCATCTGTAGTCATCGATCATCGTGCCATCATATCGTCATGTACCATCTATGTCATCTCATCTATACTCTTCTAAACCATGATTTAATAATGAAGAATAATTTATTGAGAGTGAGTCACAAGACCTTACCACTCTCCACTGGAAAAAATTAGTGCAGTAGTAAAACCTAAATTGATCCCAGATCAAGTTGTTGAAAACCCTGCGTCTGAGACTTAGGGAGTATGAAAATACACAATGCACCCATCGGTAGTGCTATGGTCCCTATCCACTTTTCCCAACTCATTAGCCAGATGAGAGCCACTTCCCATGAGTCTCGGACAACATGGGTAGGATGTATGTTGGGGCATCAATAGGAGAAGGTGAACCAATCATCCTCCTCATATGCCATAGGAGAAGCTGAACCACTCATCCTATGCATATTTAAATCATAGAGGAAGGTGAACCAATCACCCTACACACATGTGTCATCATACATAGGGGAAGGTTAACCAAACACCCTACACACATGTCAACCATCGTGGGGTATCACAAGGGAAGGTGAACCACTCACCCTCTACACAATGCACCAATAGGGGAAGGTGAAACACTCACCCTATGGTCGCTCATAGCTCTAAGAAGAACCCCAAGCGCCTAGGAGCTCCCAGAGCTTAGTGTACAACTCAAGTGGGACCCTCATAGGAGGGTCTTTCCACTACTCCAAGTCTCTATCGAAGGCTAATAATTTGAAATTCCCTAAGGGCTTCATGAGGATTTTTATGACCTTCTCATCAGTACTGATGTGTTGGAGCCTTATATCTCCTCATTGTACCATATCCTGCATAAAGAGGTACCTAATATCCATGTGATTGGAGCGGTCGTGGAACACAGGATTCTATGAAAGGAGAATCCCACTTTGGTTGTTGTGGTAGATCACGGTGATATCTAGCACATGCTCAAATAGCTCACTATAGATATTCCTCAACCAAAAAACTTCACAACAGGTCATACTAGCAGCAATGTATCCGGCCTCAACGGTGCTTAAAGCAACCAATTTCTACTTCCTTCTCATCCAAGATATTGAAGCAGACCCCAACGAGAAGAAACATGCATACATTATTTTACAATCCCCCACATTTAGAACATAGTCAACATCAGAATATCCATGTAACCTCAAATTCTCGATAGCGTATCTCAGACCATAATTGATTATGCCATGGAGATATCTCAGGATATTCTTAGCAGCAATCCAATGTATGTGATGAGGCTTGACCATAAATTGACTCAATGTATTCACGTCTAAACATATGTTTGGAAAAGGGTTTACCAAGAACATTAGGGCCCCCACAAGTTATCGAAACTCAGAAGGATTTTCCAATGCGGGCCCAACGACACTTCCACATAACTTCTTGAAGTTAAGTTCCATCGAAATATACACATACTTGAAATCCACCATACCACATCTCTCGAGCAGCTTCACAATGTATTTTCCTTGATAAAGGAAAATCTACCTAGATTTTTCCATACCTCCAGGCCTAGGAAGTAGTGCATCAAAACTAGGTCCTTATTCTCGAACTCGGAAGCCAACTCCCTTTTGCATTGATAAATGAGAGGGTATGCACCTGTCAGAAAGAGATCATCTACATAAAGGACCAGAATGAGAGGCATGTACTTTTAGACCTAGAAATATAGGTTAGGATCATCTTCACTTCTTTTAAATCCCAACTTCATGAGATAGCTATCAATCCTCTCATACCAAGCCCTAAGGGCTTGATTCAACCCATAGAGGGATTTCTTGAACTTGCATACGTGTGTCTTTCGATATTTTACTTCGAACCCCTCAAGTTGTTCTACGTAGACTTCCTCCTTAAGCGAGCCATGCAAGAAAAAAATTTAAACATCCATTTTGTGTATGATCCATCCTTGAGAGGTAATAATATAAATAATAGACTAGATAGTGGTGTATCAAGCAACTGGTGAAAATATCTCGTCATAGTCCACTCCTACCTTCGAGAGAATCCTAGAGCAACGAACCTGGCCTTGAATTTTTCAGCACTCCCATAAGCTCCATGTTTAATTTTGTAAATCCATTTAGAAGAGACCAAAAACTTGTCCTTGTGTCTAGGAACCACATCCCAGAAATCATTCTTCATTATAGATTCACACTCCTCATTCATCGCATCCTTCCATACTTCATGATTGTTTCACGGCTTCTTCGAACATACATGACTCATATTGAGCAAGAGTACTCATAGCAACTAAGTACCCTTGATACCTATTCAACTTGTTACTTCCACGAAATGTACCTATTGGAGCAATATGTCTTTTAGCATCTTTGAGAGTGTCTTTGAGCCATGAAGGTATTTTCCTTGAGGTAGAGGGATCACCAAGAGGTGGATCAATGGGATCCATCAAGCCTTCAACATCAGACATCGGTTCATTTGTCGGAGGTTCATCCTGCTTTCCTGCAACATCATCATTTTCCTTCCTTGGGATAGGGAGATCTATGACTTTCCCAAGGGAAGAATATTCATCGAAAGTGACATCATGGCTTATTTCCACTTCTCTTTTACCAGGAACATAGATATATGCCTTCAAATTTTCACTGTAGCCCACAAATGTTCCTTTCTTCCCAGATGAATCTAACTTGTTTCTTTTCTCTTTAGGAACATGAAAATGCATGGGAAATGCAAATATTATAAAATGAGAAACATTAGGTTTATTATCAGTGAAAAATTCTTCGGGTGTATTGAAATCCAATGCTTGACGCGAGCTCGTATTTTGAACAAAGATGATAGTGTTGGAAGCTTCTCCCCATAAGAACTTCGGTAGGCCTTGATCATGAAGCATGGAACAAGTGGCTTCTATTATTGTTCAATTATTCCTTTCAGCAACTCCATTTTTCTCAGGAGTATATGGAGTGGTGACCTCCCTCTTAGTGCCAACCTCCCTAAAAAATTAATTGAATTCATTTGATTCATATTTGGTTCCATTATCAGTCCTCAATATTTTGATCTTATTCCCTATTTTATTTTCAACCAAGGCTTCGAAAGAACGAAACCATTTGAACACTTCGTCCTTCTTCTTCAAGAAATAGATCCATGTTTTCCGAGAGAAGTCACTCACAAAAATTTCATAGTATAAGTATCCTCCCAATGATGTTACAGGAAACATACCAGATAGATCAGAATGGACCAATTGAAGAATGACAGTAGTTTTAATTTCACTTGAAGAGAATTCTCCCCTTGTAATTTTTCCAGTTGCACAAACCTAACAAACATCTTCATGATTTATGTTGAACTCATGCATACCTGCTACCATCTTCCTTACCCCGGGTAAGGCTTTGTAATGATGGGGGAAAATCTTTGCTGCCATAATTAATATTGAAGAGAAGTATCACAGTTCATAGCTCCCAAAGGACTTCCTCCAACTTGATAGAGACCTTTAACCCTAAATCTAAGTGTAAATGCATCTTTAGGGTTTCTTTGCATAATATGTACCTTTACATCAATGAATGCAACCTTGAAGCCTTTATCTTCAATCGCAAAAATAACACCTAGTTATTCTTCAAATCAGGTACATACAATACTTCTTATAGATGAAGGGTTTTATCTTTATTTAAGTGAAGAGTGACAGTTCCTATCCCTTTCAAGGGGTAGGTGGCATTGTCTCCAAGTATGATACCCAAATTAGTCTTCTTTTCAATCAAATCTGAGAGGGCCTCCTTCTACTTAGTGAAGTGCCTTGAGGCACCACTGTCAATCAACCAATTATCCAAAGTGTCCAGAGGAGAGGTAGTAGTGAGGGAGAAAATAAGGTAAAATTATTTTTTGCTTTTCTAGAACATTAGTTTCTCATACCTAGAAGTTCTCGTCCTTTTGGGAGGTCTACCATTACCATATCGAGCAGCAGGAGCATTCCTCTTTCCTTTGTTGAATGTGTTATTCCTTTGATTTCCATTGCCTTTTAAATTGTTGTGATTGTTGTTTTTTTTTCGTCATATCGTGGAGTATCCTTCTTGTGAGGACACTCTCTAGCATAGTGGCCAAACCTGTTGCAATTGAAGCACCTTCCTTTTCTTCCTTCTTTGAATCCTTGACCTTGTCTCTTTGGACAATCATTGTTATTCCTCTTTGCATGAGCAGAGACAGTAGTAGGTTCATTTCCATTTGAAGACTTGTCTCTCCCCATCATTCATGCTTTTCTTGAGTGAATCTAACCAATAATTCATCAAAACTAGGAATCTTGTCATTGTTAAAAATGTTGGTGTTGCACACATCCCATGCTCTTGTAATACCTCCAAGAGCGATGAGTGTGAGCTCCTTGTCAGAAAAGACTTCTCTAATAGATATAAGGTCATTCTTAATTTCGGTAATCATCATGAAGTAGGATTGGACAAACTCCCCTCTATCCATATTGATGTCCTTCAACTTGTTCTTGATAAAGAGGATTTGATTTTCATGGTTTACTTTGAATATCCCAATCTACTTATCATACATCTCCTTAGATTTTCCCAAATTAGAAATATAGGAAACCAAATTCTTTTGAATTGAATCAATGATAATTATTTTAACTTTGACCTCACCTTTCTTGTACTTTTTATTTGCATTAGCATGTGCATTTGAATGAGGATCCACCTCTTTTCCCTGCACATATTCGATAGCATCATTCTCTTCCAAATTAAAATCCAAATTAATCTTCCATGCATGATAGTCATATTTCTCCTTGAGCTTATCCTTGGATTTTGAGTATGACGTAGTCATCGTCATTGAAGCTAGACGAATATTCTTGCCCAACAACTCCTTCTTAGTAATTTATTTTCTCTCTCTTCCTTGGGATTTGTCTACACCTGGGATCTGATACCATGTTAATTTTAGTTATCAATGGTATGTTTTGTGCTTAGCACAATTAATTCAATGTTCCTTAAGCATCCCAATAGAAATTTCAATTTAGATTTCTAGTAGCAATCACATTAATCATTAATCACATTGATAGTAAAAGTAGATAGAACATGAAACAAAATGCAGAAGACAAGCCAAGAAAAAAGGACACCGGATTTGGTGGATGGCAGTTAAAAAACCCAATGTGGGAAAAACCCTTTGATCAAGTCTTCTTATTATTATATCAAAAGTTCAACAAAGAGAGAGATTAAAAAAGTCAAATTTACTTTCCCAATTCGAAAACATCCCTGTCAATTTCTGTAGTCAAACTTTAGCCCTAACCAGAAAGTCAACGCTGGTCAAATAAAAAATAAATTATCCTCAAAACAACTTGGTCTTCCCCAGTCAATATCATCCTGATTAAGAGGTTAAATTCAGCTCAAAATAACTTGGTTAAACTCAATTAAAGGAGAGAGAAAACTATTTTAATTTTATGTAGTCAACCTTGAAATCATTGCTAGTCAAACTGCCCAGATTCCCTCGATTTTTGTGCCCATAAATGTGGCCTAAAAAGATAAAAATTATGACCAAAAATCACATTCAAACTTGGTTAATGTACCCCTAGTCAACGGTTATACACTATTCTGTCACTCTCCACTTTGTGTCTCCATGCCACCAGTGGCGCAAAATATGTTCTCCATAAAACATGCCTAAAACATACCTGAAGAAGTGAAAGAATACTTGGTTTAAAAATATAATGGAAATCTTGCCAAAACCCTATTTTACAAGCCCAGTGCATTCTGCATATTTACTACCGTGCGTTTATCACCTTTTTCAAAACATGTGTTTAGCGTTGTCAGCGCGACCTTTGACAGAAAAATTTGTGTTGGTCCTTTTCAGGTAGTCTTCCCAAAAATGGAGAAGCTTCCCTTTCTAGAAGCTTTGAGAATAGTGACGTGGTTTTTGGTTGTTGATGATAGGATCGAGACCTCCCATTCATGCCCATGGATCCTATTTCCATGGATATTTTCCTTAATATGTGTAACTCCTCCCACCTTTTATGGATCCTCAACTCCCTCTCCTTACGTATAAAGGAAACCCCTACCATCCACTCTTGGTTGGTTTCCATCCTATGAGTTGAAGCATGCCCAATTACTGCCCATCTATGAAGGAGGAATTTGTTTGAAGAGTTGAGACTTTATGGGCATACCGAACTACTTCCAAGACAACAACCGGATTTACGCCTTTTCAACTAGTGCATGGTCTGCAAGCTACTCTCCCGATCGAGTGTGAGATTCCATCATTAAAACTATTTTTCGAACTTCTTCTCGGTACTTCACCTAAGGAGGAATGGTTGCTTTGCCTGGAAAGTCTCGACGAGACTCACCGCATTGCTGCATTATTAACCGAGAATCATAAAATATGATTTAAAGCTCAATAGCAAAAAATTGTGACCCCTCGTTCATATGTAGAAGTTGACTTGGTCTTGATATATGATCAAGATAATAACAAAATAGGTGCTAGAAAATTTGAACCCATGTGGCATGCACCCTATATTGTTAAACACGTATTACAAAAGGTTGCATATGAGTTTTTTTTATTATGATGGAAATTAGCTATCTGATCCCCGCAATGGGCTCTACCTTATGAGGTATTATGCTTGATGTTGCATGAATACTTTGTACATTAGTGTGTGTTTCATTAGTGTGCAGTTTTTGGTGTGCTTGTTTGCATATTTTGCAAACATTTTTTCCCCTACTTACTATGTGTTCCGCTTGGTTTGCAGATGCCGACGAAACCTCTTCGTTATGTTAGTTTCATTAATGGCACTTTTTGTAGTACACGGAGTATATCTTCCCTGCATGGGCACTCTTTTCTCCTGATAATGAGTTAGTGAGTTTAAAAGGTATATGTTTAGGATGTACAACTAATAATATAGCTGAGTATAGTGCAATCATCAAAATGCTATCATAAGCTATTGCTCTTGGTATTAGGGCATTAGTTGTTAAACTTGATTCACAACTCTTTGTATTACAATTAAATAGGCATTATTCCGTTAGAAATCTGCAAATTTTAAGAATGTATTTGCGTGTTTGTCTCTTGAAGAGAAATTTTAATTACATAACTTATTAACACATTCCAAGACATCTAATTACATTGACAGACACATCAGAAAATCATGTTTTAGATAGGAATTTGTGACACGTAAAATAAAAACCATGATATGATGGGAACATTAAGATACATCAGGAGAAACATGTATGTATGTATATATATATATAGAGAGAGAGAGAGAGAGAGAGTTTTCAAAAAAATTATTAAATAAAAATATGTGTTCTGAGACACATGGATCCTCGAGCCTACATAAACACAAAATGGAGACCAAAGACATGTCTATCCACCGACATGGAGCTCATGATAACATGTGACAGCTCTAAAAACTTGGCCTAATAGCTGACGTAGTCTAGCTAACACTCCCATGGTGTGCCTCTGGTACAAGCGTAGTATGTCATCAACAGTCGCATATTCCGGAATGCCTCTAGTCAAGGCATGCAGGTTATGCACACCCTCTACCATAGCGTCTACCCCCTTGATGTACGGGGCATCCTATAGCCGACGTGCCACCCTCATGGATATCGGAGAAACCCCTATTGGTCTCTCTAGTCCAACATCTTCAAATATCGTAAGTTTTAAATATTAGTTCACATAACCAAAAAAATTGAAACATTGGAAAACTTTAAAAATAGTTCTTTACCTGAGTCATTCCACTATGTCCTTGGTGAAAGTGGGAGATCAAGATCTCCTGTGAATTTTTTCCCTATGTAGGCCCAGTTTTCTACCATGATTAGCTGTTTCTGGAGCCATACAAAGAATGTAGGTGGGAAGTGCATCCGTTTATCACATTCGTGACGAGGCATCAACTCTGACCACCGCGATAACCATGGCTCCTTGGGTCTAGGAATATCCATTTCCACCTAATGATACCTAAACAATGGGACACGTTATAGGAAGAACGCAACCAGAATTGGCCCGTTGCCAAACTATTTCAACTTCCCTATCTTTCATTTGGTCAGCTAGTTCTTCATGTTGGCTAGTAGCCCCTCATTCCAATTGAATATGGTAGGGTTCAAGCATTCCAATGCATATTGAAGGTGAGAATTTCTTGCCTCATGGAGAGATTGTAATATGCCACACGAGCTATGGTAAATAGAACAATTTTCAACCATGGGCATAATGCCTAGAAATCAGCATATTCGTGCTCTCTCCTCCTGTATGGGCATCTAATAACTTGAATTGTTGTCCCCTATTGGACAACCAAGTAATGAAGTATACTTCTGATACTTCTATTTCCAACTCCTGCTCCTCTATCATGAAAATTTGGCGATCTACATCCCACCAGCTCACCAAATGCTGCGGTAAATCCAACTGGCCTCTCATCCCAGAGGTATGAAAGAAATTGAGAAATCCCCAATCATGGAGAGCCCTTATGCAATGATGGTTTTGTGCTGCCTAGTGGTCTTCTATTTGATGAACTATTTCCTTCCACTCAATGACCATTTTTCTCCAGCAAAATCCCTACATAACATCATTAAACAAATATTGATAAGCCTTCATGGAAGAAAAATTAGAAATCAAGGGCTATTTTGTGATTTTGATTGAAAAAAATTATGAATCGGTGCCAGCGCGATTGTTTATAATTTTTTCGTGCTATCATCGCACTGATCTTTTAGGACTCAGGGCAAACAATGTGGTCTCGATGGGTAAATCTCGCTTTGGTCGCCCCCAAGCCATATTTTCTTCGAGCTCCCCTAGACACTTACTCTATGGGTGAAATCACTTAAAAATACCATTGAAATGTAGAGGAAGGATAGACCTCTAACCTGTGACTGTCGACTCATCGAATGGTGCCTCATTTTTATCACACTCCTCACTTGAAGATCATGGTAACTTTGGGTAAAAATTATCTTCAAATTCACAAATTACAAATGGTAATTTTATTTTTTACTTTTTGAGTTTATATAGTTTCTAAAGTATTTTTACCATTTAAAATGTATTTTTACCTATATTTTTATATTTTTCTCAAACTGGGTGACGTTTGTTCACATGTGCAGCAACAAGTGGTTACAAATTGGCGACGATGTTTGATTTTGGATGAACTGACGAGTTTTATTTGATCACTTTTTTGGACTTGTGAAAAATAAACGAAAAAAAGAAATCCTATTAGAGTCATCTTTCAGTGCTTTTCTGACTCTCAAAAAATGAAAATATTGTCGAGATCTTATCCTTTCAAGCTCGTAAAAGTAAATGAAATGGCATCTACTCAGTATAAGTTTAACCCTTTTTTTTTCTAAGATAGACTAATTACGAAAAAGGAATACCTTAGTCGAACATGACTAAGAGGTTATCTTGGATATTGTTTTCTACCTTTTCAGGTTCAAGAGACTATTTACAAAAAAAATTACATTTGGAGTTTCCTTTTCCACTTCTTTTTCAAACTCCCTAAACATGAAAAATATGTCGAGTTACCCCTTCCTCGGACGAGTAAAACTTAAACGACGAAGGACTTGTCACCATGACGAGACCGAGTTACTCCTTCATAGGGCTCGCTAAAATTACTAGCATGGATTCATTTGAAGGGTGAAATTATATGCTAAGTATATGATATAATCTTCAATATTTCAATAAAAAATAAAGAGGTACTCACTAGAAATAGTGGGGGAAAATGGAAGGAAACACATATCTTGTATTTTGTCTGAAAGGCAACATGACACTTATTTGTATCTCGTGTCGGGTTTGGGATATCCTCATTTTTTCACTTTCCTTCATGGGTTTGGGAAATCCATTTTCCTCTCACTCAATTATATCTTATTTTCATCATGAACACTGATCCTATTTTGAGTCAAATGTTGCCAAATTCCGGAATTGTGTCACTGATATGTTCAAGATAAGTACTCGTCTATAAATTCAAACCACTTGTACTTTATTTGACCTTCTCTGCATCAATCCTAAATCACTCTACAAATCCTATGTTTGATATCGATGATGTCAAAATAATTATGGCCCTCCTTCGGCGAATCACTTCATGTTGACTCTAGATCATTATCCAGGAAGGCGATCTAGAAACGCCCTTTCAGTACCTTGGAGCTTGCATGCCTCAATGACAGGTTTTGTGCATTCAACGATAGGCTCACATAATTGGCCTTCGATCAAATGATTATGTGAGTGTTCGACTTCATATTCATTGTTCACACTCATAGATTGTGTTGTTGAACCTTGAGAGCCATTGTCATCATTGGTGGTTTCTCTCATGCCTGTTAATGGTTTACATTATTGGCTGGTAATTAAGTGTTTCTACCATGTTCAACTTCAACACATCTATTCACATGGTCAGATTCATACTTTGGATGAGTCGAGATAGAGGCAAAGACCTTGGGGTTCCTTCAATAAATCTAGGTCGCGTGGAGTTATGCATGATTGTACACATGATCCTCTCAAGTCGGATGGCATCACCCATGTCGTGGACTCATGTCTTCATATATTCATGATCCTTTTTAGTTGGATGATCGTGTCCATGCCATAGATCCATGTATTTTTATATGCCTTCTCAGAGATGTAATGCTAGGATTAATTACATTAGAGATGTCATATATATTTTATCATGTTTGGATTGCAGGTCTCCTGATGGTGGTTCTCTAAAGTCCTTTCCTTTACTTGTAAAGCACTTCAGCCATAACTTCATGTTCTTAATTCATGTTTTAGGGGGCATTTGTGTCACAGTCCAATTTGTGTCGCCATGCCACCAGTGTCGCAAAATATCTTCTCCATCAAACATGCCTAAAACATACCTGAAGAAGTGAAAGAAGATTTGGTTTAAAAATATTCTAGAAAGCTTGTAAAAAACCATGTTTTACAAACCCAGCGTGTTCTCCATAGCTACAACCTTGCGCTTGTGACCTTTTTCAAAAAATTTGTTTAGTGCTGGCAGTGTGACCTTTGATAGGAAAATCTTCATTGGTCCTCTTTGGAATTTTTTCCAAAAAATGAAGTAGAAACTTCCCTTACTAGAAGCCTTGAGAAAAAAAACGTGGTTTCAGGTTGTTGATGATAGGAGCGAGACCTCCCATTCATGTCCATGGATCTTTCCCTTGAGATGTGGAACTCCTCCCACCTTTTATGGATCCTCAAATCCCTCTCCTTCCCTATAAATTAAACCCCTACCATCAACTCTTCGTTGGTTGCCATCCTATGAGTTGAAGCATGCCCAATTGTTTCCCATCTATGAAGGAGGAAGTTGTTTGAAGAGTCTAGGCTAGGACGTGAAGTCTCATTTGAAGGAGGCGTCCAACACCAAGGATTTTGGTTGTATTGATCCCTTTATCATTCTATTAATAATACATCGTGTATTTCCTTTCCATAAATGTGTATATATTTTCATGTTTATTTTAGTTCTCCTTAATCTACTACATAACTTATACTAGAGATTTTTATGCTTTGTATACGTTTTTTGTCTCTATTTTTTCTTCCTTGCAGGCATTTTTCTTCACCAACGAAGAAGATATTATGAGCGTGGAAGCGAAAGAAGCGAGGCTGACCTTAAAGGCAGACATTAACATCAGAAAGAGGTAGGATATCTATCCCCCTTTGTGTTTTTCTAGCATAAGTTAGGAAAGGTTACATATATTTGTCTCGTTTGTTTCTATATCCTCTCATTAGGGCTAGAGGGACCACTTCTGTTTGCAGAAGGGATTTATTGCACAACATCAACGCTAGTCAAACCTGCAAAAAAAATTCTGAAATTTCATCCTGCAATTCATCCTCCTTCTTACCACACGTGTGAGAGAAAAATAGCTTCCCAATAGTTATACAACCCACTGATATGAGGAGAGAAGAATGTGTGAGTGATGATGATGCCAAATGAGATGAGAGGTCACTTGTATTTATACAATTTTTTGTGGGTGAAGAGAAACATCCAATGGGATTCTTAAGCCTACATGATGGTGAGGTTGTTTTAAATTTAAAATCACAGAGTCTGCTTGTCCAAATTGGATGATCTTTATGTCAATTTTCGTCCTCTTGAAAAGAGGAATTTAATGCAATCATCATCTCCATCAAATGAGTTTTCCCAAGGTGGAATTTGGCTTGAGTTTCCAACTTTAACAACATCGCAAACACTTTTTCCACCATGAAAATAATAAAATCATGCCATCCATAACCATTTTAAACCATTTGGGCTTGTCACATCTCATTAATAATCCCATCCAACATAAAACCACTTGATTAACCATGCCTACCAAGTTTCCCTTGAATATCCCCAAGTGCAACGGTTAATCTGGAAAGGACCCATCAAACTACATGATAACCTTTTGTCTATAATGCTCTTTCAATACCATTATGAAAAAATCCTATTATGCTTACATTGATTCAACAAATCCTCATCGAAATTTCCATCAAATGGTATACTATACTTCATTTAAGTCCCATGCCACCTTTGCCTCCATTGCCACAACCTTCTTAACATTATCGAGCCACCATGACACCAAATTCAAGATCCTTACCACATTTCCCCAAACCACTATCACTCGTATCAATGACCATATCCATGAGTGGTGTCAAAAACACAACCTTTGCATGATTTCCCTTGAATACACCCACTTTATAGATTGTTTATGAAATCACTCATTATTTTCAAAGACATGGCCACAGCCACACATCAACTAAAGAATAGGTGATCATAAAAGCCCATAAAATTGACCTTATTTACACGCAATCATGGTACTTGTATACTGTCATCCATACCACCCATTAACACCCTTCATACTAACAAAATTTAATGATAGGGGCATCCCATGCAGCTAATGGTATTATAGGGTCAAATCTTTCCACCCCAACACAAAAATTTGGTAGTGTGTCCATGTTCCCTAGAACTAGCCACTATGAAAACCATTATGGTTGTCCTAACCCCCTTAATTAAAACACTAGTACCTCTTATGGTAGAGACGTGGGCCAACCTATAGTGGCTACAACTCATGCAAATTCCCCACCACTTCCTATGGGCCTTAGTGCATCTTATGATGGCCATTCACCTTAAAATCCATGCTTCCTTTTTGCAATTCCCCCATAAGAACAATTTGATCCCCCTCTCCCCTTGCAAGCATCTAATATCAAATTAATGAACCCTTCCTCCCACCTTAGTCAAATTTTTGCATACTAAAACCCACTAGGCTAAAACCAATCAAAATCCATTAAACAAGGGTACAAAAAAGAAGGAAAATTATTAGCACAAAGCGAAAGCGGGAACTAATAATGTAACTCTAATAACATTGGTGGCAACCCCACCAACTCCCTTGCGACCAAAAAATCCAAGGTCATACCAAGTAGTTACGAACCAACCATCCCTATGGTATTTGCAAGATATATTGCCATGACATTCGTCATTATGTTGAAGCAACCATCCCTATGCTAGTTGTAACACATATGGCCACAACATCCATCATTATGCTAAAACTCCCGAGTTTCACCAAAATATCAGGCTTATAGGATAATCAACGTACCAATCCTCCAATTAAGAATGTTCACAGATCATAAAGGAACCCAAACCCTCCATCATTGACAATCTTGGTAAACACTTGCCTCTAACAACATTTAGTGGTCCATGATCAAGATGCCCCTATGCATTGGAGATCCTTCTTGTAAGGACATCATGATTAGGACATGATTGAGATGCCTCTAAGTTGGGAGGGAGAATCAATAGAGAAATCAATGTGAAATGAGGAGGACCTGGAGGGACTCTTAAAGGTAGGTACGCCCTTCACCCAATATAACTTAGGATATTTTGTCTCTTTCCCACTCAATGTTGGGAACAATTAAAATTTACAATAAAAATTACTCTAAGGGAAGAAGGAAGAAATTATGTTGAAATGACAAGGTATCATACAACATAGAGATTATATTGGAAGAAATTATCAAAATTAGGTACATGTTAGTTATAAAAGTATTTGAGTTTTAGGGTGCGAGAAGTTATGATAGTGGTGTTCCAATGATAAAAAAGTTGGGAGGAACAACTAAGTCCATATTAAAAAACAATTTTATCAAAACCATATCGGTCATTGAACCAGTAAAAAAACTAGAACAAAAAGGCGGTCAACTTAAAACACATAAAATATTCAAATTGTAAAGAAAAACATATATATTAATGTGCACTGGATATGAATCCAAACCATTTATACAAAAATAAGCAAAATTTATCATTTATATAGCATGTAAGGGTGCACATAACCAAAATAACATAGAGTGCAATCCATTTCTGAACTGAAAATACACTTAAAAACAAGCCCTAAATAGCCTTTTGCATCCAAAAGAATAACGCTACAAAAAAAACTACATATCATCAAAATATTTTCCTATATTGGGATCTTCATCATCAATATCACCCTCTAAGAATTAAATAGATAGAAAATGGTTAGCATGTCAATTCAAGATATTTTTTAGTAATGGGTACATTTTTTGTAGAATCATGATAGAGGAGTTAAAAAATTAATGACTCTAACATCGAAGTACATAGAGGGAGTGGTGCTCTTGGTTAATTTCTAGTTCCATACCCTCATACATGAAAAAATCCATTGGAAATATTGCAATCCCCCCAATCCTGAAATCTTGAAAAAATGTTAAGTTTGCTAGAATTTGAGTGGATCTAAAATTCTTCTTTCTCATATGAAATCCAATGAGTTTGAAATCACTCTCAAACATCCTAAGCCAATTCATGGTAATGTTAGAAATTTAAGCAAAAGGATGAAAATGAAAGCCAAATGAGAATGTCACTCTTACTTTAAGAATTTAAAATTACTATGAATTACATAACAATAGTAGGGCCATAGGCTTGAATATTAAGCACCTATTGTGGGCCAGTAGCCAGCTAAGAGAAAAATTTAAAAAAAAAGAAGAGAAAAACATAGCCCACATGTTGTATTGTATACAACTTTACCGAACCGGTTTTTCCCTCTAACTAGTTGAACTAGCCAATTCAGACCAATTTGGTCTGATTTTGATAACACTGGTAAAAAATTCATAAAAAATAGTCATTGAAAGATCTCACACTCTAGAACAAGGTATCAACTAAGGGTTCAAAACTTCCAATAGCAAGGTTCCACAAAAAGAAAAAGAAAAATTTAGAACAAAAAGGGTCCACAAGAGGATTATTGGGAGAAAAGTGTCTTCAACTATGGAAATGAAGAAAGCCTATAGTTACTAAAACATAGTTACACTTTAAATATGAAAGATTTTTTATAGAAAAACTCTTCAAGAGATAGAACCAATTGCAAAAAATCATTAGCTATTTTGTAGTTATTGAAAATATTAACGACGTTTAGTTATTGAAGAATTAAGGGAGAAAATACATGATGAATTTTTTATATAGATATTCTAATATAAGGTTCTAATGAAGGTAAAAGAGTAATGGTATTATGTGTTAATCCGTGCCCAAGTCGCGGCTAAAACCAAGTGATTACATTTTAGAATGGTGTCAAAAATGGGAAAATTGGTTTCTCTATTATTGAACTGGCCCAATATCTCTTCAAAATTACAAAATGCAACATCACTATAGCTGATATTATACTATATACTTTACAATATTTTTCAAGCAACAAAACACATTTATTGTTACGCATGAAGAACTAACAGCAATTTAACCATTTGGGTCTGCAGATCGGTTAAGGTCAATTCCCGTCGACTCCTCTTCATAGATGGAAGTTTTCTCCGCAAGATGAATTTTAAAATACTCGATCTGGTTGTGGAGAGCATAAATTTCATCCTCAAGTTTGAGGATTTTCTGATTCTTCTCGGAATTCCTTTCACTCCATGCACACGCTTCCTCCTGTTGCAATTGAAAACTCCTCCTCAAATCTTCCAGACATCTCCTTATCTCGATGTGTTCTCTCTCACATGGTGTGCACGGGTGAGGTGTGAATGTTGCCAAGGGAGGGATCCGCTCGATTCTACTTGCCACTCTCCTAGAACGCTTGCAACAAAAATACCAATGCTTGGGTTCCATTGTGCCTTTCTTTAGATGCCAACACTTCTCATATTCCAACTAGTATTCTGGCTCAATTCTCAAGTTCTTACCCACGCATTCCCCTGAATTCCACCCCCTTGCTTCTCCTAACTCAGGACACTCCACCACAACTTTAAGTTCTAATGCCGATTCCCAACACCAGACGCCACAGAACCTGAAAAAACCCACAGATTCAGAGTACCAAGCCATATTTAGGAGAGCCAACCAAGGCTGGAAGAAACTCTTATCCTTAGACACATCTTCAAAATAATAGGGACTTCCCCCAATTTCCCTCAAACACGAACGCAAAATGACAAAATTTCCCCTACCCACTTCAGAATCACAGACAACATCCACAACACAGAGTGCCACAATACTCACCCTTAGTAGAACAACAAATTCACCAACCCCCACCAGAAACCCCTCACATAGTCGTGAACCCTACAACTACCCGAGTGCAGGGCCTCAGCCTTATCACAATTGGAAATTTGTCTGCATATCCTCAATTTATAATGAAATTTTAAGTCGATGGATGGATTCTTACCTCCAATATCCCATCTCACTCCCATGATTTTTGTGCAATATGAAATGACCTTGATCTGGAGTGAATTAAATCCCACTCGCGTGAGTCATCTGCTCGAACTCCGCAACATTAATTCTGGATCGATCTTAGGGGACGCTCGCATTGTTCTGTTAATCTAGATGATGCGATAGACCTAAATTTGGGACTGAAAACAACGATTTCCCACATTGATATCATTCATGACGCCATGTTTCATGCACTCCCAAGCATTGATGCCACCTTCTGCATTAATGGTTTCACACAGTAATCTCAAGTCACTCATATAGTTCAACCTATTCCTTGTGTGATGTGTCTTCAGTCAGATCTGAGAGGAGGAGCAGGGATGGAGAATGAAGGGGGCAAGGAAATTAAATGGGATGCAGGGGTGAAGGTTAAGGGGGGTGGGAGAAAGAGGGATGAGGAAAGGTTGGGAAAGGGGAGAGGAGAGGAGATGGGAGCTAGGGGTAGGGAGCCAGCGAAGGAGGGAGGCGTAGTAGGGGAGGGGAGAGAGAAAATAAAGGGCCATGATCCAATGCCTAAGATCACCAAATTCCAAATTTGACCCTATGATCCCTTTATAAGTGTTTATGTTCTTGCTAAGTGAGAGGACCTTTGCCATAAACCCATTACTTTCTAACATCATGACTAGGGAATGGGGTAGTTTCATTCATTTCCATTTACCATACTCCTATTTTATTCTATTTGACATTCTTGATTTGCTTGGATGTTAGCCTCACAAATCAATTTTCTTAGAATGTGGTAGAAGTGAAATTTTTTGAAAAGCCTGCAAAGACATTTGATTCTTTCCATGACTTGGTTCATTTTATTGTTCTGAGTTTCACTATTGTTGACCATATGTTTTATAATAAAGAGGGATTCCCCCAAGATATTCATAACTATGATCCCTCTTTTTTGGGAAATAATGAGACCAAAGAGGATACCATATGCCTCTACTTCATTGTTCGTGTTCTTGCCTAGCCCCCAAGCATACCAATCTATTGTTATTCCATCAAGGTTTATGAGAACTGCTCCCTTGCCTTCCACCCCAACGTACCATGTTGTTATTAGAGGAAATATCACCATAAAGCTACCAAATTTTCCAATAGAAGCATTCCAACTAGACAATGAACAAAAACTGAAATGTTTTCTAAGTCCACAACACGGTGAAAAGGAGCCACTAAAAGCCAATACTATCACCAATGAAAAAACGAAAAATGACAAACTCAAAAGAAAAATTAAGGCATTTAGTTTTCTAAGAGTGCATTAATAACTCCATATGAGGTAAATACTAAAAAGGCACTTAAGCAAAATAATGCCCAAATTGTTGTGCATTTCTCAATTCAAAGAGATAAAATTCATAAATGAAGTTAAACAATAGAAGGCATGTTACAATAGAAATAATACAATGTGCTTAGATGCAAATAGAAAATACTATTCAAAATAAATATCTAAGCCAAATAACAGAGAGATAAAAATGAAAGTGGAGAAATTATGTTCTTATTTAACTTATTAATCCTAAACATATTGATTATAAATTTCAAGAATTATTTGATATAAGTAGTGTTATACAAAATATCAAATGAAATAAAATAGAAACATTATTAGTCCTTGCCAAGGCAGGACTTTAGAAAACGATTTGTCTATTGACCACTATTATTTTAACATTGACCAATACAACTTATAATGTTTAACTTTGAAAAAAAAAATTAATATTATTAAGAATCTATTTTTCAAATATTTGATTGGACCATAACTTGAAGGCATTATAGGAGTCTTTGCACAATATAATACCATGTGGATAACTGTCTCACATATTTTATGTCATAATTTATGTATATTGATACAATATTCATGCATGATTTTTAGATATTTGTGTAGTGATTTTTTATCCTCAACACTTATGCAAGAGTAAAACTGTAAATGTGTAGAATTTTTTTGTTGACTTAACCCACGAGGGATTTGAACCTTGTATCTCATTGTTTACACAATACTTCCTAATACAACAATCGCCACTGGATTTTCCCTGTGGGTTATAAATGTGTAGACTTACTAATGATTACTAAACATCAAAATTTATGCAAGTCCTTGTGTGCCTCAAAAAACAACTAATTTATCCACTTCACATCTCAATTTATTAGTTTATGTCAAAGCAAGACTTTAGAATTCGATTTGTGTATTGGCCACTTTTAATTTAACATTAACAACTGTAGGTTATAATTAGTTAATGCAAATTTTCTCAAAACATAATTTCTAACTTAAGTGGCGAGGACTAAACTAACCTATAGCACTTGTTACAAAATTAAGAGTTTCTATACAAAACAACTCATAAACAAAGGTTTAGGCAAGCAATATTCCCTCCCCTTTGGGATGGTTTAACCCTAATCTTGAGGCTCTAGATTTAGCTTTACCGTGTGACTTCTATATATCATGCTTCTTTAGCCTTTTCTTGAATATAATAATTTATTTGATGAATCAAATGACGTAATTTATTATACTTCACTTAAAAAGCTAAATAGAGCCATAAGGATCCAAGTATGCATGAACATAGACACTAGGGATCTCGTTTGATTAAAAAAAATTCATCCACATAGATGTAAAATGTTTGTTATGGGGATGAAGAGAATATTTTTAATGTGAGGATTCAAATTGATTTTTTTTTTCTACACATTCTCATGACATACAAATATTATGAAAACCAAGAATATTTCACAAGCCCTTTATTGATCAATTTTAAAGTAATAAATGTATCCTTATGTCATCTTGGGTGAATATCAAAGGAATGTTTGTAGCACAAAGCATACCAAAGTTGGGACACCATTAAACCTTAGCTAGCTTGGAAAAATGGATCATTGAAAACATAATTTTCTTTCAATGTGTGCTACATCTAGTGGTCACCTATTTTTCAATATAATCTTTGGTGAAAACCACCAAGTTTTGAATAAGCATTTGTATAATATGGTATCACCATAGATGGTGACCCTTTTAATGTTCCAACAAGAGATTGGAAGCATTGGCTTACCTTGAAGGTTAACTTCAATTTACCCAATAGGAATGCACCAATTATAGAATTTGTTCAAGAATTAATTATGGAGGACTTGCTTGAAGCCCCTATTACCTAATGGCGACATTAGAGGTGGCATTGCACTAAAGGTTTCTGAAAATATTTTGTAATGAAGGATATCATTGATTGACTATAAACACTATTTTGAATGTCCAACTCAACAGTGCTTGGACATTGTCTCTTAAACATAGAAGTTCATCATTTCAACTCTAAATTTTCTAGAAGCTATATTGCGTTGAAGAAGGAATTTTTTGATTGATCCTTGATTTGATTGGCCTTTCTCTAGGCCAACTACTTCAATATCTAACGTCCCAACCCAAATTCCCGCTTTTCCATAAAGAAGGAATTGCCAAACATTTGTTTTGGTTCTACCCTTTTGGCAAGTCAACTTGAGAGTGGATTTTAGGGCTTTCTAGCCAACTACTCCCTACCAACATCACCTAGACCTACCTTAAATGATAATAAATTCCCTTTGGTTGTCAATTTCCATGTATCATGTTAATTAATTAGGATACAAATTTTGATCTTCATATGGAAATAGAAAAATGATTGTAAATTTCAAAATGTTTAGGATTGTTGCAAGTTTACTGTTAAAATTTGGATACCAAAGGACAAGTGGTTCCCTAAGGCTTTGATCTTTGTCATTGGGATAAGTGTCCAAATGTATTTAACTTTTTCTCCTAAAGTGACTATATAAGTGATAAAGTCAAATGTAATTTAAAAGTGACTTTATAAGTGATAAAGCTACTAAGTCTAATTTTAAAGTGACTTTAATAAAGTCAATGTGAAATTAGAAAGTGAAAAGTGAATTTGGAAATAAAAGGCTAAGAGGGTCTTTATTAAAGTGGGGTGAATTAAAAATAGAAAGTGAGATTTAAATGCACATTTAATCTCAGCCCTAGATCTAAAGCTATCTCAGCCATTGGATTTACGAATTCCCCAAAAGTCACTTAGAGTTAGGTTAAAGGAGGAAAAGAAGAGAAAATATCATTCAGTATTTCATGAGTAGATTGAGAGAGGAGGAGAAGAGAGCAAGGAGATATTTCTGAGCAGAGGAGGAGGAAGAATAGTACCTTGGCATGCATACTGAGGCAACTATATTTCAGCAAATCCGTACAGCAAGCAGCAACACAAAGCTCAAGGCAAGTGGCATGAATTTCGAGGAGGTGAAAACAACATTTAATGCAGCACAAATTTCGAGGTCCGTACAATAGTTAAGGAGGCATGGAAATTGAGGTCCGTATAGCAGAAAAACAATCTTGTTTTCTAAAATTCGTACAGCAATTCAGCAGCACGAAAATTAAGGTCCGTACAACAGCCGTATAGCACATTTTTTCGAGGCAGCAAGTGGCACAATTTTCGAGGGAGGTCGTACAGCTATTCTGGCATTGTTTTCAGTGTTGTCCGTACATCATTTAAGGCTGTACTTTCTACTGTAAATTTCTGTTTGTATTTGGCATGAAAATCGAGGCGGGGTTTGTGCATGATTTTCGAGATAAGTAAAAAATATTGGTTGCTGGAATTTTTACTGTACTTTTCGTTACTCTATAAAAGAAATATTCAAAAATAAAGATGAGCTTTCAAACTAGTTTTCCCCAAGAGTTGTAGGGGGTTTTTCTAGGGTCATATTTATCAAAAATCAACGTGTCATTTTTTGTGTTTGTGGCTGAAATTATTTATGAGTTTTATTTCTGCATTTTTCAGCACTTTGAAGTTTCCAGAATTTGTATTTTCAGAAATATTTATTATTTCTAGCTTGTCGAATGTATGTTTATGGGAATGGGCATTTAACTACATGAGAGTAATAAGGAGAAACTGATAACCGGGGTTGGTTCAAAATTTCTACATTTACATAATACAATGATGCTCTAATAATTGTAACCTCCACTTGCAAATCTATTCACACAATCACAAGGTGGAGCTTGAGATAGGGCACCTATATGGGTTTTAGGAATACAACTTATAACTCCTTGCACTATGAGTCATGTCCTTCTAAATGCTTTGTCTTCCCACCAGTTAAACCCATTTCCACAAATCTACTAGTGGCCCATACCACATGGTCAGTTGTCTTGTTTGTGAATAAAAGTGGCAAAGTAAAGAGCATAATAATTGGTCACCTCCCCCTCAACTTGATAATGATAAATTTTCTCAATTGGAATTAGCCATTCAATAGAGAAACCATTAGAGTATGAAGATAATTATGAATGGGACCTTACCCTCCTTGATGACAAGCTTGCCATTGATAGTTGAGGCTCAAACCTAAATGGAAAAACCCCTTGCTTCACGTCAATATTGTCCCTTATGTGCCTAATAATATTCTTTATGACAAACAATTAAAGTTGTCAATTGACCTTTATGTTTAATTTTATATTATGATTATGATGTTGTTAGTGGCGACCCTTAAAGCCTAGAGAATGACATTTTTGTTAATAAGTACTTAGTGCTTGGAATTTTTCAATTTTGATTCATAGACCTTGAGGTAGTTTTTAAACCTTCGGCTCTATATTCCTTACAACTACCTTTTGTGGCGAGTGTTGTTTAATAAAATGACATGTGAATAACATTTTATTAATAGTTGAATGAAAGAAATTTATTCCAAATAACAAATTCATGGTTCTCAATGTTAGGCACTCATCACTTATGTTAACGATAAACTTACCTAATTGTCTATTATTCTCGTATACCTATATCACCCTCTAGTTTATAAATGTCACTCAAATTAGTGTTATGATATCACCAAAAGAGAGAATCCTTTGGGGAACACAATTTTACCTTCTTCTTAACACCTACCAATCACCCAAGGTATTTGATATAGTCATTAACACTACAAGGAAAAGACCCTCTAGCGGAGGTTATAAAGGAGGTTTTTAGTATTATAAACTTGGCCAAAATTGTCAAAAAAACATTTGCTACAACATCCGTTTATGGTTACGGAGGTTTTGGCAGAGCTTTTAATGGAAATTCAACACAACTAAAAAAAATGGGCGGCCGGAGGTTATTACGGATGTTTTTTCATCGGTGCGCTATCATGCCTTTAACGCATCGGTGCGTACATTCCGACGGTGCCCTGGGGTTGTGTCAGTCCAACTCACCGGGACGTTTAGGTGTAAAACCGCACCGGACGTAGTGTTGGTCATACAACGCACGGGGCCATTCTAATTGGTCTTGGGATTTGTGTGGTGCCCATAGGTCGTATCAATGCACCGGTGCGCCGTATCACAGAAAGGCACCGAGATTTATAATTGGTATCAGTATTCATGCAGTGCCTATAGATCGTAAAAATGCACCAGTGCTTATAGATACATAAACGCCCCGGTGCGCAGTATCATAAAAAAACACTGATATTGATAACTGGTATTGGTATTTGTGCGGTGCCCATAGATCATATAACGACACCAGTGCGTATAGACACATAAACGCACCGGTGTACAGTTACTGACACACACCATTTTTCATGTTGTATTTTTAGAAACATCGACCTGTGACAGTCCAATTATTGTGATTGTTTTAAATTCATTATTCATCAAAAGTCGACACATCTTATAACAATATTCATACTAATTACATTATTATTAATGCATTTGAATGTGATGTTTCGATTAATTTTTTATATCATATCATAATTATTGTGGTTTTTTAAAATTCATTATTCATCGAAAGTCGACACATATATATCTTATAAAAATATTCATATGAATTAAATTTGTATTAGTGCATTTGAGAACGACAATGGAGAATACAATAGAAACAATGGAGAACGCAATAGAATAAATTAAAACATATTTTATGATTATATATATGAATAAGACAATCTTTATCATACAAAATGGGACAGTTATTGGTATCCCTTTGTCTTTCAATTGGGACACTATGTCCATTACATTAAACAAAATGTTTGATTTCACAGACATATATATTTCAAAAAATAAAACGCATTGCTTTGATATCCAAACATAGTGATCATCATTCTTTGCTTGAACTGTTGTCACTGCTAGAGCTACTTCCATGACTTTGGTTATTTTCAGGAATGTTTTGTTCATGGCATTGATTGTTTTCTTCTTCTTCACCTTCCACCTACAAACATAAAAATAAACTGAAATGAGTGTATATACATTGGTGAGAATAATGAAAATTGCAATATTAAATAATATACATCAATGTAAATCTAAAAGAAAAATGGCGTACCATAGCAACAATTGACTCATAAATTATACACATTCTTTCAAAACCATGTATCATGTCATCTTTCAAAATTTCATCTGTTGGCGCAGTTCCATACTTTTTTTTCTCCAAGTTTTATACCCCATAACAAATCATATATTTAATATAAAATATGTTTTTGCTCTATTAATTATAGACAGAGCTAAGTAAAACAAGATCGATAGATGCTTACAAATTTCAAAATTAAATTATGATATGCCAACATATACTCACAACCCATATTTAACCCAATTTCAATGAATTCATCTAATGGTTCTTCTTTGTATGTTAGCACTTGTATAAAGACATTCAATGATGATTTTTGTAAAACAACTTAAAAAATACAAAAATGAAATCTAGTTAAGTTGTTATAAGGATGTAATAATTACTCACAAACTTAGAGATCAACCATTCTATTCCTTGTTGTCCTGTTTTATGTGTTGAATGGGTTCCATTTTCTTTTCTTTTCTGCAAGAAAATTCTTGAAAATTAATATTTAATGCTAAATTGTTTATTTATTGTACCTAATGATCGAAAAATTCAATGATTACATATTACATTTGAAGCACGTTGTTGTTGTTGGAAAGAACGTCTATACATTCGTTCCACTAGATCCCTCAAACTTTTGTAAAAGTTTTTCCCCTTTCGTTAACTTCTAGCACCACTCCAGATGAGCTAAGGAGCAATTGATTTTCATTTGCATGTTCTATTTTATTTCTTTTCTTAGAACAACATTCCTTTTCTGAGTTGTTGGTCCCTGTACAACATTAAAAAGATGTGAATTAGTAGACTGTTTGACACATGTTATCTAATAATTTTAAGTATATTATTAATGATAATTAAAAAAAGAAACTCATATTGGATCGATAGTATTTTTTCATTCACCTGATTCATCCTTTTGCAATTTTTCCATTAAATTTTTACGCTCTTCTGGTTCTAGATCAGAAATAATCATATTGAGCTTCGTCATTTTGTGGCTTTGCATGATACACAGTAAACAATATATATTAGTTAAACTTACATATAGTTCAAAAATAATATTTTTTATAAAGAATTTAAAATGAACTTGTCTTTTTTGCTTTTCTTGATGTGGTAACGGTATTTTTGTTACTTGATCTCTTGTCAGACATTTCTTATTAATCTGAAACTTGTACCATATCATTCATTAATATATTTATAAATAAATTCTCAAATTTTTAGGTAGAAAATAAATCTCAAGGTACCGGTGGCCTTTCACGAGGTTTGCACCACGGCTGGTGCATGGGTTATTAAAAACGCACCACAAAACAGTATAATAAACCGTATGGTGCATTGGGTATTGTAAACGCACTGCAAAAAATAGTGTAATAGACCTAACGGTGCGTGGGGTATTATAAATGCACCGCAAAAACGATGTAATACATTGTACAGTGCTTTCCTAGTTAAATGGAGCACTGGTGCCCTATTTCAGATTTGGCGCACGGATTTAGAAAAAATGTTTTCATTTTTTTTACTACAGTACTTTCGCGGTGCGCTGTATAATACAGAGCACTGATGTGGTATAGTACGCAGGGCGCATCGATAAAGAAAAATCCATTTTCTCAAAAATTCACGCAATGTCCGAATGGATTGGGATCTGACTATGCAAGTCGTCCCGTGGGTTGGACATCAATCTAAAATGAAAAACCCAATTCTGAAATCACAGAAATAGGGAAAAGAAAGGGCAAAAAAAAAAAAAATGAAGGGTTTAGGATAAAAAAGGATAAACTGCAGAAAAAAAAAGTAAAAAAAATAATCAAATTTAATCACGAGATGGTTTCAAATTCTATGATACAGGGTTTGAATCACTATAGGTTTGGTTTCTGATTGTCTATATTTCACTGTTCCACAGTGTCCTCCTGCTTTTTTGCTCCAGGTTGTCTCCTGCAAATATTTGGCTGAAAATTTTAGCAAAAATAGTGAAATAATGAAAAATGTTTAGTATTTAAAGAATTATTTTATGAAATTAGATTTTTGAAAATATTTTGTCGCTTATTTTTCAAATTGCTGCTTTTTTTCACTTAAAGAAAATAGAGTTGCATTTTTTTTTTATTTGCATTTATATCATTACCGATGCGGAAGAGTTGTGATGCACCGGTGCGTCTTAGGGTGATAAGCGCACTGGACTGTATAAAGTTTTTTCTTTTTTTTTTTGTTATGTATGTAAGATCATAATAAAATAATGATAATTATAAAGTACATGAATTTATTTTCATTATTTTCTAAACTTTATTATGTTACAAAAATTCGTATTATTCTAGATTTTTTATTTTACAATTATTTGCAAATTTACAAATTTAAATATTTTAATAAAATCATTTCACATTAATACAATTAAAATTTTCACATTAATAAAATTAGAATTTTACAAATTAATATTTTAGATACAATTACATTAATTAAAATTACAATTAGAATTAGAATTAAAATTACAATTACAATTTTAGATTAATTTCACATATATGAATTACGATTAGAATTACAATTACAATTTTAATTTTACATACAATTACATTTACAATTTTACATATTATTACATTTACAATTACAATTACAATTTTCGAAATATTTTATAGACAATTCAATTAAAATTACAGTTACAAATACAATTACATTTACAATTTTACATAGAATTATATTTACAATTACAATTTTACAAATATTTTACATACAATTCAATTAAAATTACAATTACAAATACAATTACAATTGTGAAATTTACATACAATTAGAATTAGAATTAGAATTTTACAATCTTTCATATATACAATTACAATAATTTCAGAATAAATTAAATATTACAATTACAATTACAATTTTACATTAATAAATATTTTACATACAATTACACTTGAAAGTATCGTACAAATATAAATACACTTTTACAATTTTACATAGAATTAAAATTTAAATTACAATTACATTTACGACATAATATTTAATAAATATCATGGTCATTTAATAATATTAAATTAATTAATAAACATCATCACGATCATGATAACCATCGTACAAACATCATATTCGACTAATAAACACATTCAATTAACATCAAATTAACATTATATATTAACATCATCACAACACAAACATCAAATATATATCTCAATATAATGTCAAATAACTCATGCGCCTATCACATATACACATCTATCTGCAAGCTAAACATTAAATGAACATATCTAACATGACTAACAATATGCGCCACATCATGATGATCATCAACATGAAAATTAAGTACAACTGCAACATGAACATAAAATACATGGACCATATATATATATATATATATATATATATATATATATAACTGAATAATGTTAAAAATATACAACTGTAATATAAATGTCATGGATCAAGCGCTGGTGGTAGTATAACAACATCAATAGCAATACTGCAAGTGGATTCCTGCTAAGTAAAGCTGGGTGCAACCTCGACAATCGATGGTCGAGCCTGCTCATGATCATAATCACTAGTACTGATGGATGCATCCATTGGTGGTAATACAACATCAATATGAGCAGTAGTAGTGGAGGCCTGCTCATTGAATAGTACAGCCTCGGCGGTCGATGGTCCAGCCTTCTCATGATCATCATGACTAGTAGTGATGGATGTAGCTGCAGGCTGCTAACTGGACGTGGCTGATGGTCCAGCCTCATCTCCATGATGACTGTCAGATGCTCCCAGTGGAGTGTCATGCTCATCAGGCGCACCGCAAGTTGAACGATCATGAGATGCATGTGAGTCGCTGCTCGCAGACTCATGTCCATCACGTGCCGCGACTCGACTATGCCTATAGCTACGGTGTAATATTCCAAAATTTGCATGCAGCAAATTGGAATATTAATTTTTGCTAATTTCACTTAGGAGTTGAATAATTAGGTGAGTGTTGGCAATATGATGCAGAGTGTTGTCCTTGATGGCAACCCACTTGATGAAGATAATGGCAACCTACTTGATGAAGTTATTCTTGACTTGATGGACTGGGTAATGATGTAAATCTGATGTGATATGATGTGTCTACATAGCAACTCAGATGTAATGATGAAAAGTGTGTGTCTCAAGGAATACGCGGGTTTGTCTAGGAGAAATAGCATATGCACGCGGGAAATAACGTGCCAAGTCGCGTATGGTCAAAAGCGCTCTAAATATGTAAAACCAGGGGTTACTACCATGGAATTGACCCATTGTATTGAGCGCTGGTATGTCTATGTGATCCCGTCCAGGAATACCATTGGAAGTAATGTGGTTTTGGCTCATGGTATTGTCAAAGGCTAAATCTATATAAGGAGAAGAAAATCATTGTGCAAGGGTGCATGAGTCTAGGTTTGAATGGATACTTCACTCTGAAGTATGTCTGTATGGAAAGGGTAACAATTTGATGATAGATCTGAATCTGTGATGCACCTATGAAGAAAATGATGAAGAAGGGAATCTAGATCTGATATGTATTTGTATCTTCTAGATCTGTTTATGGAATGTTTAGATTTGAGATGAGGCAAACATTTGTCTGAAGTAAAGGGTGAAATCTGAAGTGAATGTTTGATCTGATGAAGTATGCTGCTCTATAATGTTTGAAGATCTATACGCTAGTTTGTTACAGAGGAAGCGTGTATATACGCGGGTTGGATAAAGCGAAAGCGCGTATGGAAGGTGAAACCAGTTCTGAAGTATGTGCCGATGTATACGTGGGTTTGTATACATGAAAGCGCGTATATACGCCGGATCAGTGAAAGGAAAGCGCGTATGAAAACTAGGGTTTGCTGAAGTATGTGGTATGAAATGTCTGATCTGTTTCGCTGTATTACTGCTATCTGTCTATGATGTATTCATACAGATCTGGGTTTTCTGAATATTGATTATGCTGCTGACTATGTTGAGAAAAGATCAAGTTGTTGATTGATTGGTTGATGATTCATTGAATGAATTGATAAGGGTATAAGTTTCAATTTCATGTTTGATTGAGCTTAAATGTGTGGAGTGGGTCCAGTCTGAAAATATGATGAAAAGTGGCCTACAAGTTGTGCTCTAAAGAAAGCTTTTGGATCCAGTGTGAAAATTGATGAAACGTGGTCCATGGTGGTGCTGAGAGTTGTAGCCTTCAGTCAGGGGGTCGTAGCTCCCTTCCAGGAGAGGCTGTTAAACGAGAGCAGGGGGTCGTAGCTCCCTTCCAGGAGAGGCTGGTAAACGAGAGCAGGGGGTCGTAGCTCCTTTCCAGGAGAGGTTGGTAAACGAGCGCAGGTGGGTGCCTGCGTGCTGGTATGAGTCTGCGCCAGCACATAGTTGTAAGATGTTTTCTTTATAATAAAATATTGAAGGCTGAGACAACGGCAGCGGTGGTTTTCTCCCGACTTGGGTTTCCACCTAAAATCCTGGTGTTCATGTGTGATGATTTACTCTGTTATTACTGCACATGTATGTTGCTATATAAACATCTGATGAATGAATAAATGCAAGGATCTAAGTAATGAATTAATTGCATATTAAGATCTCTGCATATACGCGAGTTTTGTGAAGGGTATCCGCGTATATACGCGAGTCTGATCAAGTAAAGTAGCGTATGGGTTTTAGAGCATGAAAAAGTAAAAATATTTGAGTATGCCCTAAATACTGATTCACCCCCCCCTCTCAGTATTTTTCCCAACAATTGGTATCAGAGGAGGTCCTTCTGCAGAAGCTTGATCGCTTGAAGGAGATCCGTCGAAATGGGAAGTCATGAAGGGGTAATGTCTATAAGGCCACCTCTATTCAATGGAAATAATCTGTTATTCTGGAAGATACGAACAAAAGCATATTTGCAAAGTCTTGGTGCAGAAGTATGGGCAATCGTGGAAGGAGGTTATCAGTATCCGGCAAGTATTCCTACTGATGCAGCAGAAAGGAAGAAATATGAAATCAATGCCAAAGCCGTCAATGTCTTATTAGGAAGCCTGTCTGAACCAGAATTTTCTAAAGTGATGCAGCTAAATTCAGCAAAAGAAATATGGGACAAAATCATTCTGAGCTATGAAGGAGATACAAAGGTAAAAGGTGCAAAACTCCAAACTCTCAGAATTGAATATGAAAATTTAAGGATGCATAGTGATGAGAGTATTGCCAGTTTCTTCTTACGTCTTGATGATATTGTAAATCGTATGAGAAGTTTGGGTGAAACCATAACCGATACTACTCTGGTGGAAAAAGTCTTAAGATCTTTAACTTCAAATTTTGAGTCAAAAGTATCAGCAATTGAAGAAAGGCAAGATCTGCAAACTCTTACTATTGTTCAACTACATGGTATTCTGACTGCTTATGAAATGAGACAAGGAGGTCCCTCTCAATTCAAAGAAGCTGCTTTTAAGGAGTGTGCAAAAGGAAAAGAAAAGGAAGTTGTCAAGGAATCAAATTATATATCAGAAGAAGAAGAAGCAAATTTTGGGAGAAGACTCCAACCAGGTATTGGAAGATTCAAAGGTAAGCTTCCCTTCAAATGTTTTGATTGTGGAAGAGTTGGTCATTATGCTGCGAAATGTCCTTATAGAGAAAATCATGATAAAGGGAAACAATTTGTAAAGAGAAAGAGTTATTATGTAAATGAAGATAATAATGAAATGTCAAGTGAAGATGAAGAAGATTCTGACCAAGATCTGAAAGTGCTCATGGCAAGGAAGCAAAAGAAGAAGGCTACTCAAAAGAAGATACCTCAGAAAACATGTACAGCAGAAAATGAAGAAGAGGAAACAAGTATTGATTGTTGTTCTAGTAATCCACTTTCTTGTGCATGCAATGATGAAAATAGTGAAAGTAACAGTATAATTTAAGAAGCAAATCTCAAGATCAATGATGAAAGCAATGATTGGAATCAATTTCATAAGAGAGAATCGACCTACAAAGATATGATATCTAGAATGAATGAACAGAAATAAATACTGAATGGACAGATAGACAAGTATCAAAAGTTGTATGTTGATGCAACCAATCGAAGTGAAAGACTTGAAGCAGAAATCATCTCTCTCAAAGAAGATCTCGAAAAATCAAATAAGAATAATGAAGAACCCTTATCATTTGAAAAGGAAATACTTGAAGCAGAAATCATCTCTCTCAAAGAAGATCTCGAAAAATCAAATAAGAATAATGAAGAACTGTTACAAACATGTGAAGAACAAGAAAATTGGTTGAAAGAAGAAATTTTAAAATTGAATGATCAAGTAGAAGAAGGAAAAAGGGTCGAAGAAAGCATGAAGAAGCAATGCCAAAAATTGGAGGTTGAGGTAAACATTCTCAAAGGTAAATTAGAAGAAAAGGATAAATTCTTGAGGTTTCAAGATAGTACTAAGATTCTGGACAATATTCTTAGTAATCAAAAATCTCCTGCTATTAAACTTGGTCTTGGTTTTCATGAAACTGTTAAAGGAGAATCTAGTTCACAAGGAAGTGCTAAAGACTCAAAGGATGTCAATGCAAAACCTGAAGAGTTGAAAGAAACAAGAAGTCAACCGACAATCATGAACACTCAAAGGAAATCATTCAATAATGTTGAATGCTTTAAATGTCATAATTATGGGCATGTTGCAGAAAATTGCAGAAGCAGATTGTTTCAGTCACAAACAAGTAGATTCTACATAGAAAGGTACTCAGGTGTCTTCAAGGGGTATTGTTTTTCATGCAACAAGTATGGTCATAAAGCCGTTGATTGCAATAGAAGGAAGAACAGAAAAACACACTATGATCCTTATGCTTACTTCTCTGGTCACATGAGATGTTATGCTTGCAACAAGTTTGTACATGTGGAAAAAGAATTCAGGATGAAAAGATATGAGAAATTGGATAACTTCCAGCGCACAATTAGAAAGTTCAAGCAAATTTGGAAAAAGAAGGAGGACCAGTCAGAAACGTAGGGAATATTGACCCTACTGCAGTCATCCGCTTCTGAAGCTTATTTCTCATAATGACTACATGAATGATGTGAGATACATTCTGGTGATTAGTAATGTATCATCACAAGGGGAGCAATGTATGATGATTCTCATGATTGGTTTGGTTATTCTGGTTATTTTTATTTTTGACTGAGCATCTGATGTGAAGAAGATAGGTATAGGTGGTACAACTTCAGGGGGAGATGAAGGAATGTGAAGTTTTCAATGTTTCATTTTCCATACGCAAGTTCGGTGAACTAAAGCCGCGTATACACACGAGTTACGATGGAGACAGTCGCGTATGCATTTATGAAAATTTGTATGACAGCTAAAGATCAGGAGCACAGCTTCAGGGGGAGCATTAGCCTTGCTGAGCATAATGCATTGTTGGCATTATGATGATTCTGAAATATGATCTTTCTTGAGGTCTTTTGGTAGTGGTAATAAAAAGTCTTATTTGTAATTTGATGAAAGGGTCATGATGAGACCTATGATGTAAATTTGTAATATTCAGTCATGTAAGGACTTGTTCAAATTGTAAACCCACTTGGTTGGGTAGTTGAGTCAAAGTATGTAAAGCCACTAGGTTGGGTACTTGAGTCTCTTATGAAAATCCACTTGATTGGATCTTTGATGTAAGTATGAGTCATAGAGTCATGTACTTCATTGAAAAATATGTTTGAACATTCATCATGAACTCAGGGGGAGCTTGGTAACTTCAGTGCACATCAGATCTATAGCGCTCTTCTTTCTACATAAGGAGAAAAACCTTGTGTTGGTTTTGATCCGCCCTTTGCCCTTGATGTCAAAGGAGGAGAGTGACATGGTGTTTGAATAAGGGGAGAGTAACATGGTTATTGTATAATGGTTATAATCAATGTATCTATCTGTTGTGGTGATCAAACACCATTGTGGTTGCCATCAAGTCCAAAGGGGAAGATTGTTGGAAATATGATGCAGAGTGTTGTCCTTGATGGCAACCCACTTGATGAAGATAATGGAAACCTACTTGATGAAGTTATTCTTGACTTGATGGACTTGGTAATGATGTAAATTTGATGTGATATGATGTGTCTACAGAGCAACTCAGATGTAATAATGAAAATTGTGTGTCTCAAGGAATACACGGGTTTGTCTAGGAGAAGTAGCGTATGCACGCGGGAAATAACGTGCCAAGTCGCGTATGGTCAAAAGCGCTCTAAATATGTAAAACTAGGGGTTACTACCATGGTATTGACCCATTGTATTGAGCGCTGGTATGTCTATGTGATCCCGTCCAGGAATACCATTGGAAGTAATGTGGTTTTGGCTCATGGTATTGAAAAAGGGTAAACCTATATAAGGAGAAGAAAATCATTGTGCAAGGGTGTGCATGAGTCTGGGTTTGAATGAATACTTCACTCTGAAGTATGTCTGAATGGAAAGGGTAACAGTTTGATGATAGATCTGAATCTGTGATGCACCTATGAAGAAAATGATGAAGAAGGGAATCTAGATCTGAAATGTATTTGTATCTTCTAGATCTGTTTATGGAATGTTTAGATTTGAGATGAGGCGAACATCTGTCTGAAGTAAAGGGTAAAATCTGAACTGAATATCTAATCTGATGAAGTATGCTGCTCTCTAATGTTTGAAGATCTATACGCTAGTTTGTTACAGAGGAAGCGCGTATATATGTGTGTTGGATAAAGCGAAAGCGCGTATGGAAGGTGAAACCTATTCTGAAGTATGTGCAGATGTATACGCGGGTTTGTATACATGAAAGCGCGTATATACGCTGGATCAGTGAAAGGAAAGCGCGTATGAAAAGTAGGGTTTGCTGAAGTATGAAGTATAAAATGTCCTGACCGTTCTTCTCAGATACCGCTATCCGTCTATGATGTATTCATAAGCTTCTAGGTTTTCTCCGAATATTGATTGCGTCGTCGACTATGTTGAGAAAAGATCAAGTCGTTGAATCGATTGGTTGATGATTCATCGAATGAATCGATAAGGGTACAAGTTTCACCTACAAGCCTGATTGAGCTTAAATGTGTGGAGTGGGTCTACTCTGAAAATATGATGAAAAGTGGCCTGCAAGTTGTGCTCTAAAGAAAGCTTTTGGATCCAGTGTGAAAATTGATGAAACGTGGTCCATGGTAGTGCTGAGGGTTGTAGCCTTCAGTCAGGGGCTTGTAGCTCCCTTCCAGGTGAGGCTGGTAAATGAGAGCAGGGGGTCATAGCTCCCTTCCCGGAGAGGCTAGTAAACGAGAGCAGGGGGTCATAGCTCCCTTCCAGGAGAGGCTGGTAAACGAGCGCAGGTGGGTGCCTACGTGCTGGTATGATTCTGCGCCAGCACATAGGCTTACGATGTTTTCTTTATAATAAAATATTGAAGGTTGAGACAACAGCAGCGGTGGTTTTCTCCCGACTTGGGTTTCCACCTAAAATCCTGGTGTTCATGTGTGATGCTTATGTGTGATGATTTATTCTGTTATTACTGCACATGTCTGTTGCTATATAAACATCTGATGAATGAATAAATGCAAGGATCTAAGTAAAGAATTAATTGCTTATTAAGATCTCTGTACATACGCGACTTTAGTAAAGGGTATCTGCGTATATACGCGAGTCTGATCAAGTAAAGTAGCGTATGGGTTTTAGAAAGTGGAAAAGTAAAAATATTTGAGTATGCCCTAAATACTGATTCACCCCCCCCCCCCCCTCTCAGTATTTTTCCCAATAGTGAGAAGGCCCATTCATAATAAAAACATGGATAAAATCCCTCTAGTATGAAAAGGGATCAGCCTTGGAACTACATTTCACACCCTCATGTGTGAAATGAGACATTTGCAAAGAGGCTAGGTCAAGTTTGACCAAGTCAAACAGCGCAGAGGTATGAGGTGGAAAGCATCCTATGGGACAGCATAGAGAAAGAGGAGGGAATATTCCTTGAAGGAGGAAACCCTAATAGAGTGGGACCCATAAAGAGGGAGCTCTCATGTGTTTAAAAGGAGGGCAAGGCAGCCATTGTTTCTCATGCATATGATTATAGATTTTTTGTCTGCTTAGACTATTGGCATTCTCCAGCTGTTCAACTGAGTTGCTGTGCTGCTTAGCACAAGGATTTCCTGCTTAGGAATCCTTCTCCTTTCTTGAGAAGCCTCTTGAAGGAGTTGTACAGATTTGCCTCACATCTAGGCTTGAGGCCAAGCATCCTCCTCCAGGACAACATTATTGCTGCAGTAGCATAATGTTGTGTTGCAAGGTGTTGCGGTGAGGGGTCAGAACACCTCTTCCATCACTTGTTTTTCAGAGGAGGAGTCTTCCTTTCCTTTGGAGGATCAGTTTGGAAGCTATCAGATCTTATTGCAAATCTTGGCACTTGGAAAAATCATTCTATTCCACCTACAACACAGTTACCCTTTGAGACTGCGTTATTTTCAGAGTGCACTTGTAGTGAGGGCTTGCAGTGTTGATTGGAGGGTGAGATCTCAAGTTTAAGGATCAGCCTTCCACTTAGGAGATCCATTGGAGGAGTTCTGCTTCAGATTGTTCATCATCTTCAACCTTCTCTATTCATTTCCAGTTTTGAGTTGCAGCTGCTACCCAGCAACTCTGGCATTTTTTCCATTTTGTATATTTCAGCCAATCCTTTAGAGGATTGTTGTATTCTTGTTTCCAGGGGTTGAGAGCTTGCTCCCCCTTATTTCTTGAGCTATATATTGTCATATCTTTCTGTTATGATGTAATATGGAGCAGTACCTCTTATAAACTGCGTCCTCTTAGCATGCAGAAATACATGTGTAGCAGTGTTCTTCTATTCTCATGTACATGTCCCTTTTGAGGTTACATTGTTTACTTGAGTGACTCTTTCCTCAAGGATTTGTATAACATTGCTGCTATAATATACATGTGTTGGCTATCTAATTCTTCATGTGCCCATGCTTACTAAAATAACGATGTGATTTCATCTCTTGCTCAAGAATTGTTGCAGTCACTCATCGGGCACTTTCTGAGGACAACTAGGTGTGGGAGATCTGTTTAACCCACCTAGAAGGATTTCTTTGGAGCCTCCTATTGGATTCAGCACTTAGATACATTGATCTAAGGGATCCAGGTCCTGGTTTCAAATCCTGTAGCAGCCATTACTGGAAAATGCATTTTCCAGTCATGCCTTGCTAGCTGTCCCGATTTCAAAATATTACAGTGGTATCAGAGCAACTTTCTTGGCTCAGCCTGTGAGTCTAAGCCCAAGAAGATCAGAATGTTGAAGAATATGAGATTTCTCTCATCAGTGTTCAGATCCAAAGAAAACCTCTCCAAGGAGGTCAAGAAGATTGAAGAAATAGAAGAGGAAACTTCCTATTCTCATCAACAAAACGACATTGAGCATGGAAGACACTTGGATTATCAGATTCTACGTGATTACCTTGTTGAGTATAGATCTCAACCTAGAGCCTTCAAGGAGACTCTAGATTTCCCTCATTTCATCTAGTTGAAGGAAGAAAAGAGACCCTGCAGCAGAAGAGAAATCAAAGGCAATAGATTTTTGTGGTCTACTTTTGATGGGTTATCTACAGCAAGAACTTGGGTGAGAAAGTTGGAGGCATTTTTCCTACTACATCTTGTAGCAGGGAAAGAAGCTGTTGAAATCTCAGCGCTGCAGTTGGAGGGTGAAGCCTATGTTTGGTGGTGCAGCCACTTGAGCCATTCAAGGGTAAAACTTTTGCAGAGTTCACTCAGAGGTTGATCCAAACCTTTGATGGAGAAAGAATAAAGTACGAGAAGCTCACACCACCAATTGGGGAGCCTTGTGATAACGTTGTCACACTCATGGAGGAGTAGCCACATGCATCAACAGCTGGGGAAGCCAACACTTTGGAGGAAGGAACTCTTGCAACCCTACAAGAAGTTCCAAAATCTCTTCAAGGTATGAAAAGATTTCCACATTCTATTGTTGCAGCAAATTATTTTGATCAATGTGGAGCTTTACTTCTACATGACCAAGGGTCAAATCACACTGCTACCATAGAGCAGCTTGGTTGCATTGCACTGTGCAACATAGAAACATTCAAGGAGGAAGCAAACCATCATTCTCATGAGCCATTGTTGGATTGTACATCACACTTGAGGTTGGGGTTTGAAGACTTGAAGGAAGATAATAGACATCTTGGAATGAGAAGCCCTTTCTCCTTTCAAGATGACACTTTCTCAATGAGCTCCTCTCAGCTCAAAGAGGAACTTCTACTTTCAGCAGATCCAAGACCTCATTGGTTTTGGAAGACTGTTGTTGAGAGGGAGGTCTCAAGGAGAGATCTCATTAGAGGTGCACTTCAACACACCATGGAGTGCAAAGATTTTCTTCCTTTCTTACAGGAGTAGATAGAAGATGGAGGAAATATTAGGATGGATAACATCTCTCATGCTTGTGTTGGACATTTCTTGAGCCATACACATCATGATGGGAGGTTTTTTCCTACCACCTATTTGGGTCCTTATAGGGTCTCATTGATCCTTGAAAAGGTTGCATTTCAAAATCCCATGATGTGCAAAGACAAATATTTGGTTTGGGAGGATGGTAGCCCTCATGGGAGGAGTACCAAGATGAAGAGAAGAAGAAATCATCCACAAGTTATTGAGTGGATGTGGTTGATGAGCAAGGAGCTGGAAGGCTACTTGCAAATTTATGATACCGAGTAGCAGGAGGCTTGGCTGCACTAGTTACTCTTGAAAGAGTTTGGCCATCACTTGGCATACACTCTTCCTAAGAGTAGGAGGAAGGAGGATGGATGGCAGGATACTTGCACCATTGGGCAGCATAGAGTATGGATTCATGGTGTTGATGTGATATTCATATCATTCGTTGTGTCTTTATCACATGAGTTGTATGATGGAAGTATGGGGAGGCAGCAAAATATTTTGTTGCTTTGCTTGTTCTTGGGATAGAAAGAGCATATTTTCTCTCACACTTTGCATGATGTTGCAGGAGGAGGAGATGGCATTATCTCCTTGGATTTTGATGATGGGGAGGTACTTCCACTTTGGGGGGAAATTCTCATGCATTGCAGCATTATGGGAGATGTCTTTGACAAGGAGCATGTCAAAGAACAGAACCTTATATTGACAGGAGCTTATTTGCATAAGTTCACAACGTTGTCACTTGGGAGCAAAGACTTATGGATGGAGTGTCCCCAGGATCACTTCACATTTGATGCACTTGGTGAACAAGGAGGAGGTGATGATGATATAGTAGTGGATAGAGGCATCTATCACTATGATAAATTCTTCTTGACTTGGATTTCCAAGCATGAGAAGAACTATCTTCTTGCAACACATGGTTCATTCTTCTTCATAGCATGCAAAAACACTATGGAGGACTCACTCATGGATCCATGTACCATCTTACTTCCAGCATATGGTAAGAAGTTTGTTTTTACATGTATTTACTTCCATACTCTTACCATTACTTCGCAGTGCATTGCTCCACAAGAGAGCAAGCCTTTCACATTGCTCCATGTTCATAATTGGGCCAATCTATATGATGAAGACATCCATCTTTTATATGGCCTTGGGCAAGTTTTTTCTTTCATGTATGATCAGTTGATATACTCAGCCATTTGCTATATATCGGTAGATATCATGACGTACATAACCATCCATGTAATACAAAACAACTTGCCATGTACTTTTCTGAAGCAGTAGTTTGGAAAACTGCGCTGTCACTATTGGGAAAAGTGTTGGTACCTTCTTGCACCACATGAAACCTTCAGCATTTTCCTCATTTTGTTGCTGATCATGACTTCATTTGCTGATAAGGATCAGATTTGTATGAGAAGAATGATTATGAGAGAGACACGTGAGTTGGATGTGTCCTTGAGGGGAGAGAATTCCCACATTTTCTGCACTACATGTTCTAATGGGAGCATGGGAGGAGATATGGCCACCACAGCAACATATTTGTTCTATTTTAGGGTGGGCCATGAGTTTTTTAACCATCCATTGTATAAACATGGGCAAGTACTTAATCATGTATTGTTAACACATTCAACCATTTACTATTCATTAGTAGATGTGATTATTTTTGTATGTTACTTGCCATACTATTTTCTGAAGTTGCAGTGGATGAAATTGCATTGTGTCCTCTTGAGATATTGTTTGTATCATGCATCATCATGTAAAACTTGTAGCAAAATTCTCACTGGGATACTCTATGATGATCATGTCCTATTCATCATGGACGGATTGTTTTGGGCCAACTTGTTCTTCAATGTTGGAGAAGAAATCCTTGGAGGATTGTTCTTCATTCTACCACTTGAGGCCAATAATTTTGCAGCCCAGGATTAGCACATACTCTACACTCATCATGAGTGGGGAGAAGGATAGCGTGGGGTAGGCTATGATGCTTGCCACATTCATATTTTCAGCCCACCTTCATTTCCGGAGCTTGAGGTGGAAGGAGATGTTCAGGAGTTGCCTTATTGTGAGGTGGCTCATTTTGTTTGGATGATTTCTTGGGAAAGATGTCTTCCCAATACTTTTCAGTCTCCATGCCTTGAGGGACAACTCCTCAGTTCTATCATTTCATTTTCTTGAGGACAAGCAACATTTGGTACGGGAGGACTGTAATATTCCAAAATTTGCATGCAGCAAATTGGAATATTATTTTTTGCTAATTTCACTTAGGAGTTGAATAATTGGGTGAGAAGGCCCATTCATAATAAAAACATGGATAAAATCCCTCTAGTATGAAAATGAATCAGCCTTGGAACTAAATTTCACACCCTCATGTGTGAAAGGAGACATTTGCAAAGAGGCTAGGTCAAGTTTGACCAAGTCAAACAACACAGAGGTATGAGGTGGAAAGCATCCTATGGAACAGCGCAGAGAAAGAGGAGGGAATATTCCTTGAAGGAGGAAACCCTAATAGAGTGGGACCCATAGAGAGGGATCTCTCATGTGTTTAAAAGGAGGGCAAGGCAGCCATTTTTTCTCATGCATATGATTATATATTTCTTGTCTGCTTAGACTATTGGCATTCTCTAGCTGTTCAGCTGAGTTGCTGTGCTACTTAGCAAAAGGATTTCCTACTAAGGAATCCTTCTCCTTTCTTGAGAAGCCTCTTGAAGGAGTTGTACAGATTTGCCTCACATCTAGGCTTGTGGCCAAGCATCCTCCTCGAGGACAACGTTATTTCTGCAGCAGCATAATGTTGTGTTGCAGGGTGTTGCAGTGAAGGGTCACAACACCTCTTCCATCACTTTTTTTTCAGAGGAGGAGTTGTTGAGCTAATTTATGTACCTAAACTAACACAATTATTTATTATCAATCCGGGTTGTTTATGCTTTGAGGCAAGATCACTATATGTGAAGATCAGATATAATCAACCTTGAAAGATATGCTAAAAGTAATACATTCTACAACTCTAACTCAATTAGTTTAAAAAGAGGAATAATATTGAAATGGTTCTTGACTCAAGAAATTCATTTTCACCTCAATTACCACTTAATGAATCAGAGATTAAAATCAAGAACTTAAGATGGATAAATTATGAATGAAAGAAGATCTTAACTTAAGAGACATGTAAAGTGTTCCATTATAATCCATTCATCTTAATATCAAAAATCTCAACAAGAAACTGCTTGCACACAAACAAAAGAAACCAACTTTAATTCATCATTTTCATAGAAGGGATGCTCAACTTGATACATCTGTTTTTCCAACTTGATAAAGTGATGAATAAGTTATAAACTAATGACATCAATCACTATGCATGAATCATTAAACAATCTGAAATAGAGCTTTGAAAACCAGTTCTACAATCATCAAATTACAAAGAAATAAAACTAGTTAACAAGAAAGTGTACTTAGCTTGGAATGGGGGCCCTTCCACCCTTGCCTTGCACACTTGATAAATGATCTCAGAAGCTTAACTTCAGTCACACATCCATAACATTGAACAGCAAATTGATAACAGCACAAGTCTTCAAATTAACTTCTCAATCCAAAAGTGTCACAATATAAAAGTATATAAGTCAATAATAATCCTAATACATAAGCCATCAAAGCTTTGGCTTTAAATAAGAAGTCTCATGAACAAACTGATCTATTTTTACTCAAAAAAACCCATCTACTTCTCATCCACCTATCTAAGTCGAATTCATTATTCTTATCCCAAGAAATATGGTCAATCCCATAGAATCTCAAAACTGCCCTATTTCTATGGGATTTCTGAATGACTAGTCATGATTGACTAGAACTAAATGGTCCTAATAAAGCTTGTTCTGTTCGAACTAAGCATAGGTGGCTTAGTCCTAGTTGCCAAGCTGTCCATCCATGCATTCAACTCGTGCCCAAGTGTCCTGCAACCATATCAAACATATAGCTATTACGGGAATTTCTGAATCAGCCAATTTTGCACTAAAAATCAAACTTTCATAAAAACTTTAGAATTTGAAAAATTAAAATTAAATACCCGAATAGATATCAAATATATGTCAAAATGGAATAAATGAATGGAAAATGGATGGAAAATAGATGGATAAATAAGTTTCTTTGAGCAAAATAAGACCAAAACTAAGGCCCAACATCTCTCCCTTGCTTATCATCAAGCATGTCCCCATGCTTGCCTGTTCCTTTTTGACCTTCTTCTTTCTGAAGTAGATGTTGTACCTGTTGATGCTTCCTGTTGTGCTGCCCTTGCCAAACAATCTAAACCTATGTCATGTCGTTCTTTAAACAAAGCTGCTTTAACCTTCTGCATTTCATACTTGGCCTGCCACATGTTCTTTTCCTTCAACCATTTAAATGCTTGTTTAGAAATTAGATCATTCTTCCTTTTCAATCTCCCCAACTCTTCTTTCAATTTTTCATTTGTTTTGATCAATTTAGCATTTTCTTTCCTGTTTGCTTTGTTCTCCTCTTTTAACTGTTTTTCCACAATTTTACTAATTTCTAATTGATCAGTTAAATCCCTGATTTTCCCATCATTAATTTCTTTTTCAAAATTCTGAGTTGTTTTCATTAATGATGCAGCTGCTTCATCATCATAGGCAGAATCCCTATCAAATTCTTCTTGTGGAATTTTATTTTCTTCTTGTGGTCTTGGAAAATATGTTTCTTCTTCCCTGTCTAAATTGATGGGACTTTTATTTGTAAATCTTTTGGGAATAGACATCACAGATATTTCATAATCCATGGCCATGTTATTTTGCTGTTTGGCTCTTGTTCTAGGATACAAAGGTGAATTCATCACTCCTTTACTTTCCTGCTCTGTTTTCTCTTGCACCTCTGTAATCTGTTCAGTAAAATGATTTTTAACCATGAATTCTCTCCACACTATGCCCTGCAATCTTACTTGATACTCAACTAGGATTTTAATCAATCCTTGATGATACATTTGTCCTGCCTTAAGCGTGTTTTCATGTCTTGCTATTTCAATCATTCTTAAGAGGCTTTTATATAGGAAATAAGGTAAATTAATCCTATCTTCCCCCTTAATGTGATGTAGAAGTTTAACATGATATAAATGGGCAACACTATATCCTCGGTCACAAGTCAAAAACTTTTGAATAATCAAGACCAATTCTCTCCATGGCTCATTAAACCATTCCCTGGGTATACCTTTTGTCCTATCAAATGTTCCCTTCCGGTTTTTCTCAAGGAAGAAAGTCCATGCTTTTTCCTTGAAATGTAGCCCTTTGTAATACTTCTCTCCTAACATTGGCAAATCTAAGGCTTTGGAAAAGTATTCTTGGGTTACTGGAACAATGATTTCTCCTATTCGAGTTTGGTCTTGATTGAAATTCTTTATAAAATCTTTGGTTATCTCCTCAGAATGGCCATTAAATTTCTGTAGGAAGCCTATCATTCCTGCCTGATAGAGTTTTTCTATAGTCTCTTTTCCCCAACTTTCTATTTGAAATTTTGGCTCTACCCTGTTTGCCATTATTTCTGTAAACCAATCAATGTAGGCTTCTGCTGTTACTAACTTCATTTTAATAAAAATTATGACTATTTTTTAAAATGAAATTCAGTAAGCAAAGAAGCTTACCTTCCTCTTCTGACTCAACTCAACTCTGCACTTTTAACCTCTGATATATTCCCTTGCAATAACACTCTTCTGAATTCCCTGTTGAATACAAGCAACACCTGTATACTTTTGTTAATACACTGGTCTCTGTTTTTTTAAATTAAATACACACACAGTATCACAAATCACACAAACATGATTTACTTGTGTATATATAAAAATAAAAAAAATTAGAGAGTGCTCTCGGCCTAATCGAAATTTTTCGCATTGTTTTCGACTTAAGCAAAGGTGTTTGCAAACAAAAATTTCGTGCAGACTCATCATACAAATGCAACTATGCAACAAGCTCTCGGCCTCAACATGGCTTCAACGAACCCGACTCTCTTTTTCAACCATAATTCAATGTGACCATTAGGCATTCGATCCCTGTCAAAACAAAACGCAGTGGCAGCAAATGTTTTATGGCGTTTTTTCGTTTACACGCTAACTGTTTGTGAAAATATTGGTGCGCATAGTTCACTCAGAGGAACATGGCTTAGTGCGCAATTCAACAACCCTCCGCCATACTACTTCAATTAAAACGTGTTACTCATGCAACGAATTTTCCTCACAATGCTGCGCATCGAAATCTATCACTCAATCCTTAAGTGCTGTCGATCTGGAGATAATCACGGGTTTGAAGTTACCTGACTGTCAACGAGCGCGTGGAGTGTAACTGGGCGCTCCAAATCCCTATTGTTTCGGTTAACTGAGCTGGTGTCAAAATACAGGATCCAAAAATTAATGTCAAACAATATTCCATAATCACTGAGTGTTAATGAACTTCACTTGTTACCTGACTCAATCCTGGAAATCTGTGATCTCTGATTGTCGAACCCGGAGCAATTTCTTTCCTTAAATCCGCCTTCTTGCTTTCCCCGGAGCGATTTTCACTATTCCGCTGCTTCAAAACGCCTTCTCTTCTCTCCGGATTAATGTTTTGTTTCAGACGCCTTCCTTCTGAGCTCTGGCAATGAGGAATGAGGTTGAAACGGTCATGAATTGACCGAGTTCATGGTTGTACCGTGCCTGTTGGCGTTATGATGTGAGGTTGGTATGGCTGTCCTCTTTGACCAGTCGACCGACTGTGTCATGAGGATACCACCGCCTTGTTTTATGTTTGAATTATATACACGTACACCACCACCTGCGCACGCTATGTTTGAATGACATGGCTATGTTATCACACCACCGTGCACGCTATGTTTGAATTACATGGCTGTGTTATCAAACCACCGCGCACGCTAATTTCCATTGTCGTGTTGATATGATATGCACGTTTCAACACATTTCACTTTGAATGATATACCCGTATCATTCCACCTTCTGCATAAACTTATTACCTCCACCGTGCGTTCATATGTGTAATGATACTCCTGTGCAATTATCATCATACCCTGTCAAGCCTGTCAACCAGATCATAACCATTATGCTCGTCCTTCATTTTATATGCGCCATATACCTTTGCCTATGTTTATACCATATGCACGTTGATTATATGCCATTAACCTTATCTCTTGTGCGTATTGACCTTATGTCCTTTGCGCTCAATTCTTATATGGTTTTTAACACATTCCTTGTTTACATTTATGGTATATAGTTTTTGTATAGCGCATTATTTGTTTTGCTTTTTTTTATGCATATCTTTATGATTTTAAAATGACCATCTTAGGTCATATTTAAAATCATCTCCATACTAATGCTTGATTTATGTATGCAGGTGGAAAGAGTTGTCCTAGCTTGGTCTTTTGCTCAAGAAAAATACTTAGGATTATAGGGAATATGTATAAGAAATGTGTATATGAATGAAATGGAATATGTATAGGGTATTATGAAGATAGGATATGTATAGGGAATATTGAATATAGGATATGTATAGGGAATATTGAATATCCTCAGGTACTAACTTTAACTTAACAAAAACTAAAAATTCCTAAGAAAAATTTGAATTTCAAGCACAAAATGACTATACATATACTTTCCTGGATGATGTTTGTACAGGTGGAATGAAGTCAGATGTTGTAGATGAATCAAAAAGTGAATTTTATTGCTGCTCCTTGTTCTTCATGCTCTGGTTCTTGAATTGAAAAATCAGGTCCCTTTGTAATGATTCTTTGTTTCAGGTCCCTCTGCACTGCTTACATAATATGCACATGTTGTTTTGACATTAGCAGGTCTCTCAGGTCCCTCTGTATTGATTTCTTCTTTCAGGTCCCTCTGTTGACAATACAAGTTCCTTCTATACTTCAGCTTTCCAGCTAAAGATCTAATACAAGTCTCCCCCTTGTTTAAGATATGACTTGTCCTCAAGTCAATTGTTGATGGAGAGTACCTGTATTTGAAATTATGTGAGAACAGTAGAACAAGAAAAGGAATTCATAGAGTCCAAGTTGCCTTGATTTTCCCCTATGAATTCATGTTTGCTTAGTGCCAGTTGCCTGGTTTTCACTAGCAAACAAATTATTATTTTTTATGTTTTTTTTATGTTTTTTTTATTTTTTATTTTTTATTTATTTATTTATTTATTTATTTTTTTTTTTTTTTTTTTTAATTCAACTACAGGACTGGAAGATGGCTGAACTTGGTGTGCCATGACTTCCAGTTCTGTATCTTCTGTCAGTTGTTTCATAAATGCTTCTTTACTGATAGGCCTATTGTAAACTTTGAGCCTATGTCCATTCACTATAAAGGAGGTGGAATCCTGGTCAATTGTCTTGATCTTTACTGCTCCATTGTCGAAGATTTCATCAATTTCATATGGGCCTAGCCAGTGTGTTGTGAACTTTGCTTTGAAATCTTTGAACTTGGAATCAAAAAGTAATTCCCAATCTCCCTTACGAAATGTCTTTGTTTTGATATATCTGTCGTGCCACTTCATTCTTTGTTGTTGCACCAATGTAGTATGTTCTATGGCTTGTTGACGATGCTCATCTAACTGATTCAGTTCCATGATCCGCTGCTGTTGTGCTTCTGTCAGGTCTAGTCCTAATTCAGCTGCTAGTCTGTATGTTTGTATCTGAAACTCTATAGGCAATAAGGCCTCTTTTTCATATACTAACTGGTATGGACTAAAACCAGTTGTATTCTTCCATGTAATTCTATAGGCCCATAGTGCATCTTGTAATTTTTCAGACCAATCTTTTCTGTTCAGCTTTACTGTTTTTGTCATGATATTCTCTAGGACTTTATTTGTTGATTCAACCTGCCCATTTGCTTGAGGATGATATGGTGTAGATGTACTGTGTTTGATCTTGTACTTCTCTGTTAGATCTCGTACCAGTTTTGATGTAAATTGTGTTCCTTGATCTGTTACAATTTGTCTAGGTACTCCATATCTGACAAAGATTTCTTTAAAAAGAAAGTTGACCACTATATCTTCTGTTGCTCTATTCACTGCTTTAGCCTCTGCCCACTTGGTTACATAATCTGTACATACTAAGATGTACTTCTTTCCATTTGATGATGGATTGATGGGTCCAACAAAGTCAAGCGCCCATTGCTCAAATGGTTCTATGAGGACTTGTGGCTTTAGCGGCATCTCATCTCTTGTGATTGGTCTCCCTGTTCTTTGGCAACTGTCACATTGCCTGACATATTTCTTAGAGTCTTTGAAGATGGATGGCCAGTAGTAGCCCAGTTGCAGCACCTTATATGATGTTCGTTTATCTGCAAAATGGACACCACATGGTTCATCGTGACATGCCTTTAGAATATCTAATATTTCATCTTCTCGCACACATTTTCTAATTATCAAATCTGGACCAGTATAAAATAAATCACCATTTACCCAACTATACCTGGAACTTTCTTTAATAATTTTGTGTCTTTGATTTTTAGTGAATTGGTTTGGTAACTTTCTAGAAGATAAATAGTTTGCCATGTCTGCAAACCATGGTGTTTTTACCGTGATAGCAAACAAATGTTCATCGGGAAAGTTATCTGCAACTGGATTTGGATCATTAGGTGAATGTATGCGGGACAGAAAGTCAGCCACTTGATTTTCCTTGCATGGCCGGTCTTGTATTGTGATATTAAATTCTTGCAGTAACAGTAACCATCTTGTTATTCTTCCATTGGTTATAGGTTTATTCATCAAGTATTTGATTGCTGAATGATCTGTATGAATAAAAACTTGATATCCTGTTATATAATGTCTGAATTTGTTTACTGCATGTATAACGGCTAACATTTCTTTCTCGGTGACTGTATAGTTCAATTCTGCAGGTGTTAGATTCTTGCTTATAAAGTATATTGCATAATTGAACAAGTTCTCTTTCTGTCCAAGGGAGGCACCTATTGCGGTATCAGATGCATCAGTTGATATATGAAATGGAAAAGACCAATTTGGTCCACGGAGAATGGGTGCAACTGATAATTTTTCTTTTAGATTTTGAAATGCATTTTGACAGTCATTTGTCCAGTGAAATTCAATATCTTTTGCTAATAATTTAAACAGAGGTTGGGCTATTTTACTGAAGTTTTCAATGAATCGTCTATAATAGCATGCATAGCCTAAGAAACTTCTTACCTCTTTCTGTGTTGTAGGAGGCATTAAGGTTACTAGGACTTGGATTTTTGCTGGATCCACTTTAATTCCTGAAGCAGAAATATGGTGTCCCAGAACTATTCCTTCTGTCAAAATTATATAGCATTTCTCATTGCTTAATGACAAATTTGTTTCAATGCATCGTTTCAGCACTTTCTCAAGATTATTTAAGCAATCATTATATGTGTTTCCATAAACTGTAAAGTCATCCATATAAACCTCTACACATTCATGGATTAGATCAGCAAAAATTGCAAGCACTGCTCGTTGAAAAGTTGCAGGTGCATTACATAAACCGAATGGAAAAACATTATATGCATAGGTTCCCCATGGGCAAGTGAATGCTGTCTTGTCTTGGTCTTCTGTTGCTATTCTAATCTGGTTGTACCCGCTAAACCCATCTAAGAAAGAGAAGAATTTCTTTCCAGCCAATGAGTCTAACACTTGATCAATAAATGGTAGAGGAAAATGATCTTTGAGTGTAGCTTTGTTTAGTTCTCGATAATCCACAAATACCCTCCACTTTCCATGTTTCTTTGGAACAATAACCAGTGGAGAAACCCATTGACTATCTGAAATAGGATAGATGAATCCAACATTTAACAATTTTTGCAGTTCATCTTTCACTATTTCTTTCATCATAGGATTCATTCGTCTTTGTGGTTGTCTTACAGGTTTTATTTGTTCATCTGTATAGATGTGGTGGACACATGTGTTAGGATGGATTCCTTGCATGTCAGTATAATCCCAGGCAAAAGCTTTTGAATATTTCTGTAATAATGCAATTACCTCTTGTTCTTGTTCTGATTGCAACTCATTTCCAATGTTTAAATATTTTCCAGGACTTACCTCAATTGTTTTTATTGTTGGATTGGAGATTGTGTTTACAGGAAAGATGTCTATAAAAGAATTTCGCAAAGTTTGAATAGTACGGGTTTCCTGAAAACATTGATTCAAAAGGTTATTTGCAGCTTCATATTGCACTTCTCTAAGCTGCTCTGAAATACTTGGTTCTGAAATGAAAAGATCCATTAAGTCTTCATTCTCTTCTTCTTCTCTTAAATCAAAGAATTTATTTATACTTAAAACTGATTTACTTTGCTGTTTTTCTTGAGCTTCAAGTACTGATTCTAAAGAAGTTGACTGTGTAGGTGAATAAAGAGCAATATGTTTCCTTTCTTCTCCATGTGAAATAATCATGCTTCCTGATCTGCATCCTATAAAGGCATCAGCAGTAGCTAACCATGGTCTGCCTAAGATTAGAGGATGTCCTCCCAAATTTGATTTGGGTTGCAGAATAAGGAAGTCAACAGGATACTCCCATGAATCCAAAGAGACTATAATATCTTCCAATATTCCTTCAGGGACAACTTTAGATCTGTCTGCCAATTCTAAGATTGTAGAGGTTGATCTAATGTTGTTCAAATGCAAAGTTTTCATGGTCTCCATTGTCATTACATTTATAGTTGCTCCCAAGTCTATTAATGTGTTTGGTACTGAGAAATTATTTATTGATATAGTAACCATAGGGATACCAGGATCAATATATTTTTCTATTTTGGTTTCTGTAGACATGAGACTTGCTAGTTTACCAATGACTTGGATTGTAGTAGGATCCTTCTTCTTTCTCTTAGTTTTCTTAATGCACAATTCCTTTATTGTTTTAGCATATATTGGTATTTCTTTAATTGCCTTTAACAAAGGAATTTTTACATAAGCATTTTTTAACTCATCTAAAATATCAAATTCAGGAAGGGGTATTTCTTTTTGTTGTTCCACTAACCTTTCAGGATAAGGTGGTGTTTGAGTTGTAATGTTTGTTCCTTTCTGAATTTGTATCTTAGTTTGTGATGTTTCAGGTGATTCTCCTTGTTCGGTTGGTACTTCTATAATTGGAGGAGAATCCTTTTTAAGCACTTTTCCAGACCTTAGATGGACTTCATTAAGAGGAAGAATTGAATATGTGGGAAAACATGTTGCTTCCTCTACAGTATATGCAGCTTTTTCCACCTTATTATTCGGATTTGCAATTGGTTGTGTTGGTAATTGAGTTGGTCTGGGCTGATTTGTGGGTAGCTGCAACTGTTGTGGTTGGGTCAACAACGGTGGAGGATTCTGCTGCGGATATGGCATGGATTGTGGATATGCAGAATGTTGTTGTTGAAATGGTATGGATTGAGGATATTGCGGATATGTAAATGGCTGTTGATATTGTTGCTGGTATTGTTGAGGTGGCTGGTTTCCATAACCATATCCCCTCCAACCTTGTGCAGGTTGTTGTGGATATTGTTGTGGAGGCCAAGCTTGCCATGGCATTGGAGTTGTCCAAGGATTTTGAGATGGATAAAGGTAATTTTGTTGAGGGAATTGTTGCTGATTTTGTTGAGGCATTCTAGGTTGCCATGGTCTTCGTGGTGCTACATAATAAAAACCTTCCATTCTTGGCACTTCTTCCATTGAATTCATTTGTAATTCTTTCAATTTTAAACAATTTTCTGTGGAATGCTTTTCCGTACAAAGACCACAAACCTGAATACTCTTAACACTATCTAAAGGACATTCTCTTAATGGATGTTTGTTTCTACATTTGGGACAAAAGATTGCTAAAGCTTGGTCTTGTTCTTCTTTCCTCTTATTTGTCTTTAGCACATCTACTTGTGTTCCTAATGTACTTAAAAGATCTGTTTTGAAATTTTCCAATAAACTTCCTATTTCAGCTCGTGTTATCCCTCCTGCAGCTGACTTTGCTGCTTTTGAACTTTCTTCTCTTCTTCCTGTTTTTGCTCTTCCTCTAGAATATTTTTGACATAAGTCAACAATTTCTTCGAATGGTAGGTTTGAGATATCTCCTTTACCCATCACATTCAGAATGTCAAGGTATTCATCCCTTATACCCTTGAGAAAGATTGTTCGAATGGTTTCTTGATTTAGAGAATGTTGTTTAGATTTCTGTAGATTATACAAAAATCTTTCCAAATATTCTTCTAAACTTTCATCTTCTTGTTGTGTCATTCTAAAAATATCTTCCTTTGAATCTCTAGATCTGCACTAAGCTTGATATTTTTTAAGGAAGACTGATCTCATATCATCCCAAGAAGTTATTGTATGTTCTCCTAAACCCATAAACCATTTCAAGGCTGCTGCTTTTAATGTTGCAGGGAAAAGACGAAGTTTATGGATGTCATCAGTATATCCATATGTTCTACATAGAATATCAAATTCAAACATAAATGAATCAGGATCTTCTGTTGACATTCCATAAAAATTTGTCAATACAGAAGGTGGAATATTTTTCATTTTCACTTCTTCTCCTAATATTGCACTTGTGTCAATTATTGGAAAGCCAAAGGTAGTCTCATCTTCTTGTCTTTTCTGATCATTTTTTATTTTTCTATCATTTTCTTGTTTTGCATCTTCCTCTCTCTTTCTTCTCCATTCCGCTTGTTGTCTTTCATATTGAGCTTGTTGTTCAGGAGTGAGAATAACAAATCCATGTCCTTCTTCTGCCATTGGTTGATTTGTTTCAATTTTAAGTGGAGTTTCAGGTTGGTCAAAGATAAGAGGATTTATGGATGGAAATAAAGATTGTTTTCCTTTGATAATTTCTTTTTGTTTTCCAGAAGTTGAAGATTGTTTTTGCTTTGCTTCCCAAGCTAACAAAGTTTGTCTCTCAATCAAAGTTAATCTTTGTCCACTTCTTTGTTTTTCTGCCAATTCCTCAATGATTGGATTACCAGTAACTGGAGTGTTTGATGATCCTATCTCTATTTGTGGGGGGGTTTTAATAAATCTACCATGAGGATCTCTATGTCTAGGCATAAAGAAACATAACTAAAAAGTGTAACTACTGTTTTTGTGTTTTTATTTTTTATTTTTTTTTCTCTATTGACTATGCCGATATTTGCCTCCCCGGCAACGGCGCCAAAATGTTGAGCTAATTTATGTACCTAAACTAACACAATTATTTATTATCAATCCGGGTAGTTTATGCTTTGAGGCAAGTTCACTATATGTGAAGATCAGATATAATCAAACCTTGAAAGATAAGCTATTCTATAACTCTAACTCAATTAGTTTAAAAATAGGAATAACATTGAAATGATTCTTGACTCAAGAAATCCACTTTCACCTCAATTATCACTTAATGAATCAGAGATTAAAACCAAGAACTTAAGATGGATAAATTATTAATGAAATAAGCTCTTAACTTAAGAGACATGTAAAGCGTTCCATTATAATTCATTCATCTTAATATCAAAAATCTCAACAAGAAACTACTTGCACACAAACAAAAGAAACCAATTCTAATTCATCATTTTCATAGAAGGGATGCTCAACTTGATACATCTGTTTTTCCAACTTGATAAAGTGATGAATAAGTTATAAACTAATGACATCAATCACTGTGCATGAATCATTAAACAATCTAAAATAAAGCTTTGAAAACCAGTTCTACAATCATCAAATTACAAAGAAATAAAACTAGTTAACAAGAAAGTGTACTTAGCTTGGAATGGGGGCCCTTCCACCCTTGCCTTGCACACTTGATAAATGATCTCAGAAGCTTAACTTCAGTCACACATCCATAACATTGAACAGCAAATTGATAACATCACAAGTCTTCAAATTAACTTCTCAATCCAAAAATTGTCACAATATAAAAGTATATAAGTCAATAATAATCCTAATACATAAGCCATCAAAGCTTTGGCTTTAAATAAGAAGTCTCATGAACAAACTGATCTATTTTTACTCAAACAAACCCATCTACTTCTCATCCACCTATCTAAGTAGAATTCATTATTCTTATCCCAAGAAATATGGTCAATCCCATAGAATCTCAAAACTGCCCTATTTCTATGGGATTTCTGAATGACTAGTCATGATTGACTAGAACTAAATGGGCCTAATAAAGCTTGTTCTGTTCGAACTAAGCATAGGTGGCTTAGTCCTAGTTGCCAAGATGTCCATCCATGCATTCAACTCGTGCCCAAGTGTCCTGCAACCACATCAACCATATATCTATTACGGGAATTTCTGAATCAGCCAATTTTGCACTAAAAATCAAACTTTCATAAAAACTTTAGAATTTGAAAAATTAAAACTAAATACCTGAATAGATATCAAATATATGTCAAAATGGAATAAATGAATGGAAAATGGATGGAAAATAGATGGATAAATAAGTTTCTTTGAGCAAAATAAGACCAAAACTAAGGCCCAACAGGAGTCTTCCTTTCCTTTGGAGGATCAGTTTGGAAGCTATCAGAGCTTATTGTATATATTGGTGTTATCACAAAATCTGACCTTGATAGACTGCTGATCAAGTAGACTCTGAGTAACTCTTTCAAACCAATCTTTTGGTTGAGGCTTAGCCTCCTCAACCTGAGAGGGCTCTCTCAACAGGTTTAAGATTTTTGATTAAGGATTAGATGGATAACTCTAGGAGTAAAATGGATAAAAGTGTATAACTGGTTGAATTACTGATTAACAAACATATATTGGGCTATGGAGTCAATATATGTTTCAACAAAACATCAACATCAGCTCAACACGGAAGTCAGGGCACTTAGAGTTTTCGGTTTATAAACAAAACAATAACACAGTGAATAAAACACAGTCCACAAACATGTGAAGGAAGTTAAAGAATTTTCCAATGAGTTCTAAGTAACACATGTTCATACCACTGTAAATAGGTAGATGAGGAAAGCCATAGAGAGATCAAACACCAAAAAATCTTTGTGAATCTTGAGTAGTAAAGCCAATCTGTATTAAGATGGAAATACACAGTCTGCTACAATAACACAGTTTGCTTGCTAATGAAAAAATACCAACCTGTAGAAATTCGACTTCATGTCTCTTATAGAGTCATCATTACAATCTTGGATTCCCTTATCCATCTTGAAGAGAATTCGAATTTCTAAGTTTGACACCTCTCTGCTCCTAAAACAGACTCTTAATTACATCTAAGAGTTAACTGTCTCTTCTAGAAGTCCTAATACAAATAGGACTAAAACTCCTCATTATGTCTAAAACAACCTTATATAAGACTTAAATAATATCTCTAACAACTATTTCTCCATATATTCGACCTTGATGATGCCTTTAATATTGTTATGAAATCATGCTAATTCATGTCTTTTCTGCCCTACAAAACAGGGAATATGTTTCCTGTAATTTAGCTTTTACCTTCATTGATAATATTCGAACCCTTTTGCTGGAAATATTAACTTTTTGAGATAAGTGACATGTGTTATCATTTCCATGGAACCATGCCTTTCCACCTGTACAAAAATTAAGCCTTTGAAAAAGTATAAAGAGAGATGATATGGTTGCGGTACGAAAATAGTAGTTGTTTTCGTAGCACATAATCTGTATCTTTGTAAACATCTCTTAACCATCCACTTTCTTTTGCTTTGACACCTGAACTTTCATCTGTGAGCCCTTTCCATCCACCAACAACAAAAAAATTCGGAAACCAAGTGTTTTTACCTCTCAAAACCCTTATAAAAATATTCAAAAATGCACCTACAGCAGTTTCGTAGCGCGCTATGAAACTGCTATGTATGTCTTTTTTACACAGTTTTTTCACAATTATCAGACTTTAAGAATATTTTCACCTTTTAATGATTTCCATGATCTCTATAGACCTTAACGATCAAAATAAGTCAACTTTTAAATGTCCTCAAAAAGTGATGTCCTTCCCAAAAACAAGACTGTATTAAGGATTTGTCACTTACTGCTCTTGTTCTATCTCTGTTATAGCTGACCTCCAGACTTTGTCAATTGAATTTAAAGATCTTCAATCTACCTCTTCAGTCCCCTGTTGGTAGCCCTCAATTTAACATTTATCATTCTCATAAATCTTGCCTCTTTGATTGCAGGGACAGTCCAGGTAAAGTACTGAGCTTCACTGCTAACTGCTTCAGGTTTGAAACTCTTTCAACCTCCCACAGAGCCCTTATTCTGTTGAAGCTTGTCTTCTCAACAGCATGTCTTCTTTCTTTCTTCTTAAGCTTAGCAATTTCAAGATTAGTAGTCTCAACTTTTCTTTAATTTCTTCATAACTGCTCTTTTCTCTTTGAGTGTTGAAAAATCTCTTTTTGTCACCTTCAGGAATTGGTGATGATAGGTATATGGGCTCTTCATAAACATTGGAAACTTCCCTTGTTTTATCTAACTCCATATCCAGCTCTTGCAACTTTTTTGATTGCCTAGTTAAAGGCATTTTGGGCTTGAACACAAACTCTAAAATTTCATCATCAAAATCCAGCTTTTTGGAAGATTTCATCTTCTTAGATTTCCCTTCATCCAATTTTATAAAGTATTCCTGAACTAAAGGAGATTCTTCAATATCAATAGCCTGTAAAATATCATTCAAATTACCCTTTAAACCTGGACTTTCTTCTGAAACCACTGTTTTGCCCCTTTCCTTTGCTATTTGACTTCTAGTCAATCTTTTCTGGGCTGATTTTCTAGTTGACTATTCATGTATTGTTTCCTTAACTTTAGTTGTTCTCTTTTGTGCAGGTTGAGGGGTCTCTTGAATAATCACTGATGTTTTAATCTCTGGCTATTTCACTTGCTTTATGGGTTTGAACTTGACAAATATTTTTGATCTTGTCTCTGTAGGGTCACTGGTTTCTTACGGTGATTTTTCTTTAGTCTTAGGGCTAACCCCTGTTTTTTGTGTTTCCACACCAAATCCACACAAAAACAAAAATGTAAACCATTATATGTTTATCCTCTGAAGTTCATGTAAAACTATCAATTTAACTAGACCATGATGGAAAAGTGAAGTTTCACATCCCGGAGTCTTCATTTGCACTTTATCTGCCATCTTAGCTAAACTTCGAAACAGGGAGAAAGGAAAATCCAAAGAAATTATTCCAGTAAAATGCAACAAGAGTTTGAAATGATAAGAATACACATTATGTTATCTTCCCTCACAGGTGAAATACCTTTGAATGTTGAAGAGTAGGTTGGCATATGTGTTCTTGATGTAACTTCTTGGAACTGCTTTAGTTAAGTCTATCTCTATAAACTCTGGCTTCAGAAATATTTTACAAGGTTCCATCTCAAACCTGAAGTTTTTGAACCATATTTCTTCTCCCCTTGGAATCTTTGTCGCTAAAGATATGATCTGAGGGGAAATTGGCAAATTTAAGACTCTAACTTTAGTATTCGAACTAGTGAAATTAAGAGCAAACTCTTTTGTCACTTGATTATGACCTCCCTGCAATTTTTCACAAAATTTCCAACATCTTGTCTTTTTGAAGGCTTCCTCAACTGATTTATCCTTGGTTAGAGCCTCTATACTTTCAAGCTTCATCCTTAAACAGTGGTCTAACCTGTGTTTCTTTCTTTCCTCTATCATCCTTTCCTTAAAATTCTTGTGTGCTTCTTGAAAACCTGTAACCAACAGCCTCACTTGATTTCAGAGTAAACTGCCTCGCTTGATTAGGGACATTGCCTCACTTGAAAGTAATAATCAGCCTCGCTTGATGAATGAGAGAAGCTTTGGTTTCTGCTTACCATGAGCTTACCATTCGGAAAAGGGTATGCATCATGTGTTTCTTGCATGAGACAATAAAACCAAAAACCAGCCCTTTTCAAATTTGAAAATGACTAAGATAAATGACCTCTAACGAATGTCATGATGGCTATGAATGGTTGCATGTGTGAGAAAAGACTCGTGGCTGATACCTAATCATGAAGGATTAACATAATTTGATGGATTTGATACTTTGACAAGACTTGCTACGAATCCCCGATTTCGTAGCACGCCTGGTGTAATTTCAGGGTTTTGCGCTACGAAAAGAGCAGCCTTTTCGTAACGCAAAAGTAGTTTTTAACACTGTCTACGCTACGAAAACGTGGTTTCGTGGCTTAATCAATTTTTTTTTAAATGGTTAAAAAATTGACTCTCTAAACATGGTATGAGACTCTCAAGGTATGAAATAAGGTTGTTGGAATTTATTATGTGAATGAAAATGAGACTCTAACCCTATCACTTAACCCATAAAAACTTAAAATGACTTAACACCTATCTAAACCATGACTAGGAACAAAGCAAATTGTCCTGTTTGGAAATTTTTTTTATAGTGATAACACTTGGCACTTGGCCAAATCATTCTATTCCACCTACAGCGCAATTACCCTCTGAGACTGCGTTATTTTCAAAGTGCACTTGCAGTGAGGGCTTGCAGTGTTGATTGGAGGGTGAGATCCCAAGTGTAAGGATCAGCCTTCCACTTAGGAGATCCATTGGAGGAGGCCTACTTCAGATTTTTCATTATCTTCATCCTTCTATATTCAGTTCTAGTTTTGAGTTGCAGCTGCTACCCAACAACTCCGGCATTTTTACCATTTTGTATATTTCAGCGAATCCTTCGGAGGATTGTTGTATTCTTGTTTCCAGGGGTTGAGAGCTTGCTCCCCCTTATTTATTGAGCTATATATTGTCATATCTTTGTGTTATTATGTAATATGGAGCAGTACCTCTTATAAACTACGTCCTCTTAGCCTGCAGAAATACATGTGTAGCAGTGTTTTTCTATTCTCATGTACATGTCCCTTTTGAGGCTGCATTGTTTACTTGAGTGACTCTTTCCTCAAGGATTTGTATAACACTGCTAGTATAACATACATGTGTTGGCTATATACTTCTTCATGTGCCCAGTCTTACTAAAATAACGTTGTGATTTCATCTCTTGCTCAAGAATTGTTGCAGTCCCTCATCGGGCACTTTCTGAGGACAACTAGGTGTGGGAGATCTGTTTAACCCAACTAGAAGGATTTCTTTGGGGCCTCCTCTTGGATTCAGCACTTAGATACATTGATCTACGGGATCCAGGTCATGGTTTCAAATCTTGTAGCAGCCATTACTGGAAAATTCATTTTCCAGTCATGCCTTGCTAATTGTCCCGATTTCGAAATATTACATACGGACAGTCCTCCTCAGTGGCGTAACTACTGTCGTAGCTCCTACGACATGCCGCATCAGTCTGTACATGTCACGCAACATGCCTCTCCACATTCGTAACAGCCTATCATCGGCCTGTATGTCTCTGTAATGAGCGAACCTAATGCCATCAACAATAAATGCACAGAGTTGGTTGGCCAACTCCATCCTATATCTGGTCTCAGGTCAACCATGCCTAGCAAAAGGTAGCACCGGTGTACCATGATAAGCAGGAGCATGTCTCTCTGCTGCATTGGCCTCATCCTCATCATGATCATGCTCGACATCAGCCATATCATGATCGTCATCATTAGGATCCACACCTGGATCATGTGGTGGACCTGGCATCTCCTCACCATCAAAAGAGCAAATGTCTACAAAATATATACAAGTACACAAAAATAATTAGACAATTTCATTACACAATTTAATAAAAACAAGTTAATTAAGAACATGTTCGAATAAATATAAATAAAACAGTAATATTACCTCTATCATATGGCGGCTCATCAGCTGTGAAGAGGATGTTGGGACACCCTTTCCAATAAGCCAGCATAAGGACATGGGACCAAAATGAAGGGATGCAACCCGTCAACACTGGCTAGTAAGTCTAGTGAATCATGTGATATCCTGGCTGGAAACAAAGTGTCTCCCCTCTTGGGCATCATCTGCCCCCACATGTGCATCTGGGCCTCAAACATCAGCCTACGAGGCTGTCGAACAAAACTAGGTCTCATCTCTAGAAACCTCTCAAAAAATAAACAAAACAACTCTGAAGAAAAATGGAAGTTGACCCTCCTTTGTGCATGAGCACGACATCTATCTAAGGTTGTACAAAACTGCCGCAAAAAAAGGCAGACCACTTGAAAAGTCGTGACTGTTGTACTAAAGAATCAACATAATATAAAAACGAGCAACTAATGTGTTGCCCGTCACTGGTGTTGTGCGGAATGGTTGAAATGATAAGGGAGAGGCACTGCACGTCCTGTCTACCAAAAGCGCCTATACGTAACTAACCTCCAAGTACCTGAAACTTTGAAGGAGACAGTACATGTGCTCCAATGTATCTCTGGGAGTAAACTAACTGACTCCCTGTTGCACAACCAGATGGTGTTGTCTGGGAATGAGGGAAAATCAACCCCTTTCCTCGATAGTCCTGTAATAAAATAAATATCCTCCTTAGTGGGTGTGTACCACTGGTCAGGACCAACCTAGAAAGCCTGTCGGTGGGCATTCCACCTGTGGATAAGATATCTCAAAAACACACTGTGCGTCTTTAGGGAAGTAGCTTCCTCATAGAACTTGAGGAGGCCTACCTGCCTAAGGATCTCCTGGGTATTTGCAGTAATAGGGCGAGGGTATGCATCTCTCTCCCTCTCTTGGGCCTCCCATTAGCGAATCATGTCATACTGTTCAGCCTGTTGTTGCTGTTGTTCCTCCTCTTCTCTCTGAATCATTGCCATATTAAATAATTTTTTCTAATTAAAACAAACATGTATTTAGAAATATACATATATTTTTTTTTTGAAAAAAAAAACAAACAGACAAGTCAGTGCGCCATAAAAACAGTCACGCACTGGTCGCGGTGCGTCTGAAGAATATAGAGCACTGGTCCCGGTGCCCCTAATGAAATACAACGCACTGGCCTCGGTGCAGCTGTCTATTTTTCAAGCACTTTTAACTTCATCAAAGTTCAGAATAGCGGTGCACTGACTGAAATATATGCCCCGGTGCATATAGTTGTGTCAGCGCACTGAATTCACGAAAATTACATAGTTGATGGTGCGGTCTTTTCCCTGACCACACCATTGACCCTCTAAGAATCCAGAATGCGGTGCGCTGACATATACCGGAGCGGATAATTCCATCAACGCACCGCACTGTGATTCTCGTGGTCAATGGTGCTCTTGGATAAATGAACGCACCGCCTTTTATTTTAAAATTATTCAGGGCACCTTTCGGTACTGCCCTGGAAACAGTGCAGATACCATTAGCACCGGTGGCGATGCGGCCTGTAAATTTTACAGGCAGCACTGCTATCCGGTGTGAGCTGAACATATCCGGCACACTGCACGACAATTTTTTTTTTAAATGGTTATTTTAAGGTTATTTCAATTTTTAATCCGCTAAAAGGCTTAATTATGGAAAAACTAGAAAAATACCTGTACATTTCACCGTTGAGGAGGCATATTGGCTATAAAATTTTCAAAAGAAAATTTGCTCACCGTTTTTCAAAATGCAAGCTGGAGATTGGTGGCCAATGCAGAGCAGCAGTGCGTGCAATGGGTGCAATGGGAGCACCGATTTCAGGGCAGATCAGACAACGGGAAATGGCACCGGTGCTTGAGAGCTCTAGAGCACTGAGGAAAGTGAAAAATGAAGTTTTTTGGCCGTAATTTTTTTTTATTTAACTCTGTTCCAGTGCGCGGGGTTTTATAGGCGCACTGGTACGCTTACCTACAATCGCACCAGGTTGTGTCAAATTTGGCGTGTTTTTTATAATGCACCAGGGTGGTTCCCTAACACCGCACCAAGATGTTTCATTTTCGGCATGAAATTTTGATGAGGCACCAGGGCGGAAAATCCGTAAAGCACCGGTGCGGTATAGTCGTAAAGCACTAGTTTTTTGGCCTTAATTTTTTTTTTATGTAACGTTATTCCAGTGTGTGGTTTATCGACGCACCGGTGCTCTTGGGTAAGAACGCACCGACACGTTTTTGTTTTGGCGCGGTGTTTTATGATGCACCAGCGCGGAAGAGTGGTGAAGCACCGGTGCATTACAGTAATAGGAGGCCTCGGATGTGTGTGTATGACGCGCAAGTTGTCCGGTGTGCCAATGTCTCGTGTGCTCCGGTGTGTTCTATGGTAGGGGGCGCACCAATAATTGAGAGCTCAAAAGCACTGGAAAACTGAAAAATCCAGGTCATTTTGCCGTAATTTTCTAATATAACCCTTTACCAATGCACATTTTTTATAGGCGCACTGGTGCTCTTTGATAAGAATGCATCGACGTGTTTATGTTTTGGTGCATTGTTTTATGATGCACCGGAGCGGAAGAGTAGTGAAGCACCGGTGCTTTACAGTAATAGGAGGCCCCGGATGTGTGTGTATGTCGCGCAAGATGTCCGGTGTGCCAATGTCTCGTGCGCACTGGTGTGTTCTATGGTAAGGCGTGCATCGGTAATTGAGAGCTTAGAAGCACTGGAAAACTGAAAAATCCGGGTTATTTTGTCGTAATTTTTTTTTTAATATAACCCTTTACCGGTGCGCATTGTTTATAGGCGCATTGGTTTTGTTTCTTACAAACGCACCAGTCGGTTTGTGTTTTGGCGCGATGTATTATGATGGATCGGTGCAGTTTCTTTCTACCGCACTTAGTGGTTTCGGTTTTGGCGCTGTGTTTTATAATGCACCGACACGGAATATTTGTGACGCACCGGTGCTATAGAATAATAAGACGCACCGGGCGGGTGTGTACGGAGTGCATGGTGTCCGATGTGCCAATGTTTTGGTCCGCACTGGTGCTTTCGTTGTTCGAGTGCATCAGGGCGACGTGTAATGATAAGCGCACCGAGAGGAAACCATCTGCAAAACCCTCCGCCCGCCAACCTCCTCTAGTAACCTCCGCTAGAAACAGATGTATGAGGTATTTTTCTGTGGGGTTCCTCAAAAACATCTGCTAGAGGGTCTTTTCCTTGTAGTGTAATAAGTGTAGATTGAGTGTGCTTACAAAGCCAACATTTTGCACCCTCTCCTACAATTTCCCAAAAGTTATGTTTGTCACCCAAGGTGCAGTTTCCAACTAGTCAAGGGAGAACATGCAAGTTTGTTGCAAACCTATTATCTTACTATGAATCACTAATAGGCATTTTTAGAATTTTGGCTTCTGTGATCCATTGGGTATTATATAATTCTTTCGGTAATAATCACATGTAAATGGACTTCATCGACACGTTTCGAACCAACCAGTGTGGTTCATCATCGGGACTAGGTGAGAGATTAGATCGAGACGTTGAGTATAAATAGATGTAGAAATGGCTAAACTAGCCATTAGGATAACAACTAGTTTGACTTAGAAAAATAAAATTGATTAATAACAGCTAGTTTTATCCAATTAATTGATTAATTAATTGTTTAATCTATAGTGTTAATATATATATATATATATTATTATTATTACCTAGTTTTGATGATGAACCACACTGGTTGGTTCGAAACGCGTCAACGAAGTTCATTTACATGTGATTATTATTGAAAGAATTCTATAGCACTAATAGGCATGTTATCATCCAAACCTATTATCTTCCTATGAATCACTCATAGGCCTGTTATCATCCAAGGTGTTTCTCTTTTTATTCGTAGGCATTGAGGTAGTTTTTAAACTTTCGGCTCTATACTCCTTACAACTACCTTTTGTGGCGAGTGTTGTTTAATAAAATGACATGTGAATAAAATTTTATTAATAGTTGAATGCAAGCATTTTATTCCAAATAACAAATTCATGGTTCTCAATGTTAGGCATTGATCACTTATGTTAACAATAAACTTACCTAATTGTCTATTATTCTGGTATACCTATATCACCCTCTAGTTTATAAATGTTAGTCAAATTAGTGTATGATATCACCCAAAGAGAGAATCCTTTGGGGAACAAAATTTTACCTTATGTTTAACACCTACCAATAACCCAAGGTATTTGATATAGTCACTAATAAGTGTAGATTGAGTGCACTTACGAAGCCAACATTTGTCACCCTCTCCTACAATTTCCCAAAAGTTATGCTTGTCACCCAAGGTGCAGTTTCCAACCAGTCAAGGGAGAACATGCAAGTTTGTTGCAAACCTATTATCTTACTATGAATCACTAATAGGCATGTTATCATCCAAACCTATTATCTTCCTATGAAAACTCATAGGCCTGTTATCATCCAAGGTGTTTCTCTGAGTTGCTTGACACCTTATCAAAATTACATTTTCCCCAGTACCTAATATCCTTGTGAACAATAAAAATGCACTCACTATGATCTAAAACATTGTTTTCTTCTTCATATCCTACATATGATTTTTGATTGAGAGTTTCGATTAAGAAAAGTCATAAGAAGAATGTGTGAGCACATTTCCAACATGTAATCAACATGTATAATAACAAACTTGGTATGGTAATACAAATAAAGAAATCATATCTTCATCGCTATTTAAGAAATTGGATCCGTTCCCCCTGTGTCCCGAATCCCACATGTCAGACACAATTCTTGAAGGAAACGTGTATGATTCGTCGGTTGAGCGTGTCCGAACACGTGGGATTCGTTGGGCCCACGAATTCGATTTTTCCAACAACATGTCCTAATTTCAAGACACGTGTCCCTTTAGAAATGTGTGCCACAACTCCTTGAAATCTTGATTTTCGTTTCTTTCCCTTCATTTTTGTGTCTCATCCTTGTTATGGGTGTGTGGGAGCGAGTAGAAAAGGGTCAAGAAGTGTTTTGGAGGTGATTCAAGGAACTAGTAAGTGCATTTTGCTTCCATTTTTTCTACAACAATTTTCCTGTCCATTTTGTTTATATGCTAGTGTGTTTTTTCTTTATTTTTTTACAACATTCATGGCTCAATCAAGGGCACTAGGGAAGGGGCAAAAGAAGGGGAATAATGTTCCCATTGGTAATGCCCCTCCTATTCTAGTTTCATTTGGGTCTGTCAGTGATCCCTTTGTTGCAAGTGGGGCTGCAACAACTTCAAATGTTGAGGGAAGAATAAATTTAGAAAGACAACTGGCTCAAGAAAGTAAATATCCCTTGTGGAAGTAAGTCACAAGAGATCAATGGCTAGGAAACAAGTTAAAGGAGGCAATTTCCTTTGGACACGCAATCATTTCAATAATCAATTCAAGGGCACTTATTTCCGTGTGAAAGTGCATTTGTCGGGATTACCAGGTTGTGGAATTCGAGCATGTGCAAATGTGTTTGTAGCTAAGAGGAGAGAAATGGAAAAGGATGCCAATGATAGTGTGGCAAGGGTGGTTGCATCATCTAAAAAAACCAAGAATGAGGATCTCCTCTTTTTCTTGAGGAAAAACAACAACAAATTTCAATTTGAGAGCTTTAGTGGGGGTGTAGGTCAAACAACAGAAAGAAAGGTATTGACACTTGGTCTAATGGACAGGATATTTCAACAAGAGATATGGGAAGAACTTGATATCATCATTGCCTTCCTTTCATATCTGAACTTCATTTCATTTAATGTTGAACGATCACCTTTATTTATTGAGATGTGTTGAGCTCTAACTCAAGGGGTTCCATCAGGGTATGTGCCTCCTGGGTCAGAGAAGCATAGAACGACATTGTTGACTAAGGAAAAGAAAGAGGTGGATAAAATGTTTGAACATATTAAATAAACATGGCCAACATCTAGGGTTAGTGTTGTTTCTGATGGATGGATAGATCCAACATGCCACCCACTCGTCAACTTCATGGTGTCTTCCTTGAATGGACCAATTTTCTTGAAATAAGTGGATGCACTTGGAAAATACAAGGATGCACAATATATGGGTGAGTTGTTCATTAAGGTTATTGAAGATGTAGGTGTTGATTCTTATGTGCAAATCATTACAAACAATGCACCTATTTACAAGGTTGTTGGCATGCTTGTGGAACCTAAATATCCACAAGTATTTTGGACACCTTGCATTGTCCATTCCTTGAATTTAGCACTCAAAACTATTACTTTTGTTGTGCCTTGGATTGGAAGTGTTATTGAGGATGCACGACCTATCCATAACTTTGTAAAAAATCATACTAATTCCCTCACACTCTACAAAAAGTACAAACATCTATCATTGTTGAAGATTGCAGATACATGGTTTTCCTTTGCATTCATTAGGCTGAAGAGGTTGGGGGTGTTGAGAAATCTAGGGGCAACTAGATTAAGTGATTTCTCTTACTTTGATAACTGCATGTGATGTTATTTTACTTAACTTGATGTACTTTTACTTAGTTATTCTTTATTTGATTATTATAGTGTTATTTAGTCATCAAACAACTATCAAACAATGAAGATCAATGAGACAAGATGACACAAAATGTAGGTTGCAAGCCAGGGCGAAAACCTCTCCTCTTGAGAGGAAAACCCACAAGAATTATTCTCTTCTTATAGAACCTTCAAATGACAAATTCCAAGGCCTATGACCTAAGATAAAGACCCCTCCAAGACCAAGTCAACCCTTTCCTTGATGAACTTGCTTCTCCCAAACTCAAGTCAAGTCAACCTTGCTTCACAACTGCTTCTTCAACTGCAATTTCAGATCTGCAACTCTTTGACTGCAACCTCAACCTCTACTGTAGAAACCCTAACTTGCACGTGTGGGTGGAAGATGGTAAATTAGGTCTCCTTTCTAACTTTCTCAAGGTGCTTCTTCTTCCTTGGTCACTCAACTTCCTTTCTTGATGATTTTTCTCCCAAACTTCTGCTCCTTGTGATGACTCCAATTCAGACTTTCCTACAACAAGATGATGCCCTAATTTTCTTCGCACGTATGGGAATATTTAGCCCAAAACAATCCTTAAAATTCAATTTCTTCTTCCTTGGAATATCATCCTTCTTTGATCTTGTTCTTATTCTATTTCTTGATTTCTATGAGCTGATTGGATGCCTTCCAAATGAGGTCAAGTACCTCTTATATATATCCTTATCATGGTGGTAGAATGGCCCTTATGAGGCCGACTTGGCATCCCTTGAATGTCAACTTGTTGCAACTAGGTTGAATTAATATTGGAGGGTCTTTTACGACTCAAAATGACTTACATAAATTTTCTTTACATGATACAAAGTACCCAATGGGGTCTTTCATATATGACAATGACTCAATTGACTTATTGACTCCATGACAAACCCTAGAAGCACTCAATGGGTGCTTAACCTACAAATAAAATTGATCTTGAGCATGAAACTCATGCTACAAAAATAATAACAATAATTTCGTTCTTTTTATAATACACAAGAATCGAGAGTGCATTTCATATTTATGAAGAACGAACCTAGTTACATACTTCAACATTCCCTCTTAACTAGGGAGGTATTCATATAAAAGGTACTTGGACATTCTCATATTGAATAATTCTCATAAGAAGAGTTGGATTGGTAAGCCATCTCATAAGCTATTTATTCAGCTTATATCAATGCATCTCATCATACCAACCATCATTGTCACATAACAAGGCCTTGAATAACAACTCTATCTCTCCACAAGATAAGAGCAAAATGTTGGCGAGACAATTACTTATAGACACCATCATCATTCTCTTAAGGCACATACCCCATCTGAATGTTCACAAGGTATGTTCTTCTAGGACCATTCTTTTCTTGGATTAACACATCCTCAAGGAAATTCCTCTTTGACTACTCTTACTTATGAGATGCCCTACCAAATACTCAAAGAGTATCAAAATTTAGATGCTTACCCAATCCTCCATTCTTTCTTCATAACATTAAGACAATAATTATGTCTCCATCTCTCCCTCTCAACTAGGAAGGATCTACTCATTCCTATAAAAGGAATA